>OZ010673.1:63558591-64128591 GCA_963932185.1 Troglohyphantes excavatus | reverse complement strand
CAGATGAACTATTCTTATAATTGATAATAATAATTATTTCCGAAAAACTTTTATTATACACCTATGTCAACATTTGTCGTTAAGTTTTAGAAATTGGCAAGAATATTAAGAACAAAAAAACGAAAACGATTTTAAAAGATTCACTTACCAAATTCTAGATATTCAGACTTTTTTCCCTTGTTGATATAGTAAACGCAATCAGTACGCAACATTTTTCGATTCTAAAGTATTTGAAAGTATCGAGAACTAATGTTACATTACCAAAAATTCGCAGCTAATTTTTAAAGGTTCCACGTATTAATATCTAGCTTTTCATATTATTTTTTTTGTTGGTTTGTAAACCCTACCTATTTTCACTATTATTTATGGCATATACAAATGTTCTAAAACTATCGTTCCCTAAAATAATTGCAACTAATTTCTAAATATTCCACTTTCAAAATTCTAGGTTTACAGTTTTTTCAACTTGTTGGTATGGTAATACACACCAGTATGCAAATTTTCACAATTCTAGGAAAGTCTGAAGTATCCAAAATTCACATGGAAAAAGTCTTTCTAAAGAAAACTAAATACATTCGACGCAGACAAAAATTGCATACTTTTACATTGTAGGGTATAAGTAACAACTCTGTTATTTTCTTCTTCCTGGGTATACGGTAGGTTGGAGAATTAGTGATGAGTCAGTGTATAAGTGATGATGATCTTTACTTTTGGCTGAGTTCGAATTTTTGAAAATCATGTCTTAGTGGATAATTTTGGCTTAAAATGTACCTCCATGCCAAATTTCGTTTTCATTTTTGTTAATAAATAAAAATTCCGTTACCCAATCATATTTTCATCACTTTTCCATTGATGTTATTTATTTGTTTACGCTAATTTTGACATGTTTATATTATTTTTACATATATGACCATATTTTAGTTCATTTGGCGAAATTTTAATTCATTTGGCGAAATATCGCAATCATGTGGCGACCTTGGTATTCAGTTGGCAACTCTTTTATTGATTTGGCCAATATATATATATATATATATATATATATATATATATATATATATATATATATATATATATGTATATATATATATATATATATATATATATATATATATATATATATATATATATATATATATATATATATATATATATATATATATATATATATATATATATATATATATATATATATATATATATATATATATATAGACGTGCTAATACTTGTTTTTCTATAATTCCAGATTAAACATAAATACTAATTCTTACCTAATAGTCCACCTAAGTAAAAAAAGTAATGTCAAATGAAGGTATTAATCTTTTTTGTTAATTTTTACAAACATGATTATAGATTATATATATTTATGCAGAATGCAAAAACATTTTTTAGTATGTGAATTTTTTAAATTAATTTAAAAAATAATTCAGACTAATACGAAATTGAGAAACATTGACAGTTGTTCAAGCAATTACTAGCGTCCGATTCATTAGAATAGTTGTAGTACTTATTTTTCGCCAAAGCATTTCACACCACGTTTAAAAATAAAAATAAAATAACAATTTGTTCAATATAAAACTTTTATATATTTTCAAATAATTTTCCATCTCTTCTATTGTATTGACTTCAAGACATCAATAGGACTTCGCCGATTAACCAGCGTTCTAAAAATTAGTATAAAACCTGCTCCAAGTTAAGTTCTTTGAATGTGTCAAGTTTCTATATTATGCATTTTTTATATTATTGCTGTAAAGTAGACAAACACACAAACGAGAAAATTTGATATACTCTCGATAGATATATTATACTAGCTGAAATACCCGTTCTACGCACAAGAAGGAAATAAGTTACAAAATAGATAAAAATATAATATTTATAAGCAAAACAAATAATATTCTTAATTTGTCACCCATCAGGGGGAACAAAATAAAGTATTAAAATTCTAATTTGTAACGAAAATTTATTAGTAAGGTCCCGCAAGAATTGAAATGATTGATATTATGGAGAAGTTAACTGTACAATAATGTGGATATATATACGTTAATCCCGTTGGTTAACATCCACATTTTAACCTTTAGTAACATCCCAGAAATTTACAGATGAACAATTCTTATAATTGTTAATAATAATTATCTCCGAAAAACTTTCATTATACACCTATGCCAACATTTGTCGTTAAATTTTAGAAATTGGCAAGAATATTGAGAAGAAAAAAAACGAAAATTATTTTAAAAGATTCACTTACCAAATTATAGATATTCAGCCTTTTTTTCCCTTGTTGGTATTGTAAACGCTATCAGTACCCAACATTTTTCGATTCTAAATTATTTGAAAGTATCGAGAACTAATGTTAAATTACCAAAAATTCGCAGCCAATTTTTAAAGGTTCCACGTATTAAAATCTAGCTTTTCATATTATTTCTTTTGTTGGTTTGTAAACCCTACCTATTTTCACTATTATTTATGGCATATACAAATGTTCTAAAACTATCGTTCCCTAAAATAATTGCAACTAATTTCTAAATATTCCACTTTCAAAATTCCAGGTTTACAGTTTTTTCACCTTGTTGGTATGGTAATACACACCAGTATGCAAATTTTCACAATTCTAGGAAAGTCTGAAGTGTCCAAAATTCACATGGAAAAAGTCTTTCTAAAGAAAATTAAATACATTCGACACAGACAAAAATTGCATACTTTTACATTGTAGGGTATAAGTAACAACTCTGTTATTTTCTTCTTCCTGGGTATACGGTAGGTTGGAGAATTAGTGATGAGTCAGTGTATAAGTGATGATGATCTTTACTTTTGGCAGAGTTCGAATTTTTGAAAATCATTTCTTAGTGGATAATTTTGGCTTAAAATCTACCTCTATGCCAAATTTCGTTTACATTTTTGTTAATAAATAAAAATACCGTTACCCAATAATATTTTCATCACTTTTCCATTGATTTTATTTATTTGTTTACACTAATTTTGACATGTTTATATTATTTTTACATATATGACCATATTTTAGTTCATTTGGCGAAATTTTAATTCATTTGGCGAAATATCGCAATCATGTGGCGACCTTGGTATTCATTTGGCAACTTTTTTATTGATATTTATTGCCATATTTCTTATTTATTTGGCGATATTTAGTCATCAGCCAATCAGAATGCTCCTCATAGTTTACATACTATTAAAATTTTCCATTTTTTCAAACTTGAAATACTGCATTGTTATATGTTCTCCATGTTAATCCTTTGAAAGTTTAAAAAAAAAAACGTTATATTGGCAGTTCGAATTCTTACAAATCCTTTCTTAGTGCACTCCTAGGGCCCAAGATGAATATGTGCTCCAAATTTCAACGCTTTAGGTCTTTTGGATCTGTAAATTCCCTAACAAACAACGCTTCTAACATCGTAAAAGGGGTTTTACACCCCCTTAAATACGTTCGATCGGAACAAAAATAGCTTACTTTTATTATTTAAGGTATAAAGAGAGACTTTGCCGAATTTCTTCTCCATAAGTATTTGGGAAGTTTTAGATTAACTGATGAGTGAATGAGTGGAATTTTCGCATTTATATATAGAATAGTTATTAAACTAGTTAAAATACCCAAATAACCATATTTTAAACTTTTTTGCAACTTCCCGATATTGCAGAGTTCTAAAAATTAGCCTAAAACCTGGTCCTGTTTACGTTATTTGTATATGCAAATTATATATAATTCGTTAGCCCTGTGAAGTGGACAAATGTACAAACTTTTTTTTCATAGTTATATAAAAGATAAGATATATATAAACGTGCAAATATTATATGTGTATTGTAAAACAATCTATATATATTCTAATAAACGCCGGTTAAACGAAATGTCATTGATGCACAATTTTTATATTCTTTCGTAGTTTTTGAATAATAAATAATATTTTGAATTCGTAGAAATTGTAAAAAAAAGTCCCGATATCTCCGTATATGTAACATCCGGTTAACAGAATTCAAAAAAAATTGTAAAAGTGGATGTATTCATATATACCAAAAAAAAAAATTGATATCGAACAATATTTTGTTTCAAACAGTCTGGTTAATTGAGATTTCTAGATAGTTAAGTGCCGTATAACCAAATATTTTTATATACTATCCAACAAAAACGAAAACAAGGACCTTCCTCTTGTTTCGGAGGTCAAGTGGGCAAAACGTCTTCAATCTCGGATTAAAATTGTAGATTTTTATAAAAAACAAATCCACAGACACTATTCTTTATATAAAGACACAGAGAGTGAAATTGGCAAATATAATTTTTTTTGTTATTATTCTAGATAAAACGTAAATCTCCTTCTTATCTGGAGGTCCATGAAAACGACCAAGTGAAAGTAATATTACGTTACAAAACAAAAATTATATATCACTGAATTCCATTATTACATTGATATATTTAATTGCTTAGGGAGATTCATACTTGGCGGTTTGTAGTTAAAAAGAGTAATGATTATAGCAAATAGTTTCATATCATATTATATAAGGAATGCTGTACTGAATCCCGGAAAGCACTTTTTGACAAGTATGATAGGGGAGTATGGATTAAAAACAAAGTCAGCAGAATATAGCATAACAAGCCAGCTTTTAAGCCATTCTTCGCATGGGCGCAACGGGTTCTGAACGATTACGTTTTGGTCATATATACATAACTAGCTGAAATACCCGTTCTACGCACGGAAAGGAAATAACTTACTAAATAGATACAACTACAATATTTATAAGCGAAATAAATAATATTCTTAATTTGTCACCCATCAGAGGGAACCGCAGAATTAAAAGTTACAATTTGTAGCGAAATTTTATTAGCAAAGTCCCGCAAGTTTGATAATATGGAGAAGTTGGCTGTACGATAATGTGGATATACATACGATACTCCCTTTGATTAACATCCATATTTTAATAGATTCCCAAACTAACGTTGTTATCGTAGTAGTATAAACTATTTGGCTACACTCGGTATCGAACCAAGGAACTTCTTCTTGCTACGCCGATACTCTGCCAGTCAGGCTAAAGTAATCACACCAGCCTAAGCGGGAGTATCGGGTGTATGAAATGAACCCTACACTACTAACATCAAAAAAGGGGTTTTACACCCCTCTAAATACGTTCGATCAGAACAAAAATAGCTTACTTTTCCTATTTAAGGTATAAGTAACGAATTTGCCAAATTTTTTCTTCATAGGTATACGGGAAGTTGGAGAATTAGTGATGAGTGAATAAGTGGGGTTTTCGTATTTATATATATACTAGCTGAAATACCCGTTCTATGCACGGGAAGGAGATAAGTTACAAAATTGATACAAACACAATGTTTATAGCGAAATAAACAATATTCTGAATTTGTCACCCATCAGGGGGAACCACAGTATTAAAGGAACTAATTTGTAACGACATTTCATTGGCAAGGTCCTGTAAGAACTGGAAAGATTGATAATATGGAGAAGTTGGCTATACAATAACGTGGATATATATACTTTACTCCCGTTGATTAATATCCATATTTTAACCTTCAGTAACATCCCAAAGATTTAAAGAGGAAGAACTCATATAATTGTTAATAATAATTATTTGAAAAACTTTTATTAGATACCTATGTCAACATTTGTCGTTAAGTTTCACAAATTGGTAAGAATATAAGACGAAAAAAAAACGAAAACGAATTTTAAAAAGTTCATTGCCAAATTCAATATTTTCATATTTTTTTTTGTACGGTAAACCCTATCAATATGCGAGGAGGGACGGTTCCCCAGCACTTTTTTTTTATTTTTCCCCTGCACTTTTTTAATATTTAACTTAAATAAAAATAAGTCACATTTTTTACTTCATTGCCAAATCAAATTTTTAAGGAAAAAAAACCTTCCCTGTCCTTTAACCACTACTACAGATGATGGACGCAAACCCATCCCCCCTCTGACACTTGTACCACGTGGGGGAGGAGTCAACAACAACAGTTTTCGATTCCGCCACATAACTTCTGGTATAGGCATACCATTATATAAAGAAAGGTAGGCCGCATCGATCAAGCCGATTATTAACCCATTTCGCCCGCTGACCTTTGTACTTTGTGAAGGGAATGTTACCCTTAACTGCAGACGATTTCTTTCACATTACTTCCCGGGGAATCGTGGTATGGACGATAAATGACCTACCGAAGTATAGGAAAGTGCGTCGCGTCGATCAGGTCGTTCGTTAACCCATTTTACCCTTTGATCTTTTTACCGCATGAAGGAAAATATCACCCTTGGTGACAGGCAGTACACCCTTCCACTCCAATAATTCTATGGGAAATCAGATTTCGTGGATAAATGACATAACATGGAGTAGAAGAAGGTAAGCTGCGTCAACCAGATTGACCATTTATGCACTCTCCCTCCGACCTACCTACCACGTGGGGTCCAAAGTATTCACGAACCAATTATTACGGTACAGAGTGGCTTGTACCTACCAGATAGCTTACTTTTCTATGTAAGATATAAGTAACAACTCTGTCAAAATTCATCTTCCTGGGTATACAGAAAGTTAGAAAATAAGTGATGAGTCAGTGGATAAGTGGCAAGGATTTTTACTTTTGGCAGTTAGAGATTGAATTTTTGAAAATGAAAATCTTTTCTTAGTGATCAATTTTGGCTTAAAATGCCATGCTTCATGAAAAAATTAATTTCCATAGTTGTTGTAGTACGGATTATTCCGTTATCCAATCATATTTTCACCATTTTGACATTTTATCATTTTTTGACACTAATTTCACCATTTGTATGTTACTTTTACAAATATGATCATATTTTAGTTCAGTTGGCGATATTTGAATCATTTGGCGAAATTTTTTATTCATGCCGTGAAATTTTAATTTATTTGGCGATGTTGTTATTAATTTGGCGACATTTTGGCGATATTTAATCATCAGCCAATCAGAATGCTCCTGGTTACATAATATTAAAATTTTCCATTGTTTCAATTTTATATTTTGCATTGTTACATATTTTCCATGTTAATCCTATTGGAAGGTTTTTAAAAAATCGTTATTTTGGCAGTTCGTGTTCGAATTTTTAAAAATCCTTTCTTAAATAACACATATTCATCTTGTGCACCCCTAGGGCACAAGATGAATATGTGTTCCAAATTTCAGCACTCTAGGTCTTTTGGATCTGTAGATACCCAAACTAACGTCGCTACGAACATCGAAAAAGGGGTTTTACACCCCCTTAAAACTGTTCGATCGGAACAAAAATAGCTTACTTTTCCTATTTAAGGCATAATGAACAACTTTACCAAATTTCTTCCCCATAGGTATACGGGAAGTTGGAGAATTAGTGATGAGTGAATGAGTGGGGATTTCGCATTTATATATATAGATATAGATGGGAAACCTCAGGAATTATTTTAACAAAATATAGTGGATATAGTATTATGACGAAGTGTTGAGGCATGTATGGTAAATACTTGTTTTTATAGTTCTTGTATGCCACATCATCAAGGGTAAACATATTTAAAGTGTGAATAGCTTGAACAAAAGTTGGAGTAATTTGTTATGTTAATATAATATGTTTTGCTGTGTTCCTTACATTTTTTTTACTACAGATATTCTAAATCTCAAAGGATATTATGAAATACCATATACGCTAGACACATGAGGCATGATGAATATTTGCCAGACACATGGGGCAATATTTACTTTAATTAAATAATATTTACATTATTGAGGTAATATTTATTTTATTGCAGTAATTTTTACTTTATTGTGGTAATATTTATTTTATAGAAATAATTATATATTAATCACGGTAATATTTACTTGATTGAGAAAATATTTTTATTGAGGTATTATTTACTTTATTGAGGAAATACTCATTTTATTGAGGACATATTTGTTTATGCAGGCAATATTTATTTTATAGTGATAATATATTTTTATTCAGCAAACGTTTACTTTATTGAGGTGATATTAATTTTATTATTTAATTTTTACTTTATTGAGGTAACAATTAATACTTATAAAGTTCTTATTTTATTCGAGTTAGGAAGTTTTATAATTAAAACTAAGCATTAGTCTTGCAAAATTGAATTTTCGCATTGCTCTGGCTGGATTTGTTTCAATTATATAATTAAATGTTACAATGTTGTCGAAAACTGTAAACGTACTTTGAGTATTTTTCTAAATATTTTTCTATGTTTTCACATTTTAAAAAAAAATAAAGCTTTCCAGGAATTTTAGAAATTTATTATAAAAAGTAGTTATTTAGCGAACAAAAATAAATTAACTAAAACCAATATTAATTGAAAAAAGGTGATGACTTCGTTTTAAAAATGCATTGTAGAAAATGGATACTTTTAAATTATATGTTTTATATAAGAATGTAACCGTGTATCATACTTTATATGTAAAAAAAAAACTTACCTTGAGCTAAGGAAAAAAGTAATTAATGATAATCATAGATAATAGAATTAAATTATTTAGTGCAAAATTTAAATAGGTATATAATCGATTATATCTATTTGTAATGATAAAAAATGCATCGAGTTTTTCAGAAATTTCTAATAACGAATGATATACCTGATTGTTAAATTGTTTTGTTTTCGACGTTAAAGTTAAGCAAGGTAAATTAAAATGTACATTTTCATTAATTTTTTATAAACCAATAAAATCGACATAAATTCTACAAATCCGTTAAAATCAATTTTACACTTGACGATGAATATTGGCTATTTTGAGTCTTAGGTTAACATGTATCTAATTAACAAGATATACATTTTTTTATGACAAGTTCAATGTGATTGAGTTTAATTTTTACAGGATGTTGGTACCCTGTATACTGTTGACGTTAAATTGGAATATTTTATTATAAGGGTGCATTTTTCTCAGAAAGTTTTATACTCATATGTCATATACTTTTTAAAGAACTAATTTGATACTTGGTAAGTTACTAAAGAAACTTTTTGTTTTAAATAAATCATGTTTTTATCTTAAAATTACTTCTACAAATGCGACGGTGTTGTAATTCCGTTACTATTTTCTCAAATATTAACTTCACTTCGGAAACTTTTACGATATGCTCCTTTTGCGTATTTGTATTCCTTGGAGAAAGAGTTCGCTATTTTACACAAACACAATTTTGTTTATCCTTTATTTTATTCTAATTTTATACAAATTGATAGTAACCTTCAAACTAACTTAATTCTGTAATTGTTTCCCTTATATACGATAACTATTTGCAACGAAAAAGGACTTCGAAATGCGTTTATCTGAGATGCCAACTCCCCTTATGAAGAAAACCAAGGTTTGTAAAGCAAACCAAAGAGGATTGCAGGACACCCTTTGTTGAGCAATATTAATGAGAGATCGAAGTATGAAAACAGGATAAAGATGCCTATGAATATATCGAAATATAAAAAAATATATAAAGAATAGAAAAATAGATGAACAAAAGAAGTTTACTTACCCAATGCCACCAAGTAGGCAAGTAATACTACGGCAACACAGATCGCGTTTACAAAATTCATTTTCGTGGATAAACGTACAAGTCTCTTGATACGTTCTCTATTTATAAAACAATATTTTTTTTATTACCGACCTAAAAACGCATTCCAATTACGTTTTATGTATTGCAATTGAATTTAAACATAGTACTAAAGTACTAATACAATAGTTTTTTATGACATTAAAGGCATTTTCATGTTTGTTCATGCCTAAATTGATATTAAGTTGTATATTTGAAGAAACTGCTTCGAATTGGCTACTGTGTATTTTCAAGCACATTATTTTTTTTTGTTTTTCGAGATAAGTCATATATATATATATATATATATATATATATATATATATATATATATATTTATTTATTTAAAGTCTAAATTGTTCTGGTAAGGCACTGTTACTGCTTCAATTTTGAAAATTAAGAAAAACATTAATTTGATCAAAGTATAGACTAAAGTCATATGAATAGTTCTTTACGTAGCTGTGTTTTAATTTTTCAAGTTAATTATTTAATGGTTTCCAATATACCTTGTTTTAAGTTCATAACCTAAAAAAATTCGCATTTTGATGTTTCATCTTCAATAATTCGCAGAAAGATAAGTTATAACTTTATTTAAAAAATCTGTTACTACGTTTATTAAAAAAATATTAAAGTTTCAAAAACTATTAATAATTTAGTTTTAAGTTAATTTTTAACAAATGCTTAACTTTTTAAACATGGTAATTTTTTTTTTGAATAAATGACGAATGTTGCAGCTTAAGCACTTTGTACACACCTTCTTAAATATGTATAGTATTGTTTTATGAAAACAAGGTAGTGTTTCCTTAATTTGGTGCATGGGTCTTTCTTGAAAAATACATTATTTATTGAAAGATGCATAGTTGTTCACGGTTATCGTTGGGAAATGCTAAATACATTTTATTCAATCAAACCGAAAACATTCTTAAAATGTTCAATATAATATTTTCATATCCATTTTATTTTTATATCTTTTAACTTAAAGATATTTTAATAAAATAAGAAATACGTCGATTTCTTTCAAAATGTAATGACATATTTAAAATATTATTTAATGTATTTAAAACACTTTTGTATCATATTTATTTTATATTTTACATTTAAAGTGCCTTCTGAAAGAATCTATTGAAGGAAATGAATATTGAGCTTTGGACTGATTTAAAATTAAATCAAATAACGTCATTATAATTGGGAAAATGCAATGTTAGTTTGTAAAAGCGTTGGTAGATGTCACCATTATTCAAAAATAGCATACCTATATTAGTAGTTAATTAAACTTAGTAATTTGATATGAATCACTATAAAGATACTTTATTCACTATTCTGTTGGTGACCATCAATCTATTTTAAATATTTAATTATATTAACTCAATAACCTTTGGCAAAATTTTATAAAATTTAAAATAAAGTATAAAAATGGCCAACTTCACTGTAAAAAAAAGTACTTAAAAACGAGTTCATTAACCTAACTCGTTTTTTTAAGTATAATTGTATCGTCAATGAGCGAAGACGTATCACATTTAAGTAAACGCACTTTCTCAAAAAGGAGCAGTGTGATATATTATTGCTAATATTATATTCTGTTCAAGCAATCTTAACGGATCGACCTGGTATACTTAAATTAGTTTTTCAGTAGAAAGTCGTTCACAGTATTTGATGTCGATTGCTGAAATGAAAACTGAGTTATTACAACTCAGTTACCTTACTTCTCATTCTTTTGGTGCACCTTTTAACATTTCTTCGGTTTATAACTTCTTCAAGTCGCCCTTATAGTTTAACGGATAAGAGCAGAGCCTGATAATTTGTGTTCGATTCCTGATAAGTATTGGTTGTAATTGTCGATATTTATTGAAAATAATTTATGAAAGCAGCATATGTGGAATAACACCTGCTCTTCTTATTCATTGTACTTATTTTTGAGTACATGTCTTTTTCAAAATTGAAACTTATGTGTTCGTAGCTATGCTACGAATCGAATGTACTCGAAAATGGGTATATTTTACTTATATTTGAGTACCTAGTTTTAACAGTACCTAAATTGCCGTTTAAAGTTTTCGAAAACATAACATTAGTAAAATTTTTCAAAATAGAACTGATTATAAATTGAAAATATATGCATTCAACATGTGACATGCTAGGTCCTTTTTTAAACGTATTTTCATAGTATTTCCATAAAGTATGTTTTAAAATTATCTACCTAACGTTCTCAATTACTTTCAATTACTTAACTATGAGACTATTATCAGCCCCATATAAACTATGTAAATAATTTAAAATTAATATAAGCTATTTTCTAGTAATTTTGAAACATGAGCATTCACTTTTTTATATTCAAATGTTTACTTTAAAATGTAAACAATTTTCTTCAAAATCACTTATGTACTGCACATAATAAAAATGTCATAAAAATCCTGAAAAGTAACACAGATCCTACCTTAGAAGCATAATTAGGAGAGCTGATATGACAATTTAAATATCTATCGTTATTGCAATTTTTAAAAAAACACATAGCCATATTTTTAAAAAGAGTTCATATATTTAAAAACAATTTTGTGTTTCCTTATTCTAGATCAATACCCCTGATCCAAATGTTTTCAAATCTGAAATAGTGGGGTTAAATTTGTATGTTGACTTGACAATAAATTTTATCAGACGTGATGCAACATCAGAAAATAGATGTATTTTCTATAGCTCTATATTTAATATTGTTTAATAAAATTATTATTTTTGCTAACCATTACACGCATATCAATACAAACGAGTGTTTGAAGTTAATCCAAGTTTAAAATCCCTTTGTAATATTTTAGGAAATAGTTTAGGTCGAATTAATAAGATCGGAATAAATTATAAAATAACGTAAAACCATTAAGCTAAAATGTGTGGAGTAGATGGCGCTAGTAGTAAGTTATCAGTATCTCATTCATTTTTCAAACAAAATTTTATAACGTTTAAAAAAAGATGGAAGTTTATCTTTTTCAGAAGCTGCTAATTCTTTTAATATAGATCTAACAATAAAAACAAATTAAAAACTACCAAAACATATGGCGCAAAACTTGCTAATATAGTGTACAATTAGATTAAATGGAAAATTATAGATAACAATTAAAAAATATTTAGGAACCACATAACGGAGTTTAATCTTTATTATTATTTTATTTGGGTGATAATTTGAAACTCGTATTAGATTAAACATTTTCCTTGTAAAGGTTTCCTCTAGGCAGCTGCCCAGGTTCGCAGGCCCATGTTTGAACAAAAAACCAGAATTACACAATTTTTTTGCATGGCTATTAATATTTTGAAAACGTTTGGAAATTGAAATCACGCATCTTTCTCCTCGCTACTGGTTTGTGGTTTATTGGTGCTAATCTGACATGAGATACCTTCTGAAGTACAGTTGATCCCCGATTATACGAATAATTTGGTACCATATCTCATCCTGGTTGATCCAGATAATTAGAGCTATAGTGTACATGTACTAATTACAAATCACATAAGGCAGAGGGGAGGGGGCAACCAAATAAGAACTATATTGATTTTATACAAATAAATTTCCAACACACATTTCGTATACTTTAACTACACATTTGTAACTTTTAGATGTAGTTCTGCATAAACCTATTTTTATATTTAAATATATGTATATTTTACGCAAGTGAACATTCTTTTTCTTTGCAGTTATTTAACTAAAACGATGCTTAGAAAATAATTATACACATTTTATATTTCACGATATATAATCGTATATATTAGTTCCTACTATGACTATTGAGGTATAATTAAAAATAAAATGAAATATATACATATTTTGCGTGTAATAACCCTCAAGGAATGCAAAGTAACCCTCATAGATTGTGACGTAACCCTCAAGGAATGTGAAGTAACCCTCAGGGAATGCAAAGTAATCCTCAGAGATTGTGATGTAACCCTCAATGAATGCGAAGTAACCCTCAGATGTTGTGTAGTAACCCTCAAGAAATGTGAAGTAATCCTCAGAGATTGTGTAGTAACCCTCAAGGAATGTGAAGTAACCCTCAGAGATTGTGTAGTAACCCTCCGGGAAATAACGAGTGTTATCGAGAAGAAGGAGGATCATTTAGTTTTGAAATATTAGTACCTTGAAATATTTTTAATACTGAGAATTTTATATAAATGCAATGACACTTTAACATTTTCTAATTTGTAAAGCAAGTCAAATGAATAATAAAAAACTGAATCAATAATTAATATTTATTCATGTTTGTTTCCAAATGCAGACTGTAGTGAAATCCATTAGGTATCCCACTATCGTTCTAACATCGTCTGGCATCTATACAGCTGTAAAAAAAAAGTTATAATTAATAACGTAAAACAACTTACTGTAAAAAAATATCTATATTTTACCAAACATCTTTATATTCAATATAATACTTATTATCAAGAATGCGTTATAATCTAGTTGCCGAGGTGTACTAAAGCGATTTAAAATATTGCCTTAAATCTTTATTAGTAAGGGTTTTCTTATTCAATTTTTATGTTCGAAGTAAGTAAACGATATAAACCTAGCACCATTGGCTGACGTCTTCATGCTTGTATAATTCGTCAATATTCAGAATGCATATAATAATAAGAAAACAAGTCATGTTATTAATTAAAAATTTATAAATTTAAACTGGTTTGGTAGTTTATTTTATAAATATAACGAATTAATATAATTCTTTAATAGAATATATGCGTTTTTCAAGTTTTTATACTACTCCAATATCGTGTGTTAATATAGATATAAGAATGTTTCATGAATTTGTAAAATATTAGTTAAAATTTAGTTATTAAATAATTATAGAATCTATTACTGATCAAAAATAATTATACGATAAAACAAATGAAGTTTTGTTTCAATCACTTAATTTTTGTATATTCGAAAAAATTGTAAATCGTCTTAAAAAAGTATTGAAAAGGGGAAAACTATATATATATATATATATATATATATATATATATATATATATATATATATATATATATATATATATATATATATATATATATATATATATATATATATATATATATATATATATATATATATATATATATATATATATATATATATATATATATATATATATATATATATATATATATATATATATATATGAATATATATATATATATATATATATATATATATATATATATATATATATATATATATATATATATATATATATATATATATATATATATATATATATATATATATATATATATATATATATATATATATATATATATATATATATATATATATATATATATATTACTGATCAAAAATAATTATACGATAAAACAAATGAAGTTTTGTTTCAATCACTTAATTTTTGTATATTCGAAAAAATTGTAAATCGTCTTAAAAAAGTATTGAAAAGGGGAAAACTATATATATATATATATATATATATATATATATATATATATTTATATATATATATATTTATATATACTTTTTTATGATTTTATTAATGAACATTTTAACTTACCGGTAGCGTCAGCGTTCTTTGCTGGGTCAGCTTTGGCTTGTGCTTAAAATAAAAAAAAAGTTGAATGAATTTAAATTAAAAGTATGTATCATAAGCAATGAAAAATAAAAGATGCATAAAATCAAGTATATAAAATCAATATCTATCTAATCCCAAAATAGGCTAATATATATACTTTGAGTCCAATCATTCAACATTTTATGAGGCTAAAGGAACACATTTTATTGTAAAAAAAATTAAACTTTCTCAGCTTAGAGGACCAGGCCTACATGAATTTTTTACAGATACCATTATTCGAAACATATTTCCTCTTAGCTGTGCCCTCATTATGAGAACTGCCACTATTTATATATATATATATATATATATATTGTTAAGCAATCCCTATCCATGCTAATAAAAGTAAAGTGAATGAAATGTCATTGTTGTACAATCTGTATTGAACAAAGAACATATTTTTAAATCGGATAAATTGTTTGAAAATCCCGGTTAATCAATATTTTCGAATATATGACAGCCGGATAACCGATTTGTTTTTACATTCTTTGCTAAAGCGGATTTTTCTCTTTTTCACAAAAAAAGAAATTTCGAAATCGGACAATATCTTTTTCAAACGGTCCGCTGAGTGGGTTTTTCCGGATAGTTAAATAACGGATAACCGGATTTTTTTGTGTGCAAATGGCTCCCAATTGAAACATCCCTTACCCAGCAAAAAAAATTTCAAATATCTGAATTAAAACAGAAATCTTGCAAAAAATTCCATAAAAAAATTACATAAAACATAAATGTATAACCTCTTCCCTGTTGCCGTGCTTTGGCGGTTTTAATTCAAAGCTTTTGGCGATTTTAATTTAATGTTTTGTTAGGTGAGATTTTCAGTCCGATAAAAAGTAAAACACTTGACGATGTTGCTTCAATGCCAATTGGTGTTAAAAACTTATTTTATTTTAAATGTGCAGCATATTTTTTTTAATAACAATTAAAACTTCAGTGTTAATAAACGCATGTAATAAATTTCCCATTCATTAGTTTTAATACTGGCGATGCAATAATTTATTAAAGAACAAATTATTGCATTCTTCCAAATGGAAATAATTTATCGTATTTAGTGATTTTTTTTCTTGTGCCAATTGACTACCGAAGTTTATATATTGGTGTTTGGGCATACTTTCTGAAGAAAACTAAATTTGGATTTTTTTTTATTTATAACTGTTCACCCTGCAATTTCAGAGAATTATAAAATAATAATTATAAATTTTAAATATGCCTGCGTCAATATTTACTGAAAATATTTCTTTTAAAAATTACTTTTTAAATATTCATTTTTGAATTTCAATCAAATCTTTTTCAATTGAAACCTTTTAAATAAGCTACATAGAGGCATAAATATAGAAACCCGAAGTTTAACTTTTAAGGTGGAACATTTCGGCACTATAGCACTGCTCCACTCCTTAACAAATATAATTTTTAGCATAAATGTAGTAACGTTGGATAGAAAATTAAGTACCGACGTGTTTAAGATCTTGAAACAAAGCAAAACATTTTCGGGGCGTGAATAATATCTAAAACGTATTACATTAATTTGTAAAGGTTCTAGGATGTTAATTATTATTGAAGTATTGTATACAAACTGCAATATTTTTTTTAAATATTTATTCATCATGAAAGGCTGTGTAACTTAACGACGTACTGCTTAGAAATTCAAGGGACCATTTTTAACTATGTAAGCTGTTGGGTTCTAATATTGAAATAACTTTTAAAGTATCCGATTAAATTAAAATAAATATTTGATATTTAGCAGAGTTTTGAATGTCATCTTTACAACTTGTTTCTACCTATTTCAACGAAATTTACACCGTATACCAGAGTAGAGTTTAATAAAATATATGGCGTTTAAAACTTATTCACGATCATGTACGAAAATTACGCGTCATCAATTTTATTGCATGAACTTGTATTAAACACATTAGAAAAACACATTCAAATGGCTCAATCAGCAGGAACAGGAAATATAATAAGGCGAATGTGTCGAAAACAAATCTATATATATAAATGCGAAATACCCCACTCATTCACTCATCACTAATTCATCAACTTCCCGTGTACCTATGGAGAAGAAATTTGGCAAAGTTGTTCAATATGCCTTAAATAGGAAAAAGTAAGCTATTTTTGTGCCGATTGAACGTATTTAAGGTAGTATAAAACCGACTTTTCTATGTTCGTAGCTACTTTAGTTAGGGCATCTACAGATCTAAAAGACCTAGAGAGCTGAAATTTGGAGCACAAATTCATATTTGGCCGTAGATATGCACTATGAAGGGATTTTTTAAAATTCGAACTCGAACTGCCAATATAACGATTTTTTTAAAACCTTTCCATAGGATTAACATGGAGAACATGTAACAATGTAATATTTCAAGACTGAAACAATGGAAAATTTTAATAGTATGTAAACTATGAGGCGCATTCTGATTGGCTGATAACTAAATATCGCCAAAATGTCTTCAAATAAATAAGAAATGTCGCCAAATAAAAAGTTCGCCTTTCTTATAATAGTTATTATAACACAATTATAAGAATTCTTCATCTTTAAAGTTTTGGGATGTTACTAATGGTTAAAGTATGAATGTTTATAAACGGGAATAACGTGTAATATAAATCTTTCCAGTTCTTGCGGGAATTTGCTAATACTATATCATTACAAATTGGGACTTTTAATACTTTATTTCGTTCCCCTTGATGGGTGACAAATTAAGAATATAATTTATTTCGCTTATAGTTATTGTATTTGTATATATTTTGTAACTTATTTCCGTCACGTGCGTAGAACGGGTATTTCAGTTAGTATATATATAATAACAGACATATAAAAAAGAAATTATCATACAGAATACCAGCATAATGTTAACAGATAATATGAAAAGCATTCTCACCCATAGCCAGCACGTAAGCGGCGTAGAATGCTGCGACAAAGATAGCGTTTACAAAATTCATCTTGGTTTCGAGTGAGTCGAGTATCCAAGTCGCTTCATAGGTAATCTATTTATAATAAAACATATGGTTTATTACCAACCATAAAATACGATTCAATTACATATTATGATGTCAATTTCAAAAATTTCTTCGAATTCGTTTAGAAAAAATCAATTTATTTTGTTACTTTTATATGCTATGTGTTATAGATAAAAACGCGCTGGTCTACAATCGTAATTACAGAGGCGCCTGATAACACAGTCACCTGTTTAAACAAATTTCACATCAATAAATAAAACGTTTCTCAACATATTGTACCTAGTATAAAAATAAACCCTTAAAATAAATGTCTTTATTAATATTAAAATTATTATTAAGATTGACGTAAATAAAATATTGTAATATAGAATAAACCTTTATTCGACGCAAAAACAGGGTGGCCAACAAATAAGTTTCCCTGTTTAGAAGCGTATGTATATAAAGCTAATGAACCGAATTACACCAAATTTCATATTAAAAATATTAAATGAATGGGGAGATTTCAGTAAAAAAAAATCAGTTCTTAAAAATCACTATTTGGCGGAATGTTGGCGCCGTCTGAGCTTAAATCGTGAATAATATGGGTAATAACATAATCTTTCAAGAGGAAAAGAAAACCGACTTTAAGGAAAATGCGCTAAACAGGGAAAAATAATTTTTAATTTTACGAATGAGTTGAAAAAATTTAATTATTGAATATCAGTTTTATACAACTTTTTGAAATCGGCGCCAAAATTTAGGTACGATTTTTGTAAATTGGCACCAACTTCAAAAAGTTGTACTAAGTATAAAGATGATATTCAATTATTAAATTTGTTCAACTCGTTCGTAAAATTAAAAATTATTTTTTACTTTTTAGCGCATTTTATATAAAACCGGTTTTCCTTTTTTCTAAAAAAAATGGTTTTTTTTAACTTTTTTGGTTTTAATTTAGCAGGGGGCTTCGCCCCTAATTATTATTCATCAAGAAATTCAAGAAGCAATTTGTACTCAACAATGTATATTGTAAAACAATCCCTATTAATGCCAATAAATGCTGATTAAACGAAATGTCATTGTTGTATACTTCTGTTAAACAATGAAAATATTATTAAATCGGATAAATAGTTTAAAAAAACTCAGGTTAATAGACATATCCGGATATATAACAGCTTGATAACCGATTATTTGTTTGCAGATTTTGCCTAAGTGGATTTTTCTCTATCCAACAAAGAAATAATTTTCGAAATCGGACAATTTTTTTTTTAACGTTCCGGTTAATTGAGAATTCCGGATAGTTAAATACTGAATAACCAGATATTTTTTTTCAAAATGCTTCTAAGTGAAACATACCCTATCCAACAAAAAAAAAAATTGTGCAAATATCTGAAGTAGAACCGAAATCCCGCGCGAACATACATACAAATATATATATATATAACGATCGAATTGATTTCGCGTTGGTGCCTAATTTCCTATCCAACGTTATTACATTTATTCCAATAGTGCTATTTGTTACGGAGAGGATCAGTGTTATATTATCGGAATGGGCCACCCTAAAAGTTTAACGTAGGGTTTATATATGTATACCTGCATGTAGCTTATTTTAAAAGTTTCATTTAATAAAAAAAATATTGAAATTCAAAAATGAATTTTTTTGAAAATTATTTTTTAAAAAGATATATTGTCAGTAAATATATTTAAAATTATATCTTACAAGCCACTGAAATTGCAGCATGAACAGTTATAAAAAAATAATAATTATACACTTATCTTTAGAAATTATGTTCAAAGACTGATATATAGACCCCGGTCGCCAATTGGCAAAAAAAGAAAACTTCACAAAAACGATAAATAATTTCCATTTGGAAAAATAAACTATTTTGTACTTTGATATATTATTGCATTACCAGCGTTAAAACTAATGAATGCGACGCTTACTACATGTATCTATTGTCACTGAAGGGTTACATTTTATACCAAGAAATATGCAACCTTTAAAATAATAAAAGTTTTCAACACCAATTTTCATTGAGGCAACATTGCCAACTGTTTTACTTTTATTTTTAATATATATATATATATATATATATATATATATATATATATATATATATATATATATATATATATATATATATATATATATATATATATATATATATATATATATATATATATATATATATATATATATATATATATATATATATATATATATATATATATATATATATATATATATATATATATATATATATATATATATATATATATATATATATATATATATATATATATACAGAGAGAGAAAGAGAGAGAGAGAGATTTTATTACAAGACTAATATTCGCAAAGGCTTTTTTAGTCATTATTTTTTTTGAATTTTTATATAAAAAAACATTTTACAAAAACATCAGTTTGATTTGTAGATCGAATAGCATGTAAAGTCACAACATTAAAATTAAAGAAATACTAGGATTAGGTATCTCAAAAACTACTCTACGTAATTCAATAAATCTAGATTGTGATAAAGTTTATATTTCACAGTTCAAAGAGATTGCGACTCTACGCTAACAAATAAAAAAATCACTTTACAAATTGACTACGAACTACGCCGGGCTATTTTGCTAGTTATTATTGAAGGTGGATAATTTTAAAATATCCCAGAAAATATCAATTTCATTCTCTTAAAAATGCCTGAATGTATATCTCTGTTAGAAAAAAGTTACCCTGTTTGTAGGCATCTTTAGGTAAAACTAATGAACGAAAAATCACCAAATTTCACCTTAAGTATATTAAAGGTCAACATTTATTAATAATCAAATTGTATTTTCATAAATTAATTAGGTTAGTAGATAGCATGTATTTTTTCAAGTAGTAAAAAATGGCACACTGTGAACCATTCTTGTTATTACTGTATTTCAATTATTATAATTTATTATCATATTTCAATTATTTGGATTTATTATCGTATTTCAATTATATGGATTTATTATCCATATTATCGTATTTCAATTATTTGAGTTTATTATCGTATTTCAATTTGTTATCGTATTTCAAATATTTGGATTTATTATCGTATTTCAATTATTTGGATTTATTATCGTATTTCAATTATTTGGATTAATTTTCGTATTTCAATTGTTTGACGGAATTCGATTTAATTTATGATTGTGGCTTTGATTGAAGAATTGGACTCTGAAAGCTTTTCACATAGGAATATTTGTTTCATTTATTGGATTACTTCTTACTTTGCATTTCACGTATATAAGCAAATTGTTTTTGTTTATAATACTTGATTTAATTTCCCTGAATAGTTTTTTATGCATTTTGCATTTGACTTTTCTTTCACTTGCTTTACGACAAAGAATATTTTTGTTTTTATAATTATGTAATATCTGTTTTAAAATTCCGAGAGGACTTGATCAGTGAACTTGTGCAGGAATAACTTATTTAAAACCCAATTCTAATTGTTCATGTAATTTATTTTTGTCTTTTTTTTTGTATATTTGTCTCAAATTGTGTTTTAGTTTTTTTTTTAAATGTATTATATTGTATTTTGTGTTATCAAACTTTGTAACCGCTTTTGTTAAAATTTGTTGCCAACCTTTGTAAATGGGCTACGGCCCACTACAATAAACATATATATCTATCTATCTATCTATCTATCTATATATCTATCTGTCTATCTATCTATCTATATATCTATCTATCTATCTATCTATCTATCTATCTATCTATCTATCACTTGCTTTACGACGGGATTTTGTAGGTTTCCTGAAATGATTTTCGTTAAATGGCTGCAGTTTAATCAGAAAATATTTTATGATCATTGGGAAATAAAATAACTTTATGGTATCCATTGTTACGCCCAAAAACATATTTTTCTTTAGCAAACAATAATAGAGGCTTACTTCAGATGCTATTGTTTCAAACTGTCGTAATAGAAGAATCAATATTGATCGAAACAAAAATTCGATTAAGAGTTATAATCCGTAAGTTAAAGCATAAGCTTCTTCAAGTATGAACTAAATTGTTTTCTTGGCGTCTGCAAGTATACTTTCCAATAAAGCTTAAACGAAATTTTAAGGCACAGCTCTATTTATATCTATATTACCGTTTTCTAGAAGATTGAAACTGCAGTATTGATACAGTTGTCGTTGAATATTTCAAACAGTGGATCTTTGTCAAAAGTGGTATGATATCAGAAAATAAAGTATTGTATTGTGATTAATTTTCTATAGCTCTGTATGTAATACAAGCAAATATTGTTTTTATGCAAACCAATTTTAATATTTTAGTAATCAGAATATATTAAATTAATTAATTCGTTAAAAATTATAAAAAAAATATATTTGGTTAAGTTAGCGAATCCATATTTAATAAAGAATTTATCAAATATGAGTCAGTGCATCAACTATTAGATGGAAATGTTTGATGTAGATATCGCTAGTATATAATCAGTATTTCAGATTTCCAAAATATTTTTATAAACTTTTAGAAAAAAGAAAACCTATTTTTTTAGAAGAAGTTAATAATTTATTATGTAGATACCACTATAATAACAAATTAGAAACCTCCAAAAATAGGGTGAAACTTTCAAGTATAGTTTACAATTAGATCAAATGCAAGATTATGACCAACAATTATAAAATATTTGTGTACTGTATAAAGGAATATAATCTTTATTTTTATTTTATTAGCGTGATAGCTTAATCATAGTGTTAGATCAAACATTTGCCATATAAAACGGATTATGCACTTTAACTGTCTGTAGAAGTTTAAAGTGTGGGGTGCCAGCTCATGTGTTTTCCACGTGAATTTTTCGCAATTCAAGCCAGCTTCGCTACAAAAATACTAGAAAGTCGTCCACAAATTATGCCGGCGTGTATACAGAATGGTGCAAGATAAATCTTATCAGGAATCAAAGTCCTGACGCCTATTGAAGCCGTGGTTGCCAGTTCAAGTATTGTCCTCTTGATCTGACCAAGGAACCAAAATACGAAGCATCGTTGCCGGGTATTTCTTACTTTTATACACATATTAAATTATATTACATTGTATTCCTCCTTTAAACCATTTCCAAAACTAGACTACAATGTATTCCTACTTTTATACATCTGAAAATTTAGGTTACAATGAATTCCTATTTAGAAGAGTAACAATTCAAACACATATTATTGGTGAAATATAGAATGTATTTGCTATTGTAAGTTTTTTTTTTAAATCAACCTTTACATATTTTACAGATCTATAGATGACGCATGTTTTCGTATTGCGCTGCAAGACCTAATGAATATTACTATGACTTGTAAATGAAATCAAATATAAATAAAAACTAAGTATCTTCTGTCAGTTATTCATTTTATTTTATTTGACTTTCAAGCGATCATGCTAAAACTTCACTATATGTATATACAAATTTCAGTGTCGCACTAACGGCGTGGTTAAAAAATAGTTATATTCATAAAATATATTGATTTTAAAATTTTATATCTTCACAATTTTTGTTAAAATTATATTTATAATTTAATATAAATTTTAAAAAACCTGAAAACTATACAAAAGTCACTAACTCCAGTATAATCTACAATTTTCACTGATAATTTGTAGTCAATTTTCACTGAAAATGTGTAGTCAATCTTCACTGAAAATGTGTAGTCAATTTTTACTGAAAAATTGTAGTCAATTTTCACTGAAAAATTGTAGTCAATTTTCACTGAAAATGTGTAGTCAATTTTCACTGAAAATTGTAGTCAATTTTCACTGAAAATGTGTAGTCAATTTTCACTGAAAATGTGTAGTCAATTTTCACTGAAAATGTGTAGTCAATTTTCACTGAAAATGTGTAGTCAATTTTCACTGAAAATGTGTAGTCAATTTTCACTGAAAATGTGTAGTCAATTTTCACTGAAAATGTGTGGTCAATAATCAATGAAATTGTGTGGTCAATAATTAATGACAATGTATGTTCAATAATCAATGACACACCATCATATTGGAAAACTATTAAATAAAATTAATTACTTAAAATTTTCTGGAAATCACAGACTGATAGTATTCAATATTGAAAGAAATAAAAGATAAATATTCAGTTTAAATAAATATATCTCATTATCTAATTACAAAAAAGTTAATTAAGTAACTGTTCGAAAAACACATGCTCAGTGCGTGAGTTTACAGATTTCCTCAGTTTTTGGTCGTGTGTTTTTAACAATAACAGCCAGGGGCATCTACTATTTATTGGTGAGGAAATGAAAGTTATGGCGAAAATGCTGTCCTGGTTTCTTGCTAAACTGCGGTTCTGGAGACAAATGCTTGCGTATGGATGGTTAACCCTCCTGCAGCAACAACGAGATTTCTCGGAAATTTTTTTGTACGGCAAGCGGCAGAAGACGAGTATAACCGTCTACCGTTTCTCCTCGCCAGGCAGAAAGGAAGAGTATATTCGTCTCTTATCTATTTTCCTTCCCCCCAGACCTCCATAGCGTACTTATTGGGGGTTTGGGCTGAAATACATATGACAGTTATTTCCCCTTGAGGGGGATGGACTCAATTCACTTTTGAAAAGACTGTAACCATTTAGTTATCTACTTGATAAGCGTAAAGTGATGATTTAAAAACATACTATCAATTTCTTGATATTTTAACTTTTCATATTTTAACTTCCATTGAGTATTCAATTTCATATTTAACTGGAATATTGATATTATTAGTTGTAGAACAAAACTGATAATGTGATTATAATAATAATTTCTATTGTAAAAACCTTAGAGGAAATTTATTAAAGAGAATATTTTTTGTTCCAATTTAGTGGTAGTATTAAGAAATTAAAATATTCAGGATCAATTTTACCCTTATATTCGGAATTAAAGTGGGAGGATGTGACTATTGAAAGTTTAAATACAAAATTCTAATAGTTTTTCAGCTTATTAATATTTAATAGAAATACATTTTAAATAACCATACTGTTGACGCTAGTTGTCAGATATCCGATGTGGGAAAAATTGGTTAAAGAAAAAGGAATCGAATGAAATTATCCAAGCGTGTTTTATTTTCAGACTTACTTCCAACAACTGACTCAGACTACAATCGAGTCTGATCAATACTTATATATAAGAATGGAGTGTCTGTCAGTGGAATCGAACAAAACCCCTCATTTTGAGTTTTCTCCACGAATTGGGATACACTGATTCCGAAAATCACATTAAATTTTTTTTTTGTCTGTCTGTCTGTCTGTTTGTCCGGATTTAACTCAAAAACTACTGCACGTATTTTTATGAAACTTGCACCGTGTGAACAAACTTTTCTTAGTTTAAAATATGCACTTTGTTTCATGTGGATATCTTCAAGCATTCAAAAGTTATAGAACTTTTTCCATTTTCTCTAACATTACGCCTATGGGAAATTTACACCTCGATCTTCCCCTCATAACATTATTGTTAAAAATCACCTTGGTGACCAAAAATATTTTTCGACAATACTGGGATAAACGATTTATTTTGATTGGCTGATGATTAATTTCAATTTTATTAACTAAAATTCAATTTTAATAACTAAAATTCAATTTTAATAACTAAAATTCAATTTTATTAACTAAATATCAATTTTATTAACTAAAATTCAATTTTAATAACTAAAATTCAATTTTAATAACTAAAATTCAATTTTAATAACTAAAATTCAATTTTAATAACTAAAATTCAATTTTATTAACTAAAATTCAATTTTATTAACTAAAATTCATTTTAATTACTAAAATTCAATTTTAATAACTAAAATTCAATTTTATTAACTAAAATTCAATTTTATTAACTAAATATCAATTTTATTAACCAAAATTCAATTTTAATAACTAAAATTCAATTTTAATAACTAAAATTCAATTTTAATAACTAAAATTCAATTTTAATAACTAAAATTCAATTTTAATAACTAAAATTCAATTTTAATAACTAAAATTCAATTTTAATAACTAAAATTCAATTTAAATAACTAAAATTCAATTTGAATAACTAAAATTCAATTTTAAAAACTAAAATTCAATTTTAATAACTAAAATTCAATTTTAATAACTAAAATTCAATTTTAATAACTAAAATTCAATTTTAATAACAAAATTCAATTTTAATAACTAAAATTCAATTTTAATAACTAAAATTCAATTTTAATAACTAAAATTCAATTTTAATAACTAAAATTCAATTTTAATAACTAAAATTCAATTTAACTAAAATACTACGGACCAGAAATAAACTTTTGAGTGAGTTTTTGAAAAACAATAAAACTTAAATAGCATAACGGATGTTGTGATAGCTCAATGTACAAATAGTTTTAGACCGTAGGTTTTTTGATCGCTGATCGTAAGTTTGCAAAAACTTATGAATATTAATAACTTTTGTCATTTATGATTAGTAAAACCGTTATTTAAGATGACTGATGTTATAAATATTTGTATATACAGTATTGAATTTATGATACAAAAAAAGTTGTAAGGATATATCTGAAGAGTAATTATAATATGGAAAATCGCAAAAATTGCGTTTTTCAAATGCACTTTACGATCAGAAAACGTTGAGGTATTAAAAATGTGTTAATTTATTTAACTTTAATTAAAGTAAGCACAACAAACTATGACGTCTTGATCGTGGAATTTAAAGTAATGTTAAGAAATACGAAATATTTTAAGTTTCATATATTTCTATAAACTTTGAGTACAAAATGCAATAAGAAGCTAACAACAGATTTTTATTACTTCTTTTTTCGTAGTTTCTGTTACTATTATAGGAGATAACTGTTTCGTCTTAAGGCGTTTATAAAAACAAATAAAATTATCAACCTACCTAATATATAATTATGTAAATATTGGTATTTAAAAAGTGGATAATTAACGGCTCTATGTTCATTATCAACTGCACATAGTTGATTTACGGGAGACCCGAGCCCCAAATTCTAATTTTTTTATTAATGAATTCAGAAATGCCACTTTTTGCATTATTAGAACATCTCTTACTGAAAATGCCACTTTTTGCACTATTAGAATATATATTTCTGAAATGCCACTTTTTGCATTATTAGAACATCGTTTTCTGAAAATACCACTTTTTCCATTATTAGAAAGTCTCTTTCTAAAAATGACACTTTTTGCATTATTAGAACATCTATTTCTAAAATGCCACTTTTTGCATTATTAGAACATCGTTTTCTGAAAATACCACTTTTTGCATTTTGAACATCTCTTTCTGAAAAACAAGAGTAATAATAAAAAATACTATTTGAAAACATTTTTATTATTATTATTGAGTTTTTTACACCAAAAATGTTTTTTTTAAACACTCCTCCTTAAAATTAAAAAAATTAAATTAATAAAATAACGTCAAAGTTTATATTACAGACGTATGAAAAGATTTGTTTTGCAAATTTATGTTTTAATTGTTTTTATACACTTATTTTAAATTCGTAAACAAAAAAATTTTCACATTTTTATGTTCAATAATTCGTAAAAAATAATTTACGACTTAATTTAAAAAAAGCTATTTATGCGTTTATAAAACAAATATTAAAGCTTCAAAAACTATTTATGGTTTAGTTTTACGTAGATTTTTACAAATCCTTAGCAATTTAAGCGTGAGCAAAATTTAAAAAATATATTTTGGGCAAATTTCGAATGTAGCAGACGAAAATTATGTAGGCAGATGTTAAATGGTATATAAACAAGTAAAAAACACATATTTATTTATCCTACCCCTTACATATGTGTGCAAACTTTTATAAATATGTATAGCATAGTTGTATGCAAAAATAAAGTAATTTTTTCTGAATTTAGTGTTCGTGTCTTTCTAAAAAAACAACATTTATTGAAAGATGCATAGTGGTTCACGATTATCGTTGCAAAAATGCTAAATATATTTTATACAAGAAAACCGAAAACACTTGTAAAATTGTCATTTTAAAATTCTCATATCCCCTGTATTCTTATATTTTTTGTATCCCTTAAATAAAAGTGGTTTTATTATAAATGAAAATATACGTCGATTTCATTCCAAAATGTAATGAAAGGTTTAAAATAGCATTTAATGCAGGGAAAACACACACGGATCATACTTGTTTTACATTTAACATTTAATGTGCCTCTTCAAAGGATACTGTGTATTAACGTTAATAAAATGCTATTATAATTATAAACATGCGATGTTAGTTTAAAAAAGGGTTCATAGATGGCCCCACTATTCAAATTATATCTGTCCTTTGACATTTTTCCTATTCAAAATTACATAACATAAGTAGTTAAGTAAATTTAGGAATCTAATATGTAGTTTACTGCATTTAGGTAAAATAGGAGAAAATATAGAGTTCCTAAACTTTGGTCAAATACACTCAAACCTGTTTTTATGCGTTATTTTTTTGTGCGGCATATGAAAATTTTATTCAAATTGGAACATAATTGATTATCTGGCTACCGAGACATATACAAGCGTCTAGTGATACAACAGTCGTCGCAAAAACAGATCACTGACTGGTAACTGAAAAAAAAGTCAACTTTAAACGAGTGCGAGGTAGTATCTTCTGACGAAAGCGATTTTGAACCAAGTTCGAGTATTGTCAGACTACGAAGGATAATGGTTATACGTTTTGAAAAGTTTTGTATGTGTAAAATAAGTACATATGTAAATAAAATATTTAAAAATGTTCGTATGTGTATTTTCTAAATCAGATTACAAAAGGTTTGGCGAGATTCCAAGTAGATGTAGCTTGATGTCAAGTAGCTGTAGCTTGATTTCGTTTAAAAAAGCAATTCTTAGTAATTTCGTAAGGTTTTGAGTTATTTTCTATGTGAGAAGTTTTTTATGCGTCCCCATCCACCGCATCAAAAAAAATTGTGTTGCTAAAACTATTTTTTATAGCTACTCGTCAAGTTTTGTGCGATTTTTTTATGCGTTTCTTTTATGCGGTCCCTATCCACCGCACAAAAACAGCTTTGAGTGTACTCATTTGATTTGAAGGAAATGATAAAGATCCCTTTTTTGAAGGAGGATGTGTTCCCTTTAATCTCCCACTCTTTGAATAAGTGTAACTCCGTGTCAATATTCAAAAATATCATGTAACCCACCATCTTAGATTTTGAAAGCATGTGGCTCATTAGTAGCACCCATTTAGATTGAAAAAAAGTACCAAATTGTATTAAATATAACATATATATAATACACACCAAATTATATATATATATATATATATATATATATATATATATATATATATATATATATATATATATATATATATATATATATATATATATATATATATATATATATATATATATATATATATATATATATATATATATACATATATATGTATATATAAACCCGTGATTAATTTGTTCTTTTTTTCGTTCAATAACTATTAAGTTCTGTTTATCACATGGCATTTACCTGCTGACTCTATTTTTTTTTGTATTTTCGTAAAACAAATAAAAAGCTTCTTCTAAAATCTTTAGCCTTATTTTTTATTGGGATTTTACAAGATTCCTCTTTCTATCTGAAGTTTTTTATTATTGCCATGTACACTGTAAAAATATACTTAAACAGAAATACCTGAACATACTCGTGTTTCTTTGAGTACAATTGCACCGTAAATGAGCGATGACGTACCCAAATTTAAGTAATCGTACTTTCTTGAAAATGATCAGTGTGATTTAATATTCCTAACCTCAGCTTCTGTATAAGCCATCTTAACAAAGCGACCCGACAAACTTAAAATAGTTGTTCAGAGGTTGGTTTTATATATTATTTGATGCCGAACGCTTAAACGGAAACTGAGTAATTGCTATTAAATTATCTTCCTTTAAAATCTTTAAACACACCTTTTAAAAAAAAATTCAATCCATAACTTCTTCACATCGCCATAGAAGTACCACGGAAAATGTTCTGGACTGCGATGCTTGAGGATTTTATTTCGATTCTTTCTAAGTATTTGTTGTAATTTTTATATTTATTAAAACTAATGTATGAAGGCAGCCTACACAGGCAATCAATTGCCAGCATAATTATTCAACATGTGACATACTAGGTATTCTTAAAACCTCTTTTTTTAAATTAGAATTTCCATATATATATATATGGCCGTGACCCAGCATAGGTGATAAAACAGTCTTTTATCCTATTATCAGACATTAGCACAACACCAGCAGGAGATTCCACATAATTTTCGTAATCGTTTTGAAGAAAATTTTATTTTAATTATGATTTTTTTTCATAAGACTAAGAAAACAAAGCGTTCTTAAAATGATCTGTATAATTGTGTTCCACTTATGTTCTACATGTGTTCTGTTAGCATGAGATCACAATTAGAACATTTTCGGATCAAGTTAGAACACTTATAGCACTAAGTGAACGCCTTAAGAGCACATACCTGAACACATATCGAGGGATTAGAACATATTGGGAACAGTTTGTTGGAACTGGAACACATTATAGTGATCCTAAAGTGATCTCCACATTTGCAGTGTATATATATATATATATATATATATATATATATATATATATGGGTAATTCCACGTAAAAGTGTCCTAAGAGTGAATTTTAAAATATTTTTTTACAAAGTTGAAATTTTTATATAATATAGAAAATAATTGAATTTATTATATTTTGCATTAATATAAATTTTGCGCATATTTTGTGACAATGGTGCAAATTCAAAATGGTTGCTATGCAATGAAACTAAACTTGCTTACATTTGCATTATTTCTACTCCTTGATTCCTAATATAAGTTACATTTCCTGAATATTTTGAGTATGGGTTTTTAGAAATAAAGTTAATGTACAATCAAATTCCTTACTTTATAAAAATTTATCTTGATTTACATATTGATTTAGAACCAAATGAAATATGTGTTTTTCAAATGTAGTGTAAGTCACAAAAAAGGAACAAAAGTTCTTCTATTTTTTTTAAATTGAGCCACAATTAAAAACAAATCAGTGACTTCCTCCTCTATACTAATCTATATCAGATTGCAGTTTTGATTTTTAAAAGAAGGAAATTTTTTAGTGAATTTTAAATAAATTAAAACTGTAGTATAAGTCACAGCGTAGAGTAAGTCACAACTATATGCTGTGTTTGTAGAACAACAACGATTACAAAATGCACAGTAACAATATTTAAAAATAATATCATAAGTGATCTTATTTTTAAATATTGTTATTTATTATACTTTTCTTATTTAAACTGTAAATGGGGAAAAAGTAGCAAAATGAAAGATAGAGATTAGAAAAAGAAAAAAACAAATGGAATATTTCAAGCAGTTAAAGATAATTGATCTAGATAGCAAGATGAAAGGTGTAAGAACGTGGAAATTACAATGAAAGTTGATCAAAGGGGATTTTTAAAGCAAAGAAGAGGGAATAGATAAAAAAAAATATAGGTAAAAAAGAATTTCCGCAGCCGCTTAAAATGAACCAAGCCCTTCTAATCCAAATTCAGTAGATTCTCCTAAGAAGGCCTATCAAAATTGTAGCTCATTTTTTAAAGATATTGCAAGAGTCAAGAAAAGTCCACCTTAAAGCCCAAATAAATGTCAGGCCATTACAAAGAAACTAGCACATCAGTTTACACCGGAGATAGGTCAACCTGCCTGCTCAACATTCAAGAATTACTGCACTAAGGAATGAAATAAAATCTTTGAGAAAGATTTTTATGAAGAGGCATATAATATTCCAGTAATCAAGGATTTTGTAATTCTTAGAGAACTGAACAAAAAAACGAGAAGACCTAAGAAAAAGATAACAATCGAGATGAACTTAAAAGAGGTAATAGGGTATAGGTTTCATCAGTGCCGTTACACAAACAATATATTTTTTTTTTTGGGGGGGGGGGGTTGAAACAAGAAATTTCCCAACTTAGCGATTCGAAATTCTCAACCCTACTATTCGAAATTCCCAACAATGCTGAAAATTCCCAATTCCAAATTATCGACCTTTTTCATGATTTTTGAGGTAATATAAAACAGTTCTCTCACAAGCATTGATTTGTTGCACCAATATTTCAATGCAGTGTCCGTTCTGAGGTTTAATTTAAATATAATCTTACAAGTTGAAAAAAATTTGTTAATAATATTAATTTTCTTCCGGCATAAATTTTCCCAACTCGGGGTTTTTGGAAGTTGAAATTCCCAACTTTCAGGATTTCCGGACTCACCCCCCCCCCCCGGTGCGACGGGCCTGGGTTTTATTTGTAGGAAGAAGAAAAGTGAAATATTTTGCTGGACAATTCATTTCTACAGAAGGCTCTACAATAAAAGTGGATTTTTGCAATGCACAAGGAGTATTTTTCATTGGCCAGAAAAAGCAGGTGCCGCAAATCTTGTAATTGTTGAAAAAATAAAAAAAAATTGCCTGACTGAAACTTTGATTGTAAATTCTATTATAGTTTTTCACATTATAATTTTTCAAGTTATGTAAAGTTATTTTTTAATTTTATTTATATCATTTTACCAGTGCTTATTTTGAGGTGTAGTGTAAGTCACGTTTCAGTTGTAGTGTAAGTCACACAGATTAATTTAAATTAAAATAATTTGAAAACACATCTAGAAATATATTTTTTACCTGATTAAACTTCAAATCCTATACAACGAAACTGGCATAACATAATTTTTTTATATCAAAGCATGAGGAAGAAAACGTAAATTGAAATGATGTCCAAAAAACCGTGTCCTTTTTTGTAGTGTAAGTCACACTGTGACATTTTTATTTTTAAAAATTACAGTTACATAAAATGAAAAAAGTTTACATTGTCAAAAAATAGAACATATGTCTGGTATGTCTTTTGACATAAAAAGTTTTTTTAAATCACAAATTGCTTTTTTAATTAAGCTTACAATGTGGTATAAATTGTCAAATGTAGTGTAAGTCACGCGTGGAATTACCCATATATATATATATATATATATATATATATATATATATATATATATATATATATATATATATATATATATATATATATTATTTAGTTTTAATTTGCAATTCAGAATTATTTTCAAAAGTATTTGCTATTTTTTAACTTTCTAATATATATATATATATATATATATATATATATACTTTTGGAAAATGATAAGTAAATTTGCAGACAACATTTAAAATTACAAAATCCGAAAAATATTAATAATAGTGGAAGTTGACTTTAAAACAAACACTCGTGATTCATTTGTACCAGATTATTTAGTTTTAATTTGCAATTCAGAATTATTTTCAAAAGTATTTGCTATTTTTTAACTTTCTAATTCATATTATATATTTTTTCCACTCGCATCAAAGTCCCTTGTATATTTTTTTCTTCTTTTAACAGCATATTAATCTTCATCAATGGGATTCACACTGTGTATATATATATATATATATATATATATATATATATATATATATATATATATATATATATATATATATATATATATATATATATATATATATATATATATATATATATATATATATATATATATATATATATATATATATATATATATATATATATATATATGCAGTGTACCACTATCACTAACACTTACAGCGCCCCTATCGGTGAACAATGACGATTGGCACACTAGGTGGCAGATCATTTAGTTTTTATGTAAAAATATTTCGAGAATATGTTTTTTATATAACGTTGTCATAATTTCAGTACTGAGAATTTTCTATAAATGCAATGACACTTTAATATTTTCTTATTTGTAAACCATGTCAAATGAATAATGAAAAATACTGAATCAGTAATTAATGTTTATTTTTTTTTGTTTACAAATGAAGACTATATAGTAATCCATTAGGTATTATCGTATCATTATAACAGCATCTGCCATCTATATTTCTGTAAAAAAAAATCATAATTAATTACGCAAAACAACTTACTGTAAAAATAGTATATATTTTTTAAAAAACAACTTTATTTTCAAGACAAAACATATTATCAAGTATGCGTTATGATATGGTTTCCGAGGCGTACTAAAACGATTATAAGTATTGCCTTAAATATATATTAGTAAGTGTTTTTTTATTAAATTTTTATGTTCAAAGTAAGTAAACGATATAAACCTATGACCATTAGCTGACGTCTTCATGCTTGTATAATTCGTCAATATTCAGAATGCATATAATTTAATAATACAATTATAAGTCATGTTATTAATTTTTGACTAACTGAAACTGTTTTGGTGCAGTATTTTATAAATATAAAGAACTAGTCTAATTGCTTTATTGGATTTATACGTGTCATACGTTTTTATGCAACCGGTATTACGTGTTTTGTTATAGATATAAGATTATTTGTTGAATTTTGCAAAATAATAATTAAATAATTATTATTATTAAATAACTATGTAATGTTTTATTTATAACAAATAATTACCCGGTTAAAAAGATGACGTTTTGTCTCAGTCACACAATATTCTATATATTCCGTAAAATTGGTAAATCTTCTTTAAAAAGTATTAAAATTGGAAAAAACTCTTTTTATATAAAGTAACAATTTTTTTTAATTGACACGTATTTTTTTAATGTTAGTGTTTTTTTTATTTTACGTGTTTTATTATTATTGGCATTCTTTTTTAATTTAAGTTTTTTATTTTACGTGTTTTATTATTATTGGCATTCTTTTTTAATTTAAGTTTTTTATTTTACGTGTTTTATTATTATTGGCATTCTTTTTTAATTTAAGTTTTTTATTTTACGTGTTTTATTATTATTGGCATTCTTTTTTAATTTAAGTTTTTTATTTTACGTGTTTTATTATTATTGGCATTCTTTTTTAATTTAAGTTTTTTATTTTACGTGTTTTATTATTATTGGCATTCTTTTTTAATTTAAGTTTTTTATTTTACGTGTTTTATTATTATTGGCATTCTTTTTTAATTTAAGTTTTTTATTTTACGTGTTTTATTATTATTGGCATTCTTTTTTAATTTAAGTTTTTTATTTTACGTGTTTTATTATTATTGGCATTCTTTTTTAATTTAAGTTTTTTAATTCACGTATTTTTAAGTTTTTTTTTTAATGTGTATGTTTTTTTATTGAAAATTTTTTTTAATCGTTGTTTATTTTAATTGAATTCATTTCTTTATTTGACATGTTATTTTAATTAAAGTTTTTTTTAATTGTCACCTGTTTTTTTAATTGCCGTGTTTTTACACATTAATTATCTTTTTCGATTGGAACTAATCTTAAATTCCTCTAGAAATTAATTGGACACTTTCTTCTAAACCACGAAGTTGTTTAAGTAATGAAAATACGTATTTAGCAATTGCGAAATGTTGCCGTAGAATATTACTGTTATACATATTATTAGCAATCGTAGTCTTATTTTATCCTTTTATTTCATTCTTATAAAAAAACTGACCTAATTTACAAACCGTTTACTCCCAAACCACTGCTTGGCAACGACATTCCAGCGATCCACTTTTTTAATGTGGAATTTAAAAAAAAAAAAGTAACGTGGTGAGGAGTTACTGGTTCGTGAATTAAGCCGACTGACTATATATTGAAACTTAGCATAATATTTATAAATTTATGCTTTGCTTTGTGCTCTAAATGAAAATGACAGCACCTGTTCTATATTAAATAAATGGTCATAAAAAGATTTCGATTCCATAAAGAAGTTAATGCAATAAGTAATAAAATATATGTGTGTCTGTATACTCCGTTCCCAACTATTAATTTATTATAAATTTATAACTATTACATTGCGTTTTAAAAACATACAAACGTATCATATTGTAACCTAAAGAGATTGCTACATATATTTCAATAAAGGGATTGTTAAATGAATGACTTAAATGCTGTATTTTGGTGGAGGTTTTTTTTTGACTGATCACTTTTGTCAGTACACTGATGATATACTTGTGATCTGTTTTGGCGTGAAAGTGAAGGGACAATAAACCATCACTTCACTTTATAATTATGTTAAATGTGATATATTTGTTTTCAGCTGCAAGTATAAGTCTCAAGTATTTCACAAATTAAAATGATGTTTTATTAAAATTCCAGTTAAACAATATACAAAAACATCACATTACAACTTAAAAAGACTTGCCTTTTGTTTTTACGCTAATATTTAGCTATTTAAATTGAACTATTTACAGAAAAATCTTGCTTAATTTATGTCAGCTCAGTTACTATTACAATATGAACCTAATTCGTAATTGCGAAGAAATATATTATTTATTTTCGAAAGCACTGTGAAGCTTACAATACAATATTTTTCTCCTGATAAATTGAATATTTCGCTAACAAACATACATCGGGATAAAACTGCATTTTTATCAGAGTAGTTGCATTATATTTTTTATAATTGAATTAATGAAAAGTTATACATACGGTCTGCTTTAACATTTAAGATGGGATCAGCTTTGGCTTGCACTTTAAATAAATAAAAAAATAGAATGAATGTAAATTAAAAGTATGAATCATAACAATAAAACATAAAATGTGCATAACATCAAACATTTTAAATGTCAGTCTATCTAACTGTATATATATATATATATATATATATATATATATATATATAATATTTATTATATTTAGTAATTATTACAACATAAATAATTTTCAATGTATCCACAATTTCAACCAAGTCTTTGGTAAGCACAAAAGGCGGCATAAGGAAATTATAATAGGAAGAAATGTTAGAAGAAGGGTTACCAAATATCTGTAACTACAAGGAACAGAGTCTGGAATTTATCAATAGTATGAAAACCTTATATTTTCAATGTGAAAATGTTTAAGTGGTCAAGTAAGTGGGACAATTGCATCAATGCGAATCACTCAAATACTTTATAAATGTAATAAATTAATTTGTGAAGCTTCTACGATGTTTATTATTATTAAAGTAATGTTTACGAACTGTAGTATTTAATTTTTTTTGAATATTCATTCTTCAAAAAAGGCTACGTAAGTGAACGACGAAGCGTTTAGAAATTTAAAGGACCATTTTACATCTCTGTAAGCTGTTTAGTTCTGATTTTATAACAACTTTTAAAATATCCAATTAAATTAAAATGAAAGTCTGATATTTGTCAGATTTTCGAATTACATCTTTTCAACTGGCTTCTTGCGACTACAACGAATTTTACCCTGTGTGCCAGTATAGAGCTTTTTATAAAACATAAGACGCTTAAAATTTATTTAAAAATATGTATATAAATTGATATTGATATAAATGGAACACAAATATATGAAAAGGAATTATGATAGAGTACAAGCATAATGTTAACAGATAATATGAAAAGCATTCTCACCCATGGCAAGAAGATAAGCGGCGTAAAATGCTGCAACACAGATAGCGTTTACAAAATTCATCTTGGTTTCGAATGAGTCGAGTATAGAAGTTGCTTCATATGCAGTCTATTTATAAAAAAAACATGTGGTTTATTACCAATCATAAAATATATTCCAATTATATTTTATGATATCAATTTGATACGTTTCTTCGAATTCTCTTTGAAAAATATTTTGGTAGTTTCATATGTTATGTCTATTTTTTTATTATTACATTGCAAGGTACTTTTAATACACACAAAGTTTAAATAAGTTTTTTGTTGATACAGATAAAAGTGTAATGGCCAACACGTGTAATAGTAGATTATATAACCCGTTAAAAACACGTATTACTGGTATATGAAAACAAATTGTTCTGTTTTTTAAATAATTAACCTTTACATATTTTACAGATATACAGATGACAGATAATTTAGTATTTCTTTAAAAGACATAGCAAATATTACTATGACATATTACTATATAGTACTAGGACGGAAAAACTGAGCTCGCTTGCATATTTTATTACTTAATAATATTTCTAATGAATCGAATTAAATGCAATTGTTTTGAACTGTCCATAGCAACGGTTAAGCGTTTCTCGATATTTTTTATTCCCTAATAATGTCTTTATTATCAACATAAGTTTAAGTACTTTGAGATGCTCATATGGCAGGTTTGACGTGTCAAGATTGAAACGATACCATATCAATTCTGCCAAAGTAACTTAATTTAATGTTTTTATCGATCGATTCGGAGCGTACCCAATACAACCATTCGCACACATGCAGCAAAAAGTTGTCGTTTGCATGCTAAACTCTAACGATATTCATGTAGTTAGTATTTCATTAACAATGTTTAGTGATGTTTGCATCTGTCTAACTCTGGAATAACTGAATGTACTTTAAATTGCTGTGCAAAATATCATTTGTTATTAGGAAAATTATAATAATGGAGATAAAATTATTTTTTTTCTACTGAAAAATTATTTCATCAATATTTTGTATTCAATCTGCATATACTAATAATAAGGAACGAACAACAATTTATATTTTTATCAAACGTTTAATCAATAATACATATTGTTACTTATTTCGAATAATTTAATGTGTTATTCGTTATGTGTTATTCGGAGTTAGTCATAGTGTGTATAAGAGTGTTATCCTTAATTTAGTGAAAAGTTATATGATTTTAACCAATTAACTATTAATTATAACCTATGTGAAAATCTACATTCTAAATAAACTTTTTCTATAATCTAAATAAAATAGTTTATTGTATTTTATAATATAGTTACGATTAAATTAATCTTAATCCATTTTTGTTTTTAAATATATATATTTTTAAAGATGAAACTAACGTTCTAGACTTTTTATATTATCTGATTTAGCCTAATGTTTGAAAGCAACACAGTTTGAAATTTTCAACAGTTGTTAGGAATATTTCATAATTTTGTTCATAAGAAAAGGTTACAGAAGGTCAAACTAGCAGGACAACTTATTTTACGGGCAATATGTACTTTAATTGCACTTATTCTTACAGGATAAAATAATCTTTCTAAAAAAAGGAAAATCGACTTTAAGAAAATTGCCCTAAAAAGTAAAAAAAATAAATAATTTTACGAACGCATTGAAAAAGTTTAATTATTTAATGTCAATTTTATACTTATTACAACTGCTTGAAATCGGTGCCAAAATTTGGGTACGATTTTTGTAAATTTGCACCAACTTCAAAAAGTTGCACAAATAAAATTGATATATAATAATTCAATTTTTTCAACTCATTCGTAAAATGTTAATATATATATATATATATATATATATATATATATATTTAGCCTATTTTCCTTAAAGCTGATTATACTTTTTTCTAGAAGGATTATTTAAATTTTCCCTTTTTAGTTGTTAATTTAGCAGAGGGCTTCGCCCCCTATTATTATTCACCAAGAAATTGAAGTAGCAACTTGGGCTCAAAAATGTATATTGTAAAACATCCCAACCAATGCCAATAATTGCTGGTTAAACGAAATGTCATTGTTGTACAACTTCTGTTAAACAATGAAAATATTATGAAATCGGATAAATAGTTTAGAAAAACTCTTGAAAATCGACATTTCCGGATATATAACAAGCGGATAAGATTATTTTTCTGCTAATTTTGCCTCAGTGGACTTTTCTCTATTAAGCAAAAAAAAGAATTTTCGAAATCGGACAATATTGTTTTAAACTGTCCGGTTAATTACGAATTCCGGATAGCTAAATGCCGGATAACCGGATATTATTTTCAAATTTCTCCCAAGTGAAACATCCACTATCCATTAAAAATAATTGTACAACATCTGAAGTAGAACCGAAATCCCTTGCGAATATACATAAAAAAAATACATAACGGTCGAATTGATAACCTCCCGATTTGGCGCACTTTGGAGGTTTTAATTTAAAGTTTCTGGCTATAGAAAATAGCAATACAAGATGTTATTACAATTTATTCTCTCGTGCACATCAACATCAACTGTTCTTCAGATAAAAAAGTAGGATCCAACACGGGTAATTAACGAGTCGGCGTGTGCTATAAATTATATGACCCTTGTAAAAACACATATTACTCGCATGCAAAGTCTTAGTGGCGACCACCTTGGCGACCAAAAATATTTTTCGACAATACTGCAATAAACGATGCCTTTTAATTGACTGATGAGTAAATATTGCCAAATGTTGCCAAATGAAATAAAATATCGCCAAATTAATCAAAATACCGCCAAAATTAATAAAAATTTTGCCAAATTAGCTAAAATGGTCCAATATTTAAAAATATCATAAAAATGGCGAAATTAGTGTCCAAAAATAAAATTAATGTCAATTGGTATAAATAGTGGCAAAATGTTAAAGTTAATATCAACGTGAACAAAATATAGTAAAACAATAGCAAACCAGTGAAATTAGTGGGAAAATAGTAAAATATTATTTAAATTATTAAAATATAATACGTGAAAATGTGTTGATTAAGAAAATGTTATTGATTATTTTACGAATATTTTTTAAGGTTTTAAGATTCCACCATCAACAATGAGTTTTATGAACATATCGTCTGATTTCAACTTGGTTTTATATATATATATATATATATATATATATATATATATATATATATATATATATATATATATATATATATATATATATATAAAAAATAATTAATCTATTATTGCGATTTTTCTTTATAAAAACATTTATTAGGCAGCATATTATAGGAATCGGTTATTAACAAAACCTGGCCAACCGATGGAGGTAGATGAACCAGCTGTTTCGTCTGACGCCATGGAAACCCATTCATGCACCAAACATTGCCAAATTTCCTATCCAACGTTATTACATTTATTTCAATAGTGCTATTCATTACGGAGAGGAACAGTGTTATATTATCGGAAAGGCCCACCATAAAAGTTTAACTTAGGGTTTCTATATTTTTACCTCCATGTAGCTTATTTTAAAGGTTTCAATTCATAAACATTCTATTGAAATTCAAAAATGAATATTTAAAAATTAATTTTCAAAAAGAAATATTGTTAGAAAGTATACTTAAAATTATATCTTACAATTTTTTGAAATTGCAGCGTGAACAGTTATAAAAAAAAATATTCATAATTTATTTCTCTTCAAAAATTATGTTCAAAACGGATGTATAGACTCCGGTCGCCAATTGGCAAAAAATAAAACTTCACAAAAAAGAGAACTTTTTCCATTTGGAACAATGCACTGTTTTGTACTTTGATATAATACTGCATTACCAGTATTAAAACTAATGAATGTGACGTTTACTACATGTGTTTATTGTTACAGAAGGGTTAAATTTTATACCAATAATGCAACTTTTGAAATAATAAAAGTTTTTGCCACGAAGTGGCATTGAAGCAACATTGCCAACTGTTTTACTTTTATTTTTGCAAAACATATTATTTTATTTTGACATTATATTACAAGACTAATATTCGCAAAGGCTTTTTTAGTCATTAATTTTTAAGAAATTTTATATGACAAAGGAGACATTTAAAAAAACATCAGTTTAATTTTTAGTATGGATATCATGTAAAGTTACAACATATAAATTGAAAAGTACTAGAATTAGCTATATCGAAAACTACTTTACATAATTGAATAAATCTAGATTGTGTTAAAGTTTATTTATCACAGTGCACCGATAGTTATTTGCGACTGGCTACGCTAACAAATAAAAAATCCCTTTACAAACTGACTACGAGCAACGCCGAGCCATATTGCTAGTTATTATTAAAGAAAATATCCCAGAAAATATAAATTTAATTCTTTCAAAAATGCCTGAATGTATATCATACAATCAGATACCCTGTTTGTAGGCATCGGTAACTAAAACTAATGAACGGAAAATCACCAAATTTCACCTTGAGGATATTAAAGGTCAACATTTATTATTAATCAAATTGTATTTTCATAAATTAATTAGGTTAGTAGATAGCATGTATTTTTTCAAGTAGTAAAACATGGCACACTGTGAACAATTCTTGTTATTACTGTATATAAATTATTATAATTTATTATCATATTTCAATTATTTGGATTTATTATCATATTTCAATTATTTGGATTTTTTATCGTATTTCAATTATTTGAATTTATTATCGTATTTCAATTTATTATCGTATTTCAATTTTTTATCGTATTTCAATTATTTGGATTTAATATCGTATTTCAATTATTTGGATTTATTATCGTATTTCAATTATTTGGATTTATTATCGAATTTCAATTATTTGGATTTATTATCGGATTTCAATTATTTGGATTTATTATCGGATTTCAATTTTTTTAATTTATTATCGTATTTTAATTATTTGTATTTATTATCGTATTTCAATTTTTTGACGGAATTCGATTTAATTTATGATTGTGGCTTTGATTAAAGAATTGGACTCTGAAAGCTTTTCACATAGGAATATTTGTTTCATTTATTGAATTACTTCTTACTTTGCATTTCACGTATAAAGCTATGAGCAAATTGTATTTGTTTATAATACTTGATTTAATTTCCTTAAATAGTTTTTATGCATTTTACTTTCCTATCCCTTGCTTCATTGGATTTTGTTGGTTTCCCGGACTGTTCGTTAAATGGTTACAGTTTAATCAGAAAATATTTTATGAGCATTGGAAAATAAAATAACCTAATGATATCTTTGTTACGCGCAAAAACATCTTTATCTTCAGCAAACAATAATTGAGGCTTACTTCAGATGATATTTCTTCAAACTGTCGTTTAAGAAGAATCGATATTGATCGAAACAAAATTCAATCAAGAGTTATAGTCCGTAAGTTAAAGTATAAGCTATTCCAAGTATGAAATTGGTTTTTGGTGTCTGAAAATATGCTTTTTAATACAGCTTAAACGAAATATTATCGCAAAGCTATATTTATTTCTATATTTTTACCATTTTCTAGAAGGTTCTGAAAATTACGTTATTTGTACAGTGGATGTTGTTAAATATTTAAAGCAATTGATCTTTGTCAGAATTGGTATGACATCAAAAAATAAGGTCTTGTATTGTTATTTATTTTCTATAGCTCTGTATGTAATACAAGCAAATATTGTTTTTATGTAAAGCATTTTTAATATTTTAGTAATTAGAATATATTAAAGTAACTAATTCGTTTATAAATTATAAAAAAAAACATTATGAACTAAAGTTAGCGAATCTATATTTAATAAACAATTTATCAAATATGTATCAGCGCATCAACTATTAACAGGAAATTTCTGATGTAGATATCTCTAGTACATAATCAGTATTTCAGATTTTAATTAAAAAAATTTATAAAATTTTAGAAAAAAGGAAAACTCCTTTTTAGATAAAGCTGAATTTTTTTATGTAAATATCACTATAAAAACAAATTAGAAAACCCTCCAAAATTAGGGTAAAACTTTCAAGAATATTTTACAATTAGATCAAACGCATGGTTAGGATCAACAATTATAAAATATATATGTACTGTATAAATTAATATAAACTTTATAATTATTTTATTAGCGTGGCATAATTGTGTTAGATCAAACATTTGCCATGTAAATCGGATAATACACTTTAACTTTCTGTAGAAGTTTAAAGTGTGGGGTTCCAGCTCATGTGTTTTCCTCGTCAATTTCCCACAATTCAAGCCAGCTTCGCTACAAAAATACTAGAAAGTCGTCCGTAACATCCAACAAATTATAATGGCGTGTATACGGGACTGGTGCAAGATACATCTTATCAGGGTTCAAAGTCCTGACGCCTATTGAAGCCGTGGTTGCCAGCTCAAGTATTGTCCTCTTGATCTGACCAAGGAACCAAAATACGAAGCATCGTTGCCGGGTATTTCTTACTTTTATACACATATTAAATTATATTACATTGTATTCCTCCTTTAAACCATTTCCAAAACTAGACTACAATGTATTCCTACTTTTATACATCTGAAAATTTAGGTTACAATGAATTCCTATTTAGAAGAGTAACAATTCAAACACATATTATTGGTGAAATATAGAATGTATTTGCTATTGTAAGTTTTTTTTTTTAAAAAATCAACCTTTACATATTTTACAGATCTATAGATAACACATGTTTTCATATTGCGCTGCAAGACCTAATGAATAGTACTATGCCTTGTAAATGAAATCAAATATAAATATAAACTAAGTATCTTCTGTCAGTCATTCATTTTATTTTATTTGACTTTCAAGCGATCATGCTAAAACTGCACTATAGGTATATACAAATTTCAGTGTCACACTAACGACGTGGTTAAAAAATAGATATATTCATAAAATATATTGGTTTGAAAATTTTGTATCTTCAAAATTTTTGTTGAAATTATATTTATAATTTAATATAAATTTTAAAGAACCTGAAAACTGTACAAAAGTCGTCACTAACTCCAGTATAATCTACAATTTTTACTGATAATTTGTAGTCAATTTTCACGGAAAATGTCTAGTAAATCTTCACTGAAAATGTGTAGTCAATTTTCACTGAAAATGTGTAGTCAATTTTTACTGAAAATGTGTGGTCAATAATCAATGAAAATGTGTGGTCAATAATCAATGAAAATGTATGTTCAATTAAGAAATGACAAACCATCATTTAAGTAAACTATTAAATAAAATTAATTACTTAAAAATTTCTGGAAATCACGGACCGATAGTATTCAATATTGAAAGAAATAAAAGATAGATATTCAGTTTAAATAAATATATCTCATTATCTATTTACAAAAAAGTTAATTGAGTAACTGTTCGAACATGCTCAGTGCGTGAGTTTACATATTTCCTCAGTTTTTGGTCGTGTGTTTTTAATATTAACACCCAGAAACAAGTACTATTTTTTGGTGAGGAAATGAAAGTTCTGGCGAAAATGCTGATCTGAATTCTTGCTAAACTGCGGTTCTGGAGACAAATGCTTGCGTATGGATGGTTAACCTTCCTGCCATCAACAACGAGATTTCTCGGAAAATTTTCTGTACGGCAAGCGGCAGAGGACGAGAATAACCGTTTGCCTTTTCTCCACGCCAGGCAGAAAAGACGAGTATATTCGTTTCATATCTATTTTCCTTCCATCCAGACCTCCATAGCGTACTTATTGGGGGTTTGGGTTGAAATACATATGACAGTTCTTTCCCTTGGGTTGGATGGACTCAATCCACTTTTGAAAAGACGGTAACCTTTTAGTTATCTACTTGATAAGCATAAAGTGATGATTTAAAAACGTACTATCGATTTCTTGAAATTATTTTCATATTTTAACTTCCATTGAGTATTCAAATTCATATTTAACTGGAATATTGATATTATTAGTTGCAGAACGAAACTGATAATGTGATTATAGTAATAATTTCTTTTGTAAAAACCTTAGAGGAAATTTATTAAAGAGAATATTTTTTGTTCCGACTTAGTGGTAAAATTAAGATATTTAAATTATTCAGGATCAATTTTAGCCTTGTATTCGGATTTAAAGTTGGTGGATGTGACTATTTAAAGTTTAAATACAAAAATCTAATAGTTTTTCACCTTATTAATATTTATTAAAAATAAATTTTAAATAACCATACTGTTGACCCTAGTTGTCAGATATCCGCTGTGGGAAAAATTGGCTAAAGAAAAAAGAATCGAATGAAATTATCCAAGCTTGTTTCATTTTCAGACTCCATTATCCAAGCGTGTTTTATTTTCCAACAATGCAGATATTTTGAAGGTTTTATGCAGGAAAATTAAAAACTTAAAAAAATTTAAAAACTAACTGAGACTGCAATCGAGTGTGATAAATTATAAAAACCGAATCATTTACATAAGGCACCCTCTGGGTCGTTATAAAATAAGATATGTTTCTCAATTAGCCAATGAGCGAACATATTATTTTCAACTAATTAATATTATTTCGTATGATTAAAATATGTCAAGTAATTTAACCGACTTTTATTTTATTTACGTTGTCTTTATTTTTATTATAGGAAATTAGTTACTATTTATTATAGGAATATACTAATTTCTTTACCAAACCAATTATATATTGTACTCCATTTTAATAACTAAAATTCAATTTTAATAACTAAAATTCAATTTTAATAACTAAAATTCAACTTTAATAACTAAAATTCAATTTGACTAAAATACTACGGACCAGAAATAAGCTTTCGAGTGAGTTTTTGAAAAACAATAAATCTTAAATAACATAGCGGATGTTGTGATAGCTCAATGTACAAATAGTTTGAAACCGTAGGTTTTTTGATCGCTGATCGTACTAAAAAGTTTGCAAAAACTTATAAATATTAATAACCTTTGTCATTTATGCTTAGTAAAACCGTTATTTAAGATGACTGATGTTATAAATATTTGTATATACAGTATTGAATTTGTGATACAAAAAAAGTTGTAAGGATATATCTGAAAAGTAATTATAATATGGAAAATCGCAAAAATTGCGTTTTTCAAATGCACTTTACGATCAGAAAACGTTGAAGTATTAAAAATCTGTTAATATATTTAACTTTAATTAAAGTAAGCACAACAAACTATGCCGTCTTGATCGTAGAATTTAAAGTAATGTTAAGAAATACGAAACATTTTCAGTTTCATATATTTCTATAAACTTTAAGTACAAAATGCAATAAGAAGCTAACAACAGATTTTTATTACTTCTTTTTTCGTAGTTTCTGTTACTATTATAGGAGATAACTGTTTCGTCCTAAGGCGTTTATAAAAACAAATAAAATTATCAACCTGCCTAATATATAATTATGTAAATATTGGTATTTAAAAAGTGGATAATTAACGGCTCTATGTTCATTATCAACTGCACATAGTTGATTTACGGGAGACCCGAGCCCCAAATTCTAATTTTTTTATTAATGAATTCGGAAATGCCACTTTTTGCATTATTAGAACATCTCTTACTGAAAATGCCACTTTTTGCATTATTAGAATATATATTTCTGAAATGCCACTTTTTGCATTATTAGAACATCGTTTTCTGAAAATACCACTTTTTGCATTTTGAACATCTCTTTCTGAAAAACAAGATTAATAATAAAAAATATTATTTGAAAACATTTTTATTATTATTATTGAGTTTTTTACACCAAAAATGTTTTTTTTAAACACTCCTCCTTAAAATTAAAAAAATTAAATTAATAAAATAACGTCAAAGTTTATATTACAGACGTATGAAGAGATTTTTTTGCAAATTTATGTTTTAATTGTTTTTTTACACTTATTTTAAATTCGTAAACAAAAAAATATTCACATTTTTATGTTCAATAATTCGTAAAAAATAATTTACGACTTAATTTAAAAAAAGCTATTTATGCGTTTATAAAACAAATATTAAAACTTCAAAAACTATTTATGGTTTAGTTTTACGTAGATTTTTACAAATCCTTAGCAATTTAAGCGTGACCAAAATTTAAAAAAAAAAAATTTGGGGCAAATTTCGAATGTAGCAGACGAAAATTATATAGGCAGATGTTAAAGGGTATATAACCAAGTAAAAAACACATATTTATTTATCCTACCCCTTACATATGTGTGCAAACTTTAATAAATATGTATAGCATAGTTGTATGCAAAAATAAAGTAATTTTTTCTGAATTTAGTGTTCGTGTCTTTCTAAAAAAACAACATTTATTGAAAGATGCATAGTGGTTCACGATTATCGTTGCAAAAATGCTAAATATATTTTATACAAGAAAACCGAAAACACTTGTAAAATTGTCATTTTAAAATTCTCATATCCCCTGTATTCTTATATTTTGTATATCTTAAATAAAAGTGGTTTTCTAATAAATAAAAATATACGTCGATTTCATTCCAAAATGTAATGAAAGGTTTAAAATAGTATTTATTCCAGGGAAAACACACACGGATCATACTTGTTTTACATTTAACATTTAATGTGCATCTTCAAAGGAAATTGAGTATTAACGTTAATAAAATGCTATTATAATTATAAACATGCGATGTTAGTTTAAAAAAGGGTTTGTAGATGTCACCACTATTCAAATTATATCTATCCTATGAAATTTTTCCTATTCAAAATTAAATAACTTAAGCAGTTAAGTAAATTTAGGAATCTGATATGTAGTTTACCGCATTTATGTAAAATAGGAGAAAATATAGAGTTCGTAAAATTTGGCCAAATACTCATTTGATTTTAAGGAAATGATAAAGATCCCTTTTCTGAAGGAGGATGTGTTACCCCAAATCTCCCACTCTTTGAATAAGTGCAATTCCGTGTCAATATTCAAAAATATGATGTAACCCACCATCTTAGATTTTGAAAGCATGTGGCTCATCAGTAGCACCCATTTTGATTAAAAAACAGTACAAAAATGTATTAAAATATATCAGCCCGTGATTAATTTGTTCTTTTTCCGTTCAATAACTATTAAGTAGTTTTTAGCACATGGCATTTATCTGTTGACTCCATTTTTTTTGTATTTTCGTAAAACAAATTAACAGCTTCTTCTAAAGTCTTCAGCGCTTGATTTTTTATAGGGATTTTCCAAGATTCCTCTTTCTATAAGAAGGTTTTTATTATTGACATGTACACTGCAAAAAATATACTTAAACTCATATAACACTCGTATAACTCGAAACTCGTATTACTCGAAACTCGTATTACTCGAAACTCGTATTACTGGAAACTCGTATTACTCGAAACTCGTATTACTCGAAACTCGTATTACTCGAAACTCGTATTACTCGAAACTCGTATTACTCGAAACTCGTATTACTCGAAACTCGTATTACTCGAAACTCGTATTACTCGAAACTCGTATTACTCGAAACTCGTATTACTCGAAACTCGTATTACTCGAAACTCGTATTACTCGAAACTCGTATAACTCGAAACTCGTATAACTCGAAACTCGTATAACTCGAAACTCGTATAACTCGAAACTCGTATTACTCGAAACTCGTATTACTCGAAACTCGTATTACTCGAAACTCGTATAACTCGAAACTCGTATAACTCGAAACTCGTATAACTCGAAACTCATATAACTCGAACATACTCGTGATTATTTGAGTACAATTTTAACGCAAATGAGAGATGACGTACCCAAATTTAAGTAATCGTACTTTCTTGAAAATGATCAGTGTGATTTAATATTCCCAACCTCAGCTTCTGTTTAAGCCATCTTAACAAAGCGACCCGACAAACCTAAAATAGTTGTTCAGAAGTTGGTTTTATATATTACTAGCAAAAGTACCCGTTCTTCGCACGGAGATAAATAAAATAACAACAAATGACTGAAAATATATACATTTCCTCTCCTCCCTCGGATAATCGCACGTACCATTATATAATTCCTCTTTAAAAAGTGATAAAGCTTATTTTTTTATAATTTAAAATATGCTTAATAAATTAGAAGTTAAAATAGTAAAAATATCTATATCTACTTGGTTGCTAATCCACCGATAAAAATCGAATAATTTCTAGTTTATCTCTCACAAGGAATGGAGTTTAAAAAATTAAATACTTCTACACAAAAATATTTTTAGAAATTAATAGGAATTTCCTTTTGGTACGGGTATACATAGTTGCATAAAATCCCATAATAAAAAACGAAGTTTTAAAAATCCTTAACTCCGAGTGGAATCAGCTGTTGGGTATAAATAATATGCTACCGTGTAGGCGAAAGTCAGAAGTTTCGTACATACCGATTTTTAACCCATCCCCCCTCTTACGCTTGCACCAGGTGAAAATGAGTGTACCGCTATCATTAATTCAACGTGGAATCTGCCTATGGATAAATGGCATACCATCGTGTAAAGGAAGGAAGGCCGTTTCAACCATTGTAGGCCATTCATCATCTCCCCCTCTCAATCTTGTATCGAGTAAGGCCTAATACAGCGCGGTCTGCACATATCCGAATTTTTTTTTAACACGGATGCCGCGATTTATTCGGGAAACAATTATAATTATATTTTAGTTTTCAGTGCTTACTTTAATCGATGACATTTTAATTACTGTTGTCATCGTTATTGAAAGATAATGTGCACTATAACATATATTTTATAAGAATAAATATTTGCATAAAACTGTGATTTTTTTTTTATCCAAAGAAAAAAAATACTAAATTAAATAATAACCAAAGCGGTATGATCTTCAATTTTATATTATTTTTGAAAAAAAATCATCAAGAAGGTTTTCATTGAATTGCAGTTTCATTGAATGCAGTTTTCAAGTGAATTTTAATAAAACTTCTGAATCAATCTCGCTATTGAAATGTTCTGAAGCCGTATGGAATTGAAAATGGTAGTAAAAACAGACAACAAATGTTTTTTAAAGATGACCAAATTGAGAAATTTGATCATGAACGCTCATGATTTAACTTTCAAAACATTCCGCATTTCCCTTTTCACAGTATTACAATTTTGATTTGACTATTTCCAAATGCCCGTTCCAATGTATCGTTTAGACCACATCTTTGCAGTATCTTCGACCAACAACTTGTGTATCTAATTAATAGTTTGCATTTTTAACCTCTGTAACACTGAACAAAAAAAATGTAAATTGCAGCCAGAATAAACTTAAACTTTTTTTTTGTTCAAATAAACTGCTTCAAATTCTTAATAAAAGTGATAATAAAATTAACAGCCCGGCATAAATATTCAACCAAAAATAGTATGGATTAAAATACTACGCAACTTACTTTTACTTCGTCCAAATGCTCATGTTTTAAAGAATTTCCATGAATGCTAATATTACAGAAGAATAACCACCTACTTTAATTTTAAGAAAAAAAAAGTATTTCCGTATATATGCATTAAAAAGTCGGAATTTACTCATTTTCCTAAACCATTTTTCCTAAAAATTTTATTTTGTGATAATATTGTCATTGCATTTGCATTGAAAAATACCTGTCATAAATATTTAGTAAGTTTCCGCAGCAAATTAAAGCCAAGTCGCATTTTATCCAAAGAATAAACTGTTATAACTTGGCAATAGTTTAGCAAACGGTGCAGCATATTATAATATGTACTTTCAATCATTCAGAACATTCAATCAGAACATTTAATTCTCAATGATCGCCATTTAATGTTTAAAAAGGAAATATTCATTGGCACATTAAATTATATATTTATTTTCTAAATTATCATTTGGTATCTGTGGAATTTTATTCTTTGATAACATTAAAAAGTCATATAGAGTTGAAAATTCACAGTGAAACTAAGCTTCGTACAATTAAAAAGAATACTTGCATAAAATAATTTTCAAATAAATAAAATGGACTTTCATACACAGATTACCCGCATTTTGGAAATATTGTTCTAAAAGTCCGATCTAAGATAATTAAATATAGTTAGAGTTAACCTGTATACAAACCAAACAAAACAAAAAAGATAAAACAATTATAAATTTTAAAACAATTCCGTTTGTTTAATCCGTATTGTAACAAAATGCCCAAGTGCAGACGTTTTTCAATAATTTTTAAATCAAACAAAACCTATGACGTCATTTTTGAATTGACAATAACGAAAAACTTTATTTTAAATTGCATACGATATTTTCATCCATGTTCAGTCAATGGAATACATTAAAATAGTTATAACATACGAATAAAACATCGTACAAACTTAAAAATTATCACAAGAAATGCCTAATTTTTCAAGTAAAATACTCTATTAATTTTATAAAGCTACGTTTTGAAGATTTTGAGTATTCCGTGTAAATATCGGCATTCTAATTGATTCATAATTTTTTTATATTATATTTTCGCTTTTCTCCGTTGATTTTAACTAATTTTACTGTTGCCACTTCGTGAAACTTTGCTGACATACGCTAAATAATGTCACAACATTCGAATGGAACATCGTGGAGACTTTAAAATAGTCACGTTAAAATTCTTATTTTTTTAACTAACTATTCTGTAAATTTCAAAGTTCTGCGTTATGTAGTTACGGAGCTTATTTTGTACTGACAAACAAACAGAGATCCGGACACATTTCAAAGATTTCAGCTTTATATATAAGATTTAATGCAGAACGTTTAAATGGAAACTGAGTAATTGCTATTAAATTATCTTCCTTCAAAATTTTTAAACACGCCTTTTTAAAAAAAATTCAATCTATAACTTCTTCACATCGCCATAGAAGTACCAGGGAAAATGCTCTGGACTGCGATGCTTGAGGATTTTATTTCGATTCCTTGCAATTTTTTATATTTTTTGAAACTGATGTATGAAGGCAGCCTACACAGCCAATCAATTGCCAGCATAATTATTCAACATGTGGCATACTAGGTATCCTTAAAACGTAATTTAAAAGAATTTCCACACTCCAATATATATATATATATATATATATATATATATATATATATTTATGTATATATATATATATATATATATATATATATATATATATATATATATATATATATATATATATATATATATATATATATATATATATATATATATATATATATATATATATATATATATATATATATATATATATATATATATATATATATATATATATATATATATATATATATATATATATATATATATATATATATATATATATATATATATATATATATATGTATATCATATATATATCATATATACCATCAATGGGATTCACACGGTATCACCATCACTAGCCCTTGCAGCGCCCCTATCGGTGAACAATGGCGATTCCCCTCGGAGAGCAATGGCGATTGGCACCTTAGGTGGCAGATCATTTAGTTTTTATGTAAAAATATTTCGAGAATATGTTTTTTATATTACGTTGTCATAATTTCAATACTGAGAATTTTCTATAAATGCAATGACACTTTAATATTTTCTTATTTGTAAACCAAGTCAAATGAATAATAAAAAATACTGAATCAGTAATTAATGTTTATTTTGTTTGTTTCCAAATGAAGACTATATAGTAATCCATTAGGTATTCTCGTATCAATGTAACAGCATCTGCCACCTATATTTCTGTAAAAAAAAAATCATAATTAATTACGCAAAACAACTTACTGTAAAAATAGTATCTATATTTCAAAAAAAAATATTTATTTTCAAGACAATACATATTATCAAGTATGCGTTTTGATATGGTTTCCGAGGTGTACTAAAACGATTATAAGTTTTGCCTTAAATACATACTACTAAGTCGTATTTCATTCTATTTTAATGTTCGAAATAAGTAAACGATATAAACCTAGTACGTTTGACTGCATGCTTGCATAATCAGTCAATATTCAGAATGCATAATTACTTAATAATGAGACAATAAGTCATGTCAATAATTAAAAATTATTTCACTCTGTTAGTACTTTATTTTATAAATATAATAAACTAGTGTAATTGCTTTATGGAATTTATACGTGGCGCACGGTTTTATACAATCGTTATAGCGTGTTTTGATATGGATATAAGAATATTTCTTTATTCCATTTTCATGTTCGAAATAAGTAAACGATATAAACCTAGTACGTTTTCCTGCATGCTTGCATAACAAGTCAATATCCAGAATGCATGATTATTTAATAATGAGACAATAAGTCATGTTATTAATTAAAAATTAATTTACTCATTTAGTATTTTATAAATATAATAAACTAGTGTAATTGCTTTATGTAATTTATACGTGTCGTACGTTTTTATACAATCGTTATAGCGTGTTTTGATATGGATATAAGAATATTTCTTTATTCCATTTTCATGTTCGAAATAAGTAAACGATATAAACCTAGTACGTTTTCCTGCATGCTTGCATAACCAGTCAATATCCAGAATGCATGATTATTTAATAATGAGACAATAAGTCATGTTATTATTTAAAAATTAATTTACTCAGTTAGTACTTTATTTTATAAATATAATAAACTAGTGTAATTGCTTTATGGAATTTATACGTGGCGCACGGTTTTATACAATCGTTATAGCGTGTTTTGATATGGATATAAGAATATTTCTTTATTCCATTTTCATGTTCGAAATAAGTAAACGATATAAAACTAGTACGTTTGACTGCATGCTTGCATAACCAGTCAATATCCAGAATGCATATTATTTAATAATGAGACAACAAGTCATGTTATTATTTAAAAATTAATTTACTCAGTTAGTACTTTATTTTATAAATTTAATTAACTAGTGTAATTGCTTTATGAAATTTATACGTGTCGTACGTTTTTATACAATCGTTATAGCGTGTTTTGATATGGATATAAGAATATTTCTTTATTCCATTTTCATGTTCGAAATAAGTAAACGATATAAAACTAGTACGTTTGACTGCATGCTTGCATAACCAGTCAATATCCAGAATGCATATTATTTAATAATGAGACAACAAGTCATGTTATTAATTAAAAATTAATTAACTCAGTTGATACTTTATTTTATAAATATAATTAACTAGTGTAATTGCTTTATGACATTTATACGTGTCGTACGTTTTTATACAATCGTTATAGCGTGTACTGATATGGATATAAGAATATTTCTTGAATTTGTAAAATAATTAATAGTTAATAAATAACTATGTGATGTTTTGTTTACAATAATTTTACGATACAAATAATTATACGATTAAAAAGATGACGTTTTGTGTCAGTCACACAATTTTTTGTATATTTAAAAACTGGGATATCTTCTTTAAGAAGAATTAAAATAGGAAAACTATTTTTATATAAAGTAACATATTTTCTTAAATTGACATTTTTTTAAAATATTGGTATTGAAATTTAAAGAACTTTAAATAAATGCGCACATATTATATATATATATATATATATATATATATATATATATATATATTAATGAAAAATATTTAATGAAAAAATATACATACGGCCTAATTTAGCGCGTACGGCGTTTACACCTCTGGCTTGCGCTTTAAATAAAGAAGTATAATATCAATTTAAATTAAAAGATGTATCATAAGCTATGAAAAATGAAATGTGCATGTTATTAATTAAATCTATATTATAATCTATCTATCTATATTATAATTTATATCTGAAAATTTAAAAGTGGTCACGTAAATGGGACAATTACATCAATGCGAATCACTTAAATAATGTCAAAATGTAATAAATTTATTTCTGAAGCTTTTAGGATGTTTATTAATATGAAAGTAATGTATACAAAAAGTAACATTTATTATGCAAAAGTAACGTTCTTCAAGAAAGACAATCCATTACATCTTTACAACTTGCTTCTTGCTACTACAACGAATTTTTACGCCGTTTGCCAGAATACAGCTTTATTAAAATATATGACGCTTAAAATGTATTTTTTATCATGTACAAATATTGCCCGACATGAATTGTCTGACATTAACTAGTATTAATCATTGGAAAAACACATTAAAACGGCTAAATCAGAAGGTAAAGGATATATCACAAGGAAAATACGTCCAAACCAAACATATGTATAAAAATGGAACAAAAATTTATGAAAAGGAAATATGATGCAGAGCCTAAGTACAACGTTGACAATTAATATAAAAAGCAATCTTACCTATGGCCAGTAGGTAGGCGGCGTAGAATGCTGCAACACAGATAGCGTTAACAAAATTCATCTTGGTTTCGGATGAGTCGAGTATACAAGTCGCTTCATATGTTGTCTATTTATAACAAAACCTGTGTTTAGTACGAACCATAAAATACTTTCCAATTATATTTTATGATGTCAATTTGATACATTTCTTCCAATTCACTTAAAAAATCAATTTATTTTGTCAGTTTTATATGTTATGCCTCTTTTTCTTTTATTTCATTGCAAGTTACTTTTAAGACACACAATGTAATGAGATTTTTGTTATATAGATAAAAATGTACGTGGCCAGCACGTGTAATAGCAGAGTCGCCGTGTGCAGTGAATTATATGACACGTGTAAAAATAGATATTACTCGTATACGAAAACTTAGTTGTAATTTTTTTTTAATTATTAACCTTTATATTTTTTACAGATCTATAGATATAAGATATTTTATTATTGCTGTGAAAGACTTAATGAATAATACTATGACATATTACTGTATTACTATACTTTCAGTTATTTGTTTTCTTTAATTTGACTTTACTTATAAATGGAAATACTAAAATTGCATTGTAGGTATATACACATTTGACTGTTGGAAAAGATGACATTGTTAAATAATAGATATATTCCCAAAATATTATGATTTTAAATTTTTATATCTTCACTATTTTTGTTAAATTTATTGTTATAAAATATTATTATAAATTTTAAAGAACCACAAAACTAAAGAAAATACACTAACTTAAGTATAATCTGCAGTTTTCACTGAAAATGTTTGGTCAATTATCAGTGATCCTAGTTTAAGGTATATACATTTTCCCCCTTATTAAAGTGCTATAAGCTTAACTTGAAGACACCTATCATAATATCACCTGCATTAAGATATCAAAATTAATAGTTTATTTATTTTTGAAATTTAGAATTACATAATTAGATATCCTCAAAAACATTTCCAAAACAAAACACTGACTTCAGCAGAAACTGCAGTTTTCACTGAAAATCTGTGGTCAATTATCAATCAACAGGTGTGGTCAGATATCATTGAAAATGTGTGGTCAATCATCAATGAAGATGTGTGGTCAATCATCAATGAAGATGTGTGGTCAATTATCAATTATCCTAGTTTAAAAGGTTTACCCGTTTTTTCCCCAGACTAAAGTGCTTTAAGCATAACTTGAAGACACCTATCATTATATCCCCCACATTAAGATATACTTTTTTTATTTAGAACAGCATATTAAGATATCCTCAAATACATTTGTCTTACAGTTATTCATACTTTCATTTAGTTACCTTACATCATTTATGTTGTAATATGTGTAATTTTAGTTTACATACCCGGGTCCGGGGGTTCAAATCACTCCCATTGAAAGTCAAGAACATAAGGTTAAAAACCGAGTTACTATAAAAATCATAAAAAAGAAAAAGAGAAAAAAAATGGGGGGGGGGGGGGAATTTCCATCAACCCCTGTGCGAACGAAGGGGTGGGGGGGGATTGATTACCCCCATAGTTAAACACGATGGCCTCATATTAGTTTTAGTTTGAAATTAAAATAAGCGAAACATGTTTTCTTTTGAAAACCATTTCCTATTATTTTTCTTACTTGAATGACCCCAGAAATTAGGTTTGAAAATGCTGTGATGAGGTCATAATTATCTAAAACTTATCCTAACATGACATCATCGTGTTTCATCACATAGCATTTTGATTTCAGCGACAAAGGGAAAATATCTCCAAACGGGGCCGTGTGAACATGATGCTCCAAAAAATAAAATGGAAAATGCCATGGAAAAATATATTTTTATGAACATTCTCAAAACTTATATTTGTTCTCTAAATTTATATCATTATTAGGGAGTGATTTACCATTGACACATGTTGAAAATAGTTAATGACAATGATAACTGTTGATGTAGTTGTAGCTTTCGATAATTATGTGCCAACGTATTCCTGTTTATTTGAATGAAAATTAATAACCTTTTTGCAAAAAAAATTGGAAGGGGGGTTAGTTTTGGAGAGGGAGATAAGTTAGTTGATTTTTTTGGGGGGTTAAGGATACCCGCATTCTAAGTGAGATTCAAAGGGGGATAACGTACCTAAACAAATTTTTTTCTCAGTCACTGAACCCCCTCACACCCATGAAAATGATATGCCTACATGCCTTATATACCTATGAAGAACACATTAACCTTAAAAACCCATCCAAATATTAATGCAATAAACTTTCATGAAAGTTATGAAACTAAATGTTTTTTATGCAGGTTTAATGCTGAAACCTCAGCAATAAACATATATTCATATGCGATGTAAATAATTATTTACTAAATGTTCATGTTCGCTGTGAATCAATTTGCTTTTAATAAAATCGATATTATAGAGAAACATAATTACAGCACAGTGTTTCTAAAATTCTGAAAATACATTGTATTGTGCCAAAAGAATGACAAACCATAATTTTGTTAAACTATTAAATTTAAGTAATTACCTGATTGTGCCAAAAGAATAACAAACCATAATTTTTGTTAAACTTTTAAATTAAAGTAATTACTTGAATTTTTCTGTTTTCTGAAACTAACGGCTTATTATATATTATATTGAGAGAAACAAAATATAAAACACCCGTTCTGTTATTTCAGATATATTGTTTTTTAAAAAGCTCATTCGGAACCTTAGTTTGTGGTTCATAATATTTGAGTTATTAAACTGAAGTACAATATATTAATAGGATGGGTAAACAAAAATGTTGGAAACTATTTATTGCGAAAAACTTTATTTCCTATCATAAAATGAAAGACGACGTAAATAAATAAATATAAATCGGTTAATATCTTTTGATTGCTGATCATACTAAAAGTGTGCGCAAACATTTAAGACATACATATAATTTATTATTTTTGCATTATTTCTTAACGACGACTAGTGTTATAAATATTTGCTTAGGCAATACTTTTTTTACGATACAAAAATGTTAAAAGGTAAATATCTGAAAAGTGAAGAAAAGAAGGAAACTTGCCAACATTTTTAAGGAAAACTTTGCGGTAATTATAAAGTTTTATATTATTTAACTTTAATAAATTAAGTATTACAAATGATAGCATAAGGATCGTAAGAAATTAAAGTAATGTTTACATATAACCATCATGTTCAGTTTAAACAACTTCAGTAAAATCGGAAGACAACAATGGATTTTTATTTTTTTGTACATTTCTTATTATTATTTAAGTGACAACATTTCGCACTAAAGCGTTTTGCAAAAATATACCCAAAAAAATGTTACCTACCATAAAGTATAGATATGTAATTATTGGTATTTAAAAAGTTGATAAGTATTGGCACTATGTATCAACTGGAAGTAGTTGACTTCACAAAGGCAACTTCTATTGAAAAATACATAGTTGTTTACGATTACCGTTTTAAAAATATAGTTACAATATAGTAAACTATAGTACAATGTAACCTGATAATAATTGTAAAATTGTCATTATAACATTTGCATATCCATTGTTTTCTTATTATCTATATCGCTTAACTAAATGAACTTTTATTATAAATATAAGAAATACCTCAAATTCTCGCAATATGTAACGAAAAATGTTAAATGTTATTTAATATAGTGAAAACACACCCACATCATGCTTATTTGACGTAAAATATTTGTCATCTCAAAGAAAATCGCGTATTGAAGGAAGTGAAAATGAGTTTCGGACCGATTTAAAATTAAATCAAATGATGTTTTTATAATTGGAAACCATCATACAATATTAGTATGAAAAAGAAAATGTAGATGTCACCACTAATCGTTATTGGCTAACGGTAGTGTAGTTAAGTGAATTTAGTTTAAAATTTGTTGTGTAGATGGCGTTAGTATATTCAATATTTAAGATTTTAAAAACAATTTTATTTCATTTTAAAAGACGGACACTTCCTTTTTTTAAAGCTGATTCCTTTAATATAGATCTAACTATAAAAATAAATTAAAAACAACAAAATATACGGAATAAAACTTGCTAATATAGAGTCCAATTACACCAAATGCAAAAATATGACTATCAATTATAAAATATTTATGTACTTACATAACGGAGTTTAATCTATATTTATCTATATCTCGGATTAAACATTTGCCTTCTAAAGGGTATGGGTGTAGTATCCACTAGATAGACTATGCTGTAGCCTAGGTCTGCATGCTCAGGGGGCAACATACATATTATTTTTTCTACAAAGGTATATATATATATATATATATATAATTATATATATATATATATAATTATATATATATATATATATAATTATATATATATAAATATATATATATATATATATATATATATATATATATATATATATATATATATATATATATATATATAAATATATATATATATATATATATATATAATTATATATATATATATATAATTATATATATATATATATATATATATATATAATTATATATATATATATATATATATATATATATATATATATATATATAATTATATATATATAAATATATATATATATATATATATAATTATATATATATATATATATATATATATATAAATATATATATATATATATATATATATATATATATATATATATATATATATATATATATATATATATATATATATATATATATATATATATATATATATATATATATATATATATATATATATATATATATATATATATATTTATATATATATATATATATATATATATATATATATATATATTGTACGGAAGTTTGATATTTGTAAAATAAAATTTGATAATGTAAATACAATTTTTAATTTACTCAGATCTTTTGCATGGCTTTTAATATTTTGAAAAAGTTTGCTAATTGAAATCACGCATTTTTCTTTTGTCCTGCTGGTTTGTGATTTTTTGGTACTAATTTGATATAAAGTACCTTCTGAAGTACAGCAGAACTGTTTTTATACGGATCATTTGGTACCATATCTCATCCGGATAATTGGATAATTCACGACAAGTAGATTATTTTTAAGTAAAAAAAAACTCAGTTTGCCGTGGTATGTAATGCAATGCCTACTAAAAACAATATAATTGGCCAATATGAAACTTTTCAAATGGGGATTTTGCTGATTTCGTTTTTTTTCTCTCAATGCGTTTCGGATCCGGATAATTTACGATCCGGTTTGGTTGATCAGGATAATTAGAGTTTAACTGTGTATATATTAATCCTGAATCACATCCGGAAGAGTAGGTGGGGGGAGGAAAATAGTCGCATGGGAAATTTCACCCAGGGCTGAAAAAATTCTTAAATCTGGCTATGGGAAGGTGTACGTAGAATGTCCGTAAAATTGTAAGGTTAGGGTGTCAGCTCATTTGTTTTCTTCGTCTAATTCGAGACATTCTTTAAAAAAAATCTTCAAAATTCGAAATCACAGTAGCTCCTTGTATATCCTATGGCTCCTTGTATATCCTATGGGAAAGATCCGGAACTGTCGTGAATAACCCATTGTGTAGTTTATATTGTGTTAACTTCAACCAAATAAGAACTTTTGATTTATATAAATAAATTTCCAACACATATTTCATGTACTTTAACTACATTTGTAATTTTTAATTGAAGTTATGTATGTATGTATTTGTATATATAAATGTATATATTTTTTACACAAGTAAAAATACATGTTTTTTGCACTTATGTAACTAAAACGACGTTTAGAAAATAAATACACGTAGTTTATCTTCCAAGGTATATTATCACATATTTTACTCCATGATATGACTACTTTACTTACTTATACTATTGAGGTATAATTAAATATATAACTTAAAATAGGTACATATTTTGAGCGTAGTAACCATAAGGGATTGTGTATGATAACCCTCAGGGATTGCGTATAGTAACCCTTCTGGATTGTGTATAGTAACCCTTCGGGATTGCGTATAGTAACCCTTCGGGATTGTGTATAGTAATCCTTAACGATTACGTATAGTAATCCTTCGGGATTGCGTATAGTAACCCTTCGGGATTGTGTATAGTAACCCTTCGGGATTGTGTATAGTAACCCTTCGGGATTGTGTATAGTAATCCTTAGGGATTACGTATAGTAATCCTTCGAGATTGCGTATAATAACCCTCAGGGATTGCGTATAGTAATCCTTCGGGATTGCGTATAGTAACCCTTCGGGATAGTGTATAGTAACCATTCGGGATTGCGTACAGTAACCCTTCGGGACTGTGTATAGTAACCCTTAGGGATTGCGTAATAACTCTAATTGAGTTGACTAGCCTTACCAAATAGGGTGCGGAGCTTTCTGCTTATAATATAAAACTACTTCATGAATATATTCCTTATATAACCTTGTGTTATTTTCAGTACTGAGTTTTTTTATATAAATGCAATGACATTTTAATATTTTCTTATTTGTATACCAAGTAAAATGAACAATAAAAAAAACTGAATCAGTAATTAAAGTTTATTTTCTTAGTCAATCACTTTCTTAAATAATATTTTTGTTATTGATTATATATAAACGATGCCTATTATATAAAGCTTTTCTAACAAGTACTATCGATTTGTTTTCAGTATTATTATATTACTAAGGATATTTTTATTTTAATAACAGATCATATCTAATTTATTAACATTTCTATATAATAATATATTTAATGTTGTGATCTTTGAGAAATCAAGGAAGTATATGATAGTTCTTTCTATTCTCAAAGAAATATTTATCTTCAACAAACCATTTTAGAGACTTACTTCACAAGATATTTCTTCAAACTCTCGTTACAGAAGAATCAATATTGACCGAAACAAAAAATCGATTAAGAGTTATAATCCGTAAGTTAAAGCATAAGCTCCTCCAAGTATAAAATAAATTGTTTTCTGGGCGTCTGCAAATAAACTGCCTAATAGGGCTTAAGCGAAATAGTATTTCTATATTATAGCTTTCGAGAAGGTTCTGTAAATTGCGTTATTTATACAGTTGATGTTCTTAAATATTTCAAGAAATGGGTTTTAGTCAGAAGTGGTATGATTTCAGAAAATGAGGTATTGTAATGTTATTTATTTCTTATAGCTCTGTATGAAATACACGATTATAATATTTTTAAGTTATCCATAACACATCAGTATGTTTATATTAAAGGATTTTGTTAACTTGCTTTTAAATATTTTAGGAATGAGTTTAGATTGAAATATTAATTCAGTACAATTTAGTATAATTAAATAAAAAATATAATACGCCCAAGTCAGCGAATCCATATTTAATAAAGAATTTATCAAACATAAATCAGTGCGTCAACTATTAAGTGGAAATTTTTTATGTAGATGGCGCTAGTATATTCAGTTTTCAAAAACTATTTGATAAACTTTTAGAAGAAGGAAACTTATTTTTTTTAAATAAAATGATATTTTTTATGACGATTTAACTATGATACAAATAAGAAACCACCAAAAACAATGTAAATTATTCTAATATACTATACAATTAGATCAATCATTTGCCATGTAAAATGGATGATGTACTTTAACTGTTTGTAGAAGTTTAAAATGTGGGGGCCAACTCATGTGCTTTCCACGTCAATTTCCCATAATTCAAAATCATATTACCACTCTGTCTGTCTATTCTGTGGGATATATTGTGTATCCACTGTATAGTTTATATTGTGTAAATTTCAGTATCCAAATAAGAACTATTGATTGTATATAAATGAATTTCCAAGATATATTTTCTATAATTTAACTAGATTTATAACAGTGAAATGTTTACATGTTTTTTTACACTTGCAAACATACCTCTTCCTTGCACGTTTTTAACTAAAACAACGTTTATAAAACAATTATATATACTTTATCGCTTACAGAAATGGACGCTTAGACTATTGAGGTTTTATTCAATAGATAAAAATTGAAATTTAAAGGACCTTAAATAAGTGCACACATATTATATACATATATTATATATATATAGTTATTTACATAAAGTTTGAAATTATTAAGATATTAAAACAATTATTAATAGTTATACACATTTTTATTTATAAAACTAAAATAAAAGCACATCATGTCATTAAAATCCTTTCGCAGTTACAAATGGCGGTATTCAATTTTCTCAATACTACGGTATCGGAAAACTGGTTATGCGAGGTCCAGTTAATGTATTGGCCAATGAAGTACCATTCTATATTTAGATTTTCTAAGAGTGAAGCGCGCGTTTCATCTTTAACATTAACGAAATAATCATGGAGTACTGAATTCAATTGAATCGCCTTGTTTCATGAGATTTATACTCTATCAAAACCACAAGATGGGGCAACGATTCATTAAATATGTTCTAATTAATTTAAAATTCTGATTATTCATTGACGGCATGCTTTACATTATAAAATGTAGGTGAATTTATTAAGGCTTTGTGTTGATGGTAGTATTTTTATTTTAGGGTCTGGTGCGTACTCTTGAGCTACATGTGCGTACTCCAATGGTGTTGTAGGAGAGATAACGTGCGTACATGTTTGTGTACATAACTGTTTACGACTTTTTCTCTGTACTTTGAGGAACATATATATGTATGTATATATTGGGATTATACAATGTTAAAAATAAATAAAATGTACTAATTTTTTATTACATTCAATGCTTTTTATATCTCCGAATACATAAGTTTCAATTTTTAAAAATAATGAAACTTACGTATAATTTTTTTTATAAAAAATTAGTACTATACGTAAAAATGAATAAAAAGAGCATTTGCTTACCTACATAAGATGCCTTCATAAATCACTTTTAATAACTATTAAAAATTACAACCAAAACTTACCCGGAATAGAATCCACATCATCAGGCCCCGCAGTCTAGTGCCTTATCCGTTGTACTATTAGAGGGGCGTAAAAAATGTATGAACAGTATAATTGTTAAAAGATGTGCCAAAAGATTAGGAAGCAAGATAATTGAGTTGTAATAAATCATTTTCCATTTAAACAATCGGCATCAAATAGTAAGGGAAACCATCTTCTGAACAACTATTTTAAGTTTGTCATGTCCCTTTTTTTAAAGTGGCTTGAACAGAAGCTGAAATCATCAATATTAAATCACACTGCTGAATTTATAGAAAGTACGATTGCTTCAATTTGAGTACGACATTGCTCATCTACGATGGAAATGCACTCAAAGAAAAGCATGTACAGAGTTAAACATTTCAGTTCAACGATGACCTTGGTGCAAAACAGAGGTATTCTGTAAATGACACCCTATTATGGTGGAATCTCGGTTGAACCAATAATTCTTTTTTGGAAAAAGCGGATGTTTCACCGATAATCGGTTCAATCTCTTTAACTGCAAACGAAATTTTCGCTGTAGCAACATCAACAAGCCGGAAAATCCCCTCCAATAAAGACAACGACGAGAAAGGGCCGTGGCCCGGACGTTGCATGGATGTTGACGCAGTAGATAAATGAGTTCATCTGTGAATCAGAGGATTCCTAGTTCGGGTACGATCAGTGGACTTGGCAAATAAAAGTAAAAAAGTTGTGATATAAGGGTTGCCAGTTTCGCTACAAAATACTAAGAAAACTCGAATTTTGAGTTTTATGCAACGTTACGAGATATGGTGTAACGTTTCACCACTAAATGGTATCCGTGTTAGCACTTTGAATTGGTAAAACTAAGCACCTAATGTTGGTTGCATCTAAATGGGTATCACATTTTAATGCATGACCGTAATAGTTTTTAACAGTGTAGGTTCAGGTACTTATTTTTAAGTACTTTTTTTTTACAGTTTACAATAAATTCGACTTCCGAAATTACTCTGAGATAGAATACAAAACTATATTTTCTTTAGATGTGTGAATTTGAATTAGTATAGCTGTACTTTTACTGTACAACCCATACATTGTTTTAAATTTGAATTATATTTTGACAATTCTTATGTTTTTAAATATTAATATATATAATTTTGTATCTAAATATTTTATAAAATTCATTCTCGTGCGTAGAACATGCATTTGAGATATTATTCTGCGATAAAGGGCGTTAAGAGATAAAATACATTAAAATGTCTCAAATCCACGTGGGGTTTCTAACGAAATTTTATATCCCACTAACATAAAATACCTAGAGCTAGAATACAAAACGATAATATTTTAATGAGTGAAATTTAATTAGTGTAAATTTACTTTTACTGTAAAACCCATACATTGTTTTAAATTTGAATTATACTGTCCCCCTTCTTATGTATTGCTTTTTGTATGTAAATATTTTATTAAATTTATTTCCGTGCGTAGAACATGCATTTGAGGTTGATAAAAGGGCGCTAAGTAATAAAATACTTAAAATTGTCTGAAATCCACGTGGGGTTTCTAACGAAATTTTATATCCCACTAACATAAAATACCTAGAGCTAGAATACAAAACGATAATATTTTTATTGATTGATTTTAAATTAGTATAACTATACTTTTAATGTAAAACCCATTTATTGTTTTAAATTAATTATATTTTCTCCCTCCTTATGTATTGCCTTTTGTATCTAAATATTTTATAAAATTCATTCTCGTGCGTAGAACTTGCATTTGAGATATTATTCTGCGGTAAAGGGCGCTAAGAGAAAAAATACGTTAAAATTGTCTCAAATCCATGTGGAGTTCCTAACAAAATTTTATTTTCCACTAACATAAAATACCTAGAGCTAGAATACAAAACGATAATATTTTAATGAGTGAAATTTAATTTGTGTAAATTTACTTTTACTGTAAAACCCATACTTGTTTTAAGTTTGAATATATTTTCCCCCATCTTATGTATTGCCTTTTGTATCTAAATATTGCATACATGCATTTGAGACATATTCTTCGATAAAAGGGTGCTAAGAGATAAAATACGTTAAAATTGTCTGAAATCCACGTGGGGTTTCTAACGAAATTTTATTTTCCTCTAACATAAAATACCTACGGAGTCTCCGACTCTCAATAAAACTCCTTGAGTAATCATTCAATTCAGCAAATGTGTTTAGCAGTAGATTCTAAAGTAAATAAAAATAACTATAAATTCCACACTATTCCAATGAATTTCTGTAGAAGTGCTGTGTATGAAGAAAACAAAATGCAATCGAAATCGAGAGTTATTACGAAATTGCTTTTTTATAGTAGTTTAAAGAAAAGTGTTAAATAGAAAATTTCAGTTTAAGGGTTAGTGGGAATTTGTAATGGAAAATGTGTTAACAAATCAAATAATTTATAATAAATTTATTGAAGGAGCAATTAGAATGTTTCTATGCCAGCGCTTTGCAGAAATGGTAAAGAGTTGTTAGAGTTATATTAACCAAAATAAATTGTGTGTATATAATCCTGAAATGAACAAAATAAATTAAAATAATAAAATTACGTATTACTAGAATGTTTTATGTTAAAATTATGCACATGGAACATTTCTAATATTCTTAATGATTTTATAAAATGATAGCAATTTTCTTAAAATACACTTGTCTATTTCGATATTTCTATAGTACATAAAAAAGTAGTATATGTATTATATGTTAGTATATTTGCAGAAATAAAGTAGTTATATTAACCAAAATTATATTTATGTTTTTTTTTAAATAATCATGCATTGAATGTGATAAACTAAAATAGTATAATGACATATCACTAAAATAGTTTACGTTAAAATTATATACATGGAAAATTTATAATATTTTTTTATGATTTTTTTATAAACAGGATTGATACTTTTGTTAAAAAACACATGTCGATTTCGTCCCTTTTATAGTACATAAAAAAATTAGTATATATCAAATTGTATCTAATAACTTTAAGCAAATGTGTTCCAGAATATTTTAATATGTAATTAGTTTGGAAACGAAAAATTTAATTGGAAAAATTATATGTAATATTTTGTACATTAGTTCACCTATAATTAAACACTGGTATTAATAGTTTTTATTAATGTTATTTAATGAGGTATTAGACTCAAAATCATCAAAATATCCACAATAAATTATTACTTTAAATATCGTTCATTTTATTTATAATTAAATGAACGAACTAACTTAAGCTTTGGTACAATATTGTTGGAATATGGAATTTTGAATTATTTTTACTTAACGATGATATCTATCCTGTTTGATAAAAGTATAAATTTAAATAGGTTCAGATCTATTTGAAGAAACTATTCAAAATTTGCACAGTGTATTTTGTAACATATTATTTTATTTTGGCTTTTGGAAATAAAAAATATATATATAGACTATATTTATTTCAGTATTTAAAATAAATATATTTTCTAAAATCGTTATTTTATTTATAAAAAAAGCAAATTAATAATTTTTTCAAGATATATTTTCTTGATTTATATAAAGAAAACGAAAGTTCTATTTGTAGAAACTGCTCAAAATTTGCACAGTGTATTTTGTAACATATTATTTTATTTTGGCTTTTGGAAATAAAAAATATATATATACTATATTTATTTCAGTATTTAAAATAAATATATTTTCTAAAATCGTTATTTTATTTAAAAAAAAGCAAATTAATAATTTTTTCATGATATATTTTCTTGATTTATATAAAGAAAACGAAAGTTCTATTTGTAGAAACTGCTCAAAATTTGCACAGTGTATTTTGTAACATATTATTTTATTTTGGCTTTTGGAAATAAAAAAAATATATATACTATATTTATTTCAGTATTTAAAATAAATATCTTTTCTAAAATCGTTATTTTATTTATAAAAAAAGCAAATTAATAATTTTTTCAAGATATATTTTCTTGATTTATATAAAGAAAACGAAAGTTCTATTTGTAGAAACTGCTCAAAATTTGCACAGTGTATTTTGTAACATATTATTTTATTTTGGCTTTTGGAAATAAAATATATATATATAGACTATATTTATTTCAGTATTTAAAATAAATATATTTTCTAAAATCATCTTTGTTTTATATAGACGTTCTTTTATTTATAAAAACGCAAATTTATAATTTTTTCAAGATATATGTTCTTGACTTATATAAAGAAAACGAAAGGTCATATTTTGTATTTTTTTAATGACAAAATTGTTCAATGTTTAACCTAGTGATTATGTTAATATATTTTGTACGCAAATGTTAAAAAAGTTATAGTGATATCTGCGAAATTAAAAAATAATTTATGTATCTTATACTCTTAAGGGAGAACCAAGTCTCAAATTCCAAAAAATAATGTTTTTTTTCATAAAATGATGCATTACATACTTAAGAAGTTGTAAAAAATTTCAAAACAATAAAATAAAGACAACATATGCCTTTTTTATATGTTTCTTTATCTTTTATCATATGGCAACCTAATTTTCGTGAACTTAAAACTAAACTGCTAATAGTTTTTGAAGCTTTAATATTTATTTTATAAACGAATGATTAGCTTTGTTTAATTAGGTAAAAATTATTAATTTACGAATAATGAACATAAAAATTTTAATATTTGTTTATGTTGTGAATTTAAAATAAGTTTTTGAAACAATTTAAACCGAAATCTGCTAAAGTCTATTCATACGTATGTAGTACATACTTTGCCGTTAATTTAATCAATTTATATTTTTTAAAAACATTAAAAATTGAAGGAGGGGAAGTGTTTTTAAAAAAAGTCAATTTAAGCTTAAACAACGCAAAAAAATTTAAAAATTTTAAAATTATGTTTGTTTTTAATTTTTGTTCAGGCAAAGGTGTTCTAATAATTCAAAAAGTGGTATTTCTGAATTCAATAATTAAAAAATTAGGATTTGGGGCTCGGGTCTCCTTTAAAAGTATTAAAAACTTATTTTCAAATAAATTATTCCTCAAATATGCATAAATATGAGTTTTTAATACAAAAGTTTATGCAAAGTTTATAAAATGCAAGTATTTAAATTAAGTGCGAAGGTATAAAAGTGTAAGCGTATTTCATAAATTCAAATATTACTTAGAAAAAAATCATTAATGCTCCTCCTTAAACCAATACAACCGAACATAAAAAAAATCAAATATCGTTTGAGTGCCAGTGGAAAACTAATGACATTTACAAATTATGCTTTCGGTATAATTAAATCACATCTTTTACATCCAACCTCAACGAAACGCACTCTATTCCCAAAACCAAAACCCAGAGATCAAGGATATTAGCAGCACTAAATTCGCCAAGACCTTCAAGTGGTAATTCTTTATCACCACCCCAGTTTTTCTTCCCAAATGTCCTTCTAATGGCATCACTGGACTAATTCGCGGAAGGTAATGAATAGACCCATACAGCAAGGGTTCCGTGATTAACTTTAAGGTCTCTTTTCCACCAACATTTTACTCGTCTGCGCTATCTTCTCCCCCCCCCCAATTCTTTCTTCAAGGGTAGGCGGTATGTTTCTGAGTTTAATTACGCCCCCCATTAATTCACTAAAGTGCTAAGTTATGCACGCCGAAACTCGGCTTCAATTTCCGTCCTTGGATGGCATGAATGGGGCGCATCCTCCTTAGAGTTTTCTCTCTCTCTTTCAAAAAGCTGGGAATCACGTTAGATGACTTGGAAGAATCATTAGATTAGTGTGAGTGAAGACTAAGTGTGCGAGTAAATGCCCCTTTCCCGCCGTCTTAAGTAGTTCTTTAATGAGTAATTTCTTTAATTCGGTTTTATGTCACTTTCAGTGTTATTATTGTATTATACTTTACGAGTGGTCTGGGACAAATTTACAGACATACGAAGTGCTGAACGGTCGAATTAAAACCGGAACATTGCTGACGCTCGGTCAATTATACAGTTATTGTCTGTGAATGTTAAGATTCGGTAAATTTCTGTAATGCAAACCTGTTGTAAACAATAACAACTTGGCAGCGTATTTACTTGTACAACCAATGTTCTCTTGCAAATGTTTACTATTATTGCTATTATTGTTTACGTATGGGCTGGGACAAATCTACAAACAGACGAAGTGCTGAACGGTCGAGTTAAAACCGGACATTACTAACGCTTGGTCAATTAAACAGTCATTTTCTGTCAATATTAAGATTCGATATAGTTCTGTATGACAAGCCTGTATAAAACTATAACAACTTGGCAGCGTATTTACTTGGACAACCATTGCTATCTTGTAAAGGTTTACTATTATTTTTTACGTGTGGGCTGGGACAAATCTACAAACATTCGAAGTGCTGAACGGTCGAGTTAAAACCGGGACATTGCTAACGCTCGGTCAATTATACAGTTATTGTCTGTCAATGTTAAGATTCGGTATAGTTCTGTATGACAAACCTGTTGTAAACTGTAACATCTTGGTAGCGTATTTACTTGGGCAACCATTGATATCTTGCAAATATTTACTATTATTTTTTACGTGTGGACTGCGACAAATCTACAAACAGACAAAGTGCTGAACGGTCGAGTAAAAACCGGGACATTGCTCGGTCAATTATACAGTCATTGTCTGTCAATATTAAAATTAGGTATAGTTATGTATGACATGTCTGTGGTAAAGTATAACCAGTTGGCAGCGTATTTACTAGGACAATCAATGCTCTCTCGCAAATATTTAGGGTTAATATTTACGTGTGGGCTGGGAGAACATTTGTCCCATAGATTTTACAGGTCTAGCAAGATAGTTGGGGTACTTTTGACCAAGTGTGGGTAATTTTTAAAACATGGGAGGTCCACGTATGCTTTTTGCGACAGAACAAGTAATTATATGGTTTCGGATAAGGGATGCTTGCCTAACGAGTTCTACATATCGTCTACCGCTTGGCGTCTTAGTTTTTCAACCACTTAAGTGATACTACTCCCATTTGTGAATCTACCTGCTTTGAGGAAGAATTGTTAATGAACCGTCCGTCAGTCAGTTACACCAATTTACATTATCTCTTCTCAACGTATTGTATCTAATTATCAGTTTGTAGATTTATTCCCAAGTCATATGTTACTTTAAACCATTGGCTATATAAGCAGCTTTCAAATATATGTATAGTAACACCATGATTTCTCGGATGTTAGTTAAATTAGAGGGCGGGGGGGGGGGGGGGTCATTATACAGAATTTTTAAATTCTGTATAATGTATATATATGTATATATATATATATATATATACATATATATATATATTTATATTTATGCAATTTATTAAGTATAGTTGATTTTTTTTTCAATAATGTATGTATTCATGTAGAAAACTACTTCACAAAAATTGATGAACTAATGCTTGCACATTGTAAAATAGTGTTGTAAATTTCCATATTCACTTTCCTATATTGTAACGAATATCATGCTTCGTATTAATTAATATTTTTTTGAAACATCGTCTTTAGCATATTTATAAGTTTTTCAAATTGTTAAACATTGTTTTATCCTTTACAATAAATTTGTGTTATTTATACTCAAAACAAAAAAAAATTAATTTGCTCATAAATGCTGCTACATATTAGTTAAATAATTACATTTTGGAAAAACATATATGTAATTTGATCCGTATTTTCATAATAGCAGATCCATAAGTGATTTGAATTGTTTTTTGGGGGGTCCAAGCAACCCAAATTATATTACTGTTATAGTGTATTGTGCAGCCGTATCATTTTAATGCTTTATCTATCCGAAAAAATAAAGCAATGCAAAATCGTTTGTTAAATATTAAATAAAAAAATATCTAACACATATGCACGCATTTCTTTTCATAAGTTTATGTATACAAATATATTTAAATTGTTTCTTATTTTAAAATTTTAATTGAGTAATTTTTACTAAAATATAAAAAAGACGAATTGTAATATTTATTAAAATATCGTCTGCCCTAAGCACAATATTCTATATTTATGTTCTTTAAACAAAACACAGAATCAAACTATTGTTTATGTTTTTTAATTCATGTAGAAGTAAATGAAATCGTTATTGTGTAAAGATAATAGAATTAAAAACATTTTTGAAATTTAATCTAAATTCTAAAAACATTATTCGGTTTCGAAAATCAATTAAACGAATTACCACAATCCATACAAAATCGCCAAATTGTCGAATATTTGCCAAAGTTGTTAGCACGGTATCGAGCGAAAGAATATTTTGCCTGATTGTTGCATGTCCGATAATTTACTGAATGAGTGGATAAAATTTGAGTTTTTAAATTGCACGCAACTGAATAGTTTAGTTGCCGACAGTTGCTTGGCTAGCCTCAAGAGTACAGTTAACCTTTAGAAGGCGAATGTCAGTCATCCTTTAAAGGTAAATAATGTTATATTCCTATACAAAAATAAACTACTCTTACGAAATGGCACAGTCAAAGCATATTTCATGAATATTCAGTTATGCGAATCCCCTAGTTACACCAGGGTACTACTTTCCATGATCGAATTGTTGTACATCATTCATATTTTACCGAAAAACCTAATTGAAAGAAACGATCATATTCTGTACGAAAAAAAATATTTTTACATTGATAGTAAAGTGTTTGAAGCGGGATGATAAATTTCGTATTCTGATCCTATTATCCAGAAAAGGTTCTGCATAAAATTTTCATAAGATCAGTTGAAATAGAGGTCCATCGATCATGTATGGAAATTCAATGATAGATTAAAGCATCCATATTCCTTGGAGACATTTAAGTTGAAGGATGTGAAACATATAAAAAATATCAATTTCTCATTGTATCAAGTATATTTATTTTGAATTTGCTCCTTTGTATTTGTTGGGTGATATTAAAAAATAAATTAAAGGACTTTAATTTGGTTTTATTTAAGAACGTGTAGCATATAATACTACAAATTGTGACATCTTATTTTATACTATATCTAATGGTTTTATACGTAAGATAAAGGAAATCATGTAGAAAGTTTTGCTTTATTTATATATTAAAATTTGAAAATAAATTTACCTTTCAAATTTTAATATCGGGTTGTGTCATATCTATTTGCGAACTATATCCTACTTTATTTTTTAATTATATGTATTGTGGCTTATAAGGCTCACTAGCCTGCAGTAATCCATGCAGAACCATTGTGTGGTCGTTATAAAAATGAATCAAACTGGTGTGTGCGTTGTGGTTACATAGCAGTGCCCTCTGGTGATCACCGGTAGAGTTACATTGCTATGGCAACCAGTCTTGAAATTTGAATCCCACACTATTATTTTTTCTAGAAGATTTTTATTACATTAAATATTATATATAATCTAAGAAATCATTTCTAGTGTACTTCGATCTAGTTTTAGTCAGTTTACTTGCAATCAGTTTAATTAACAATTGTACCTATTTTGCAATTTACTGAAATTTTTTTGCTAAAATTAATCATTTAATAGCATTTCAAATCTTTGAAACTGTGTACTAGGCATCGAGTTACAAATAATTAAACTTATTGTCTATAAGAACGCATACTTCTTTAGTTCTATTGTTTAAAGGTTCTTACGTTCAATTTCCTTAATGACATTTTTGTATAATTTTCTTTCCAAAAAAGGAAATTCATATGAATAATTCATATAAAGCACAAATAACTAAGAAATTTAAAAAAAAAGTTGGTTTATAGATTAATATTAAAAACCTTCTTATTCGTTATAAAAATAAATTAATTAATTTATATTCTTTTTATACTGGAGATCTATATAGAATATTTCACTTTTTTAATAGTAATTAAAAAACTATCATGATCACTTTAAATAAAAATACAGCACATACTAACTTATTTATAAATAAGCATACCTTAAGTTTTTACATACCCATAAAAGATTAATAGAAGGGTAATCATATATCACTCTTCCCCATTTACAATCAAATGTAATGCTACTCGCTATAATATATACTTATATATTCCCCCTGCCATCCAAAAACCAATACAAGTGAATCATATCACTTACTTGCAATCCTCCACATAATGCTATTCGTTATCTAGAACATTTAGAGGGGCATCTTTACTTCACTTGACTCAGTCCCTTCGTTTCTTCCGAGGGAACAGAGGCCATTGTGCAAATGGCCTTTCGCACAAAACTCCAGAAGATTATTTCTTTCGCATGCAAAAAAATAATAACAAAGCTAGTGTAGCCACCCCCCACCCTCCTCCCTTCTTCCACCAGAGAATAGGAAACGCTCGAGTGAATCCATGATCAACATCTGGTGTTATTTTTCCAGTCGAGACAAACGTGTTAACGCCCTAATTCTTTTGACACGAGCTGTCATTGTTAATGCTCTCTGCTGTTGAGATTACCGCGGTCTGATGTCGAGAGTAAGGGGAAAAAAATGAATGGCAGGTCGGGAAAAGAAAATGGCTGACGCGGGCGAAGCTGCGATCTGGGATATCGACACCATTGTTATAGAAAAAGAAAAAAAAAATAGACGCATTGAAAATATTATTTTAAGAGAATGGGGTGATTCTGGCTGGAAAGTTCTGGCTGGAAATTAAAGTTAAAAGCTATCCTACCAAATCAGACTTTAAAAAGCAAATTACAAATAAGTATATAATTTATTTTTTAACTGGTCACAGCGCATTCACATCATATTTATATAAATTTAACTTAAAGGCGACAGAGGAATTCCCTTGCGGCGCACCTGACCTTTATATTTTTGAATGCAAATTTATCACAATAACTCATTTAACCAGACTCTTTCCAGTCAATGATAATGCCAGTCTGGACCTTCCAGCATGAATGGACTGTAGTAGAGCGAATATGACGTCATCATCGTGATGCAAACATCTCAGACCTGATGGCACCAGACACGTGACTACCTCTCAAAATTTATGAATGAAAAAACGTTCGCGATTGACTTGTGACTTTGAAATAATAGTAAATGTGTTACTTCATGATGTACTGGATATTTTTATGAATGAACTAGACAAAATTTATGAATAGATGACGTAGTAAACCACGTGTCTGAGGCCATACATGCTGGCCTCACTTTGATGTTAGCGATATTAAAACCTTATGATTTCTCTACTATGAGGGATCCATGCTCGAACAACATTCTATAAAACAAGTGATCAGTATATAGATTAGTTGCCTGCGTTAAAATTTCTGCTGAAGTACGTAAGTCAATTGAATAAAGTGAGTGGGAGGGGCGTGCTATCTTTGTTAGATTTACCACTTTGTGTGTGTTTTTTTCGAAATTCTTTTTGTATGTTTTTATTCTCTTTCTGTGTATAATTTGTGTTTTAACTATGTTTTGCACTCAATTAATTTTTCATTAATTATTTTTACTTGTTTAAGTCTTTTTGGATTTACATTTTTGTATTTGTATACATGTATATGTTTTGTCAATTGTAATTGGTGTATTAATTGTTTTCATTGTGTTTTACTTTTCCTGCGCAACAGAGCCTTGAGTTTTGTTTTTGTAATTTTGTTTTGTTCTCCCAATATACCTGTAGCTCTACAGTTTTTTAAGCTGATTTGGGTATGTCTTCGGTATTAATAAAAAAACATACATGTTAAATGTTTAAATTCCTGGATAGTATAGCGTTGTTACCTATTAAATTTGAAATATAAATGTAAATACAGGCAACTCTCGCTATCTCGAACTCAAAGGGAAGTGTATAAAAATTCAAGATATCAAAAATTCAAGTTATCGAAAATCCTATAAAAAAGCTGTTTTGGTAAAAATAAATACAAGTATACTTACACTACTTTATTTAAAATATCTAACCAAAATAGTTTGATAAGTATTTCTATTTTTTTAAGGAATCAATTATATTTTCCAAATGCACGATTGCTTGAAATGGCTCTGATGTTTTCATTTACGGCCTCGATTCAATGAATGCACACATAGTTTTTATAGACGATACAGCCTCTTTCAAATTTGCTAAAGGTTCTTCAAAATCCGTAGTTTTGAAAGGAAAACAAAACGTTGAGTTGTGAAGAAACTTCGAGTTATCGAAAATATGGACGCAAAACTTCGAATTAAAGAGATAAAATTACATTAAATAAGTAAATAAGTAATGACGGTGCAGGGAAATCGATTTTTTTCGAGATATCGAAAAATTCGAGTTATCGAAGTTCGAGTTATCGCGAGTCTACTGTGTCATATAATCAATATTTTAGAACGAACTAAAAAAATCTGTTGAATCGATGTTAGAATTAATATAAAATTATAGGAACTTCGTGCGTCTAATAGTTTTAATTTTAATTGTGCATTAGACTGTTTTTTAAAATTACAACTATGTATATAATTACTATTAGTATTCGTCAGGGAAAACGTTAAATAAATGGGTAAGATGTGTCTGTAGCGACGGCCTCAGACAACTATCTGGCGTTCAAGGCCTTATATATACATATAAGGTCTTGAACACCAGAGGGTCCAGAGATCTTCAGATTTTTTTTAGTTTGACCATGAACCCAATTTTTACATTCATAAAAATACTTCGTTTGTAAGATTTTTTTTTATATTCAAAGAGTTGAGTGACGAATTGCAAGGTATCTTTTTACAACTAATTGATAAAAGCGTAAAAAATATAAAATTGCGTGACTATGGAAAATTATATAAATTTCCAAGCATTGAAAACAACTTTGCGATTGCGAAAACCTATTGAGCGCCATTGGGTTAAGGAACGTCCCAATCAATAATGGGTACGAATGTAGATTGAACTTAAAAGTAATTGCGAGAAACGAATAAAAATTCAAATTTTAATATACAAACGTAAAATTCAACCATTCGAACAGATTGAACTATATGAGAAATTGAGAGAAACGAATTAACCACAACATCGAACATAACGAACGAATTAAAAAAAATCAAACGCATCGAACAATACGAACGAAACAAACGATAAAACGAACTAAACAAACCAATCGACTGTGATATGCGGCAGCATGTCAATGGGAACAAGATAATGGCCAAGGCTATAATCTATGACGTATCATCTGTGACGTACTTCCGTTACATGTCAAACCAACTAACATGCCACCTCTTCCCAGAATTCAATTTCAAAGATATTACACGTCAAAATCAGAATGTGTTGTTATATCAACGAAACGCAAACGTCTCCTACAAAATCCATCCGAATTAAATGTCATCGTTTTTTCCCTGTACTTTTAAAATACAACTTATACACACATAAATCATCATTAACCCTATTTCATGACAGCATATATTTAATCAATCGCCAAGAAGAACATTAGCCAATTTACCAAACCCCATCGCCGTGCATTAATCCCTTCGAACCCGATTTCGTTTAATCATATACAACACTCCAAGTATTTCTCATCATAAGGGAGATTATTATGAATCTTATTACCACGGCGAGGAGAAGTTCAAAAACAGTTCTCTACAGTGCTAACATCTGCCGCACAGTCATTAGCTCGCTTTAATGAAGATTTCAAGGCTCTGCTAATGAATCGTAATTCGTTTCGTGAAAGGAAGAAGGCTATGCTTGAATGGGTAGATATTAATATTTAGTGATGCGAGACGCTAATCAAGTGGCCTTTGTGATAGGTTATGGAAGAAGGTGCAATACAAACGGCAGCGTTTAAATATTTTCTAGGACAGAGGCTTTTATGCTGCGTTGTTAAAAATAGGTACTTAAAAATAAGTTTAAATACATTTTAGATTACATTCAATTCTCAACATGGAAACTGAGGTATTACGACTCAATTATCTTACTTTCCATTCTTTTGCCACTCCTTTTTAACATTCTTCTGTATATGACTTCTTCATGTTGCTCTGATGACTGATCTGGTAGTACAACGGATAATGCCCTGGACTTCGGTGAGGACGATGTCAAGTAGACGGATTTTGTTCGATTCCTGTAAATCCTGGTTGTGCTTGTCGAAATTTATTGAAAGTGATTTGTGAAGACAGCCTGTGTAGGGAAGCAGCTGTTCTTTTTATTCATTGTTACTCATTGTACTCATATTTGAGTATATGTCTTTTTCAAAAAATATAACTTATGTATTCGGATTAATAATGTTTAAAACCATCTTCTGAACAAATATTTGAAGTTTGCCGCTCCGTTAAGATAGCTTGAAACGGAAGCTGATATTAGCAATTTTAAACTATACTTCTCATTTTTGTGAAAGTACGATTACTTATCGAATATGTGTATGTCATGGCTCATTTACGATGCAACTGTACTCAAAGAAAAACGAGTACGTCCTTCTTCTCATTTTTAAGCACAATTTATTACAGTGTGTGAATGCTATATTTAAACGTTTGCAAATTGCGATGTACAACAAGTTACAATTTTACAAAATATATTAATTAATTACAAAGTATATTAATTAATTACAAAGTATATTAATTAATTACAAAGTATATTAATTAATTACAAAGTATATTAATTAATTACAAAGTATATTAATTAATTACAAAGTATATTAATTAATTACAAAGTATACTAATTAATTACAAAGTATATTAATTAATTATTTAAAAAAAACATAAACACTAATATTAGTTAAAAATTGTTTAGCAAGTTCACTTCGGACGTTCAAATCCGCACCCTGTAAAAAAAAGTACTTAAAAATGAGTACCTGAACATACTCGTTTTTCTTTTAGTAATATTGCATCGTAAATCAGCGTTGACATATTCAAATTTAAGTAATCGTACTTTCGTAAAAATGAAGAGTGTGATTTAATATTACTTATCTCAGCTTCTGTTCAAGCCATTTTAACAAAGCGATTCAAACAAACTTAAAATAGTTCAGAAGATGTTTTTCCACATTATTTGATGTCGATTGCTTAAATGAAAACTGAGTTATTTCAACTCATTGACATTGCGTCCCATTCTTGTGGAACACCTTCTTTACATTTCTTCTTCTTATAGCTTCTTCAAGTCGCCATTGTAGCTAAATAAATAAGATAATGTGGTGTCTGATATCTGGGTTTGATTCTCGGTAAGTCTTACTTGTAATTATCGATATTTATTGAAAGGAATTTATAAAGGCAGCTGATGTAACCTAGAATCTGCTATTTTATTTTTTTTGCTCACTGTACTAATGTTTGAGTACATGTGTTTTTCAAAATTGAAATTTATGCATTCAAAACCATGATAAAAATCGAGCGTACATATATATATATATATATATATATATATATATATATATATTTAACAGTGTACAACTAGATTTATTGAAATTCAATGCAATACTAAAATTACTAATATATAATACTAATATTTAAAAAAAAAACTTATAACTTATTTCTTTTTCGAAATTTTTTTTCCATTATTTTGTAAATTTCTTGAACATAAACTTAATTAATGAGATTTCTAAGCCACATTTCAAAACAGGTCAATAACCGAAACCTAACTATATGAACTCCATTATATAAACTCCTATTTATCACTAACATATGACACACACCATATTACAAACCGCGAACAGAGTCGCATAATTCCCTATACATATTACACCCCTTCCCTTTTCCCTTTTCCAATCCCTAACAAATCCTTTCAAGGGAATTTTCAATAGCGTCAATTCCCCAAAATCTGCTTTTCGCCCAAAAGGATCTGATTGATGATCTTTACACTACGATCATCGAGTTGAATATGGCAAGCAGTTTTATTATTATTACCAGCGTCGTCGTCGTCAACAGCGTCCGAGGGCGGGGGGGGGTTAGGGTGCGTGGGGGTGTAGGGTTTAACAAATGGGTCGGGCAGTTTCCAGGAAGTAGCCACACACACAGTGGGGCAGGGACCATTTATTGTGGCGTATCCCCATCCTCGGCTGCCGATGGCACCGTCATCAATTTGGGAAGATGATCATTTTTCGCGAGGGGAAAGCCGAGTGTCACTTATTCGACTCCAGTGGATGAAGTTGGGTTTGCAGAGGTGTAGGGGAAAAAAGGGATGATCGGGTTTGGGTCATTCCTTTGTGGGTATGGGTATGAAAAAGATCAGGACATGGAGTAATAATCGGGTTCTTGAATACAGGGTGGTGAAAATCGTAATGAATGGTAATTCGTTTCGTGAAAGGAAGAAGGCTATGCTTGACTGGGTATATATTAATATTTAGTGATGCGAGACGCTAATCAAGTGACCGTTGTGATAGGGCATGGAAGAAGGTGCAATACAAACGGCAGCGATTAAATATTTTCTAGGACATTGGATTTTATGTTGTGAATGCTATACTACACCGTTTATAAATTGTTGTGTACTAAAAGATAAAATGTTATAAACACTATGTATATTAATTTGTTATTTTACAATACCATAAATGCATATATTAGTTTAAAAATTGTTTCCAAGTTCACTGCGGAAGATACTTAAGGGACACCCGAGCCAATAATCCTAATTTGTGTATTAATGAATTCAGAAATACAATTTTTTTTATATTATTAGAACATCTTTTTTTGAATAATAATGAAAAAAAAAATATATTTAAATATATACTTTTTTTTGGCGTTTTTTAAGCTTAAATATACTTTTTTTTAAAAAACGCTACTCCTCCTTCAATTTTTAATGTTTTTTAAATTATTTAATTGATTATATTTAATTGATTTTTCAGGTTCTTGAAAATTGTGGGGGGTGAAAGTTAAGTTGAATCCCATTTAACTGTACACTGTTAAAAATAGGTACTCAAATTTAATTACTACATTCGATGCTTATCATAGTTCTGTATTCATAAGTTTCATTTTTGAAAGAGACGTAATAAAAAATGAGTAATAAATGAATGAAAAAAGAATCTTACATACCTAGGCTTTCTTCACAAATCACCTTACAATAAACACCAAAAATTACAACTAAGACTTACTGGGAACTTCCATATTATGTAAAAGCACAGTCCAGCGCCTTACTGTTGTACTACTAGGACGAAGTGCAGAAGTTAAAAAAAGTCCAAAAAATAAGAAGTCCAAAAAATAAGAAGTCCAAAACATGGGAAGTAATGTTGTATTAACTCAGTTTCCATTTAAGCAATCATCATCAAATGTGAAAAACTATCTGCTGAAAAACTATTTTAAGTTTGTCAAGTTGCCTTGTTAAGATGGCTTGAACATGAACTGAGATTATTAAAAATAAATCACAATGCTTGTTTTTGAGAAAGTACGATTACTTAAATTTGAGCATGTCTTCGATTAATTTACGATGCATTTGTACTAAAAAAAACCGAGTATGTTCAAGTATTCATTTTTAAGTATATTTTTACCAGTGTATTTTGGGCTTGAAAAAAGATTCTGAAGCTGGCAGCAAACACTGCTGCGAGTTTTTTATAAGATACTTTCAGAAGAAACTATTGAGGTCACTGTAAAACTCAAAATATAACCGATTCTGTAATTGCAGTTCTCAATTTGTTTTTTTAAGAATTTTAAATTAATTGAACAAATGAAAAAAAAGAAGAAAAATTGACTAACTTAGTTTGTAAATTATATAATTTGCAGCAAACGCAAATATTATATGCTAGATACAAAAAAATACTTACATTTAACTGCATCAGATTAAAAAAACACACTTAAATCTAAAATACATACAAGAATATTTCAAAAATTTGCTAAAATATTTTTAATTTACCAACCATATTTAATATAATATATTCATACTATAAATGTGAAAAGTGTAATACATTAAATAGTAAAACATTGTTTAAAATACAGAGTATTAAATTAAAACATTTATATAATCTTAGCGTTGTACAGGTTATTTTATAGTTTTGTATATACACTCACTTCCAAAAGTTAAGCATAAAGAGAAAATGTTAATATTTGAAAGCCAAGCAAAATTGGAGAAGCTGCAATTGAAAGATAGTATGTAAATATGTTATGTAACGCCCAATCATGGTTTTATTTCGAGAAATATGCAAAAAAAGCAGTCGTTTAAGAAGCCAGTATTTTATAGGGTTACAAGAGTTGCATGTAAGTGATGATAAAAAGTGTTTAGAACGTTCGTATGATTTGTATTTCATGACAGACGTGTTTCTATGGGGTTCTACGACGGCTGTCCGGTATCGGGATGGTGTCCTAGATACCGGACTGTGAGATGGTATGCTGCAGAAGTTGATGCTGCTTTCGTTTTAATGGATGATAATGCGCGTCTCCACTGAGCTGTCCTAGTTAACGACTACCTGGAGGGCGAGGGGATTTCGCGAATGGAGTGGCCGAAATACTCGCCCGACCTTAATCCCATTGAAAATCTTTGGGATGTCCTCGTCCGTGATGTGTGTGTACGTTTCTCAACCGCAGCCACTCGCACAGAGTTGCGAACTGCTCTAATATAGGAATGACGATTACTCGACTATGAGATGGTTGATCACCTCATGGGAAGCTCTGTCACACGCTATAAACCTTGTATTCAGATGAGGGATGCTCACATATCCTATAATTGTCGGTTTTGCTTGTTTTGGCTTTAAGCATTATTTTGTTAGTGACTACGATATGACGCCATTACGTAATCTTATATCTTAGGAATATTCAATATTGTTTTCTTCTTTGCACGTATTTATTTGTTTGTTTCATGTATAAACATATTTTCTACTTTCCTGATGCATTTCGTGTCAATCAAAGCAGTAATTGTCTATTTTTACGCCTTTGACGCTGCGTGCTTAATTTTTGGCAGTGAGCGTATTACTAATTTTACAGTTGTATTACATTACATTGTATATTTTAATGTTATTGTTGGATGTAAAACTATGTTTTTAAAATATGGTTGATGGTTTTGGAATAAAAATTAAAATTTAGTTTTCATGCAAAGTTTTTCAAAAAACATAAGTATTCAAATGTTTTTAGCAATTTTTATATCCAGTACTAAAAAGAAAAAATCCAGAAACCGGTACTAAAACTAGCTAAATACAAATAAGCTGTATATACAAATCTCCACACCAACTCATATTATGCTAGTTTTGCAGCATTGGCCAGTTCTAGTATTGACAAGACAAAATTGTTTTAAATGGTGGATGAAAAACGACAAAATAAATGCATACACTTGAAACAGAAGGTTGTGTGTTTATGTATCCTTGGTTTACAAATACAATTAAAAACTCAAATGTAATATTTAACCCCAATTCTTTACAAAAGTGTGTAATAATTTTACAAATACAAATGCACAAATACAATGCGTACAGAATTTAAAGCGTCCTTTGAATTCCCGAACGTATGCTTTTGTTTGAAAAAACCCTACTGAAAGCCGATAAACGTTTTCATCACAAAATCAATTACCTTGTTGTCTAGTCCATAGATGAGCAGAATACCTGTTGTTCGAGTCAAATATCGGATAACCGATATTAGCAGAGATGTCGGATACTTCTGACTTTGCTATTTGCATTATTTTCCTAAGGGAAAAGAAAGACCGATAGTTCTTGTTGCTTTTTAAAGATCGTTCTATTCTCAGTAAATGGTAACACGCTAAGATGAAAATAATAAACAACTCATCTCTTTGTTGGAAACGTTTATCTTAGTTAGGTTTGATGTTATAAAATAGTAATACAAGTATAATATCAAATACCGGAAATAGTTTTGTAGAATATAATACATTTAAGTTTTCATGCAAATTTTTTCGATGAATATTAAATAATAAATACTACAGTTGCATTTCTGTTTTTTTATTTGGTGACTTTTATATTTTATCCTTTAGACTAGTGTTATTTACTCTTCTTAGAAATTATATAATTTTACTTAATTATTTATTAATGATTTGTTTCTGATTTTGATAGAGCTTCATTTAGGATAACTAAAGGATTTTGTGAATTAGTAACTGTTTCATGTTCAGATTTTACAACGTCTTGAATTCAGTAAGTGTATTAGCTTGTAATATCACTAATAATAATCCTGAAAGCGAAAAAAAAATGCATTCTTTATCCGAGTGAATTTTTTTAATTACAATATTTATTCGTATTCAGTTTTATTTCCTCAAATTTGCACACTTACTTAAAAATTAAAGATAAGTTGGAATTACTTTGACTTTTTACTAACATTTCAACTACCCCGCATACTGTTTCGAATATATTTTTTTCCTTATTTATACTGAATAGTACGAATTACTGATTGCATTCAAATAGGAAAATGCATACTTGTTACTTTAAGCCTGTCAGTCATCTTGACTTTTTCCTTACATGCTGCACACAATGCACGCATTTTCCATTTCAACTACACATATTTCATATTTTTGGTTTGGTAAATCTGTGAGAATCAAACTTTAAAAAAACTACGAATATTGTTAAAGTGTTTAAAACTTGAAAAATAAATTGTTCCTAAATATTGGCTGTTCCTCATCAATGACTTGAATAAAGAATATATTTGTACAGATTTTCGGTGTGTAAAACTTGATCTATAATTTATTCATAAATCTGGGCTTGTCCTCTATTTATATCTTACGATAAAGAAACAACTTGTACAGATTCAAATTGTATAAAACTTTATCTATAATTTGTTCCTAAATCTTGACTGTCTAAAACTTAAACTGTAGTTCGTTCCTAAATATTGGCTTTTCTTTAATCTCTTACAATAAAGAAACATCATAAATGTCTTGAATAAAGTAACAATTTGTACAGATTCGAGGTGTGTAAAACTTTATTTATAATATATTCCTAAATACTGTCTTTTCCTTCATCAATGGCTTGCATTAAAGAAACAACTTGTACAGATTTGCGTTGTATAAAACCAGATCTATATTTGTTCATAAATCTTGCCTTTTACTTCATTAATGTCTTACAATAAATAAATAACTTGCACAGATTCGCGGCGTGTAACACTTGAATTATAATTCGTTCCTAAAGATTGGCTTTTTCTTTATATATGTCTTACAGTAAAGAAACAACTTGTACAGATTTGCGATGTATAAAACCAAATATATAATGTGTTCATAAATCTTTCATTTTACTTCATTAATGCCTTACAATAAATAACTTATACAGATTCGCGGTGTGTAACACTTGAATTATAATTCGTTTTGAATATTGGCTTTTCTTTCATGTATGTCTTACAGTAAAGAAACTACTTGTACAGATTCGCGTTGTATAAAACCAGATCTATTTTGTGTTCATAAAGCTTTCCTTTTCCTTTATTAATCTCTGATAATAAAGAAGCAACTTGTACAAAATCGCGATGTTTAAAGCTTGAACTATAATTTGTTCCTAAATATATGCCTTTCCATCACCAATGTTTTACAATAAAGAAACAATTTATTCAGATTCGCTTTGTCTAAAACTTAATACATAAGTTGCGCCTAAATATAGGCTTTTCCTTCATGAATCTCTTACAATAAAGAAACAAGTTGTACAGATTCGCGGTGTTGAAACTTGAACTGTAGTTCGTTCCTAAACATTGGCTTTTTTTTAAAATCTCTTACAAGAAAGAAACAAGTTGTACAGATTTGCGGTGTGTCTAAAATTTGAAATATAATGTGTTCCTAAATATTTGCTTTTTCATCAACAATGTTTTACAATAAAGAAACATTTTGTTCAGATTAGCGATGTCTGACAATAAAGAAACAATTTGTACAGATTCCCGTTGGTTATAGAAATCTTCCCTCCCTTGCGATATGTTCAAGTAATATTTGAGTTTCTCAAGTTACTCTCGCTGTTGGAGGTTTATAAATAATATTTACTGTACTAGTTGTTCTGGGAATAATAGACCTCGCGACGAAAATAAAATTAAACTAGCACATATACGACTTTTTAAAGACTTCAAGAAAATCGAACAACGCGTTTTATTGTGATGACTGTGTAACAAACAAACCAATTTAAAGACAAACATATTAAATGCTTTAAATAGGACCACACTAATTCTCGGTGAACAAAGTTCTTATTAATTTTAAATCTTAATGGGATTAAAATTATATATTTTAGGTTATACTTCAAACCCTTAGATTTGACAAGCACTGCAAATTATTTATTTTACTGAATTAAAGAATGGTGAAGATCGTATGAAAAACTGTAGAACAAAAATATAACATCAAGTTCTCAACTATCAGTGCGTCTGCTTTTTAAATTTTAAGAATAAAGTCTATATATTCTACAACACTGTTTCTAAATCTTCTAAAGAAAATTACGTATGTATAAAAAATATTGTTAAGGATATATTTATTCTATATATGGCCCGTAAAATGAAAAAGTATATAAATCGTCAATGAATGTCAATACGTTTTTAATCTAATCTTCTCATGTTACAAAATGAATTAATCATTATCTAACATCTACGATAATCATCCCTTCAAAAACTACGATTATTGTTATAGTGTCTAAAACTTGAACAATAATGCGTTCGTATTATTTGTTGGCTTTTCCTTTTCCAAAGTCTTACAATAACGAAACGACTTGTACAGATTCGCGGTCGCTATGGAAACCTTACTTTTCATGCAATGATTTAGACAATTTTTTTAATATTTCAAATTATTATGTTTTGGAGAATTATAAACAAAATTAATTGTAATTTTTTTTTAAATATATATTTTTAAATATATATTTTTAAATATATATTTTTAAATATATATTTTTAATTATATATTTTTAAATATATATTTTTAAATATATATTTTTAAATATATATTTTTAAATATATATTTTTAAATATATATTTTTAAATATATATTTTTAAATATATATTTTTAAATATATATTTTTAAATATATATTTTTAAATATATATTTTTAAATATATATTTTTAAATATATATTTTTAAATATATATTTTTAAATATATATTTTTAAATATATATTTTTAATTATATATTTTTAAATATATATTTTTAAATATATATTTTTAAATATATATTTTTAAATATATATTTTTAAATATATATTTTTAAATATATATTTTTAAATATATATTTTTAAATATATATTTTTAAATATATATTTTTAAATGTATATGATTAAATATTTATAATAAAGGTATATTTTTTAAGTTACACTTCAAACGCTTAAATTTGAAAAGCCCTCCCAGCAAACATTGGAGTTATGGCAAACTGTCGGCCCAGTGCTGCCAGTGATGGCCACTGCTGGCCATTGGCCAGCCGTGCACTAGCCCAGTAAACGGCCAGTACTGGATATTGCGGTTACGGAAATATACGGGGGAAAATGTAATGGCCCAATAATGGCTGGTCGTTACCAGCCCACTACTGAAATTCAAGTACTAGCCCTTTACTGCTCAGCCACAACTTTTGCGTCAGTCGGAATAAAATTTTTAAACGGAAGTGCTTATTGAAAATATAATACATAATTAATCAAAGTTTGTTTTAATATGTGCTGAACCTTTCATAATTGTCAGTATAGCTGCCCAGTATTAAATTTATATTATAAAGATTTCATCGTGTTACTTTTCTTTAATATAAAATAAAAAATAATATAAAATGTTTAAACAAGTTAAAAATGTTTGGACAAAATAAATTAAAATGTTGGCCAGCCGTGCACTAGCCCAATAAATGGCCAGTACTGTATCTTGTGGTAACGGAAATATATAAGGGAAAAAATGTAATGGTCCAATAATGGCTGGTCGTTACCAGCCCACTACTGGATTTCAAGTGCTATAAAAGTGTTATAAAAATTAATGCATAATAAAATTCTTTATCTGAATGGCTGGACATTCGTATAAGAAATCTTATAACAAATGCTAGTGAAATGTTTAATTATATTTGTTTAAAAAAATATTAAACTTTTTAAAACAAAAATAATTATTATATTTTGAATAGTAATTCTGTCGGAACAAACATAATATAATTTTTTTTTTAAAAATTAGTCAATAAATTAAAACATTTTACCACTTATGCTTTCGTAAAACTGATACTAGTAAAATTTATATATTTTCGCTTAATATTAAAGTATATGATGTTGCTTTTAGTATGAATGGAAAATAAGTAATAATTGATTTTAATTTTCAACGATAGATGGGGTTGTTTATTTTAGCCTAGTTGCTATTTTGTAGTCCTTTCAAATCCATCCCCCTCCGCCCCTCCCCCTCCGCCCCTCCCCCTCCGCCCCTCCCCCTCACCCCCCAGCTCCCCTCCCATGCAAGGGGTTCTTGCTTTTGTGAGAGAAGAATGCCCTGGGTTGTAAATGAAACAAGCGTACAAGGTGGTCGCGTCTCGGGTCTAAGTCGGTGACTTGAGGCAACGCCATTCTGAGAACTGCCTTCTGAGAAGAATAGGGGCGATGACTGAATAGAAGGTTTGCTTGCTCATAAAAGGAACCATTCGAACACAATCGGTCAACGAATATTTTTTTCAGATTATTTACTTCGAACACTTTTGAAAGTGTTTTGATGTAATGAAAACAATACATTCTTCAAAAATAAAAACACTTAGTGAAGTAGTTTGAATTCCAATTTGCATGGAAACCTTATATTATATTAGTATTTTAAAAATTGCACATTTTTGTTGAAAAAAAATCCCCCTTCATTGATGAAAAACACATGAATTAATTTTCCTATTCACTAGTTTTAATACTGACGACGCAATAATATATCAAAGAAAAAAAATCGCATTCTTCCAATTGTAAAATTATCATATTTAACGAAATTATTTGGGTGCCAAAATAGAATTTTAAAAATGCACTGCATCAATATTTTCTATTAAAGTTTTTTTCAAATAAAATATTTTTTGAATTTAATAAAATGTTTCTGAAGTGAAACGTCTTTAAAATCAGGTACATGGGGTATAAAGATAGAAACCCCAAATTAAACGTTTGTGGTTTTGTCCACTCCGCGATAACATAAAATTTTTAATTAAAAAAATCATTTTATACAAAAATAATTTATGGGAATTGTTTGTTTTTTTAAATATTTTTGGGAAAATCTTCGTGTAGTACATAAAAATTTTCAAATAATTTCATTCATTCATATTTTTGTTACCTAAATAAAAGGTTTATAAATTTTTTCATATTGTTAAGTGCTAATAATTTTCCAAATATGATTAAAGATATAAAATATAAATTTCTAATTAATTAATGGAAGTTTCTTTTGGGCAGTATAAATGTATTTATACTTGAATAAAGTTAAAATTGTGTTTAAAAAAAGCATATTCAATTAAAGTGCCGAAGACGTAAATAAATATCGGAAAATTCATTAGAAAAGTAATCGGGGTTTGAACCGGGGACCTTTACAATCAAAGGCGCACGTTCTACCACTAGACTATCAGGTCGGTAGGAGAAAATGAAAAATAACCTATTTCGTGTAAAGTATCGAAACTAACTGACGGCCATATGGTCACTAAATTTCTAAGTGTATTCAAATAGTAATCTACTAGCATCATCTAATTTTGGTAATTTATCACAAAACAAATGATGGTTTATGATAATTATGAATATGGATCCCAATTTCATGTAAAAATTATGAAAATATATTAATAATTAAGCCAGTTATACGATTAAACAGCGCTTTAGATTAGGGATGACGCGCTGTTACCACGTTCAACAATGACGTGTTCGCAGAATCTAAACTGTGTGAATGGATATTCAATTATATATATCAAAATAAACAGTAATATAAAAAAATATTGATGGGCACGCATGAATGGAGACTTGACCTTAATTTATCATATGTCTATTTAACGAAAATATTCATGATTTTTAGCAGACAATGTATTTGATGCAAGTTTCACCATTTGAATGCAATTGTATTGGTCAGTGTGGAATTGGAAATGTTCGTTAGTTGGGATTATTAAAGGCAATATAGTTGAGCGAAGCGTATGGAGTACCGTAGGGGCGAAGCCCCTTTTACCTCCTATATGACAATAAATTTATAAAACATGTTGGGTAAATTGGAAAAATTTGCTTGCAGAAGCAAGTACGAACATGGACGTGATAATTATACACAAAATAAACGAAAAGGCATAGGCCTTATAACATGGAAAGGTGAACTATATATACATTGGTAATTCCAAGTCTCTGGGACTGGACATTTTCTAAGTATGACAATACATATTTAAGGTTGAAAAAGCGATTTGGCATGAGTAAACAATTGGTATGGTTAAGTAATTTGCACTAATAAATTTGGCATTTAGCCTATATACAGTATGAAACGCAGATGGCGTGAATAAGTACATTTTGGCATAAAGCCTCTATATAGCATTGAAAACAGTTTGGTATGGGTAAGTAATATACACAAATTGGCATAAAGCCTTTATACAGTATGGTTAAGCAATAGCATGAATGAAAGTATTTTGGCATGAGCCTCAATACAGTATGAGATACAATTTACATTGTTCATTGTTGTAGAACAATGTTCCGGGGACATAACGTGACTACTTTAATTTAGTCAAGGGACATACACAGTAGACAAAGCGAGGTACATGTCTGAAGGAGTCTGGAGAAGTCGTTTATATGTGAAGCAACATTGCCGCTCTGGGCCGTCGCCTATTTTCCTTAAGTGTATGATCATACACTTCTAGGTCTTGAAGTTCAGAGTTTTCGATGTGTGGGATTTTAGCATAGAAGTCGATTGCTAATTTTCCCATAAATTTGGAGAGAGTTGGAATGTTCAATGACTCTTGGATGTCGCTAATTCTAATGAACCAGGGGGCTCTTACAATGTGGATTTTAATGATTCCAGATTGGATTCTTTCTAGTTCATGAAGTCTAGTTTTACACGTTGACGCCCAAACTGTTATTAAAGGCAAATGATTATAAACTATTAAATGATAAATGAATTTGCTTAATATTTCTTCAACATGTCGCTAATAACAATACACATTATTTAATAAAAACAAAATTAATGATTTTTTTTAATTAAATTAAATATATATATATTTTTTTTAAAATTGCCATGCGCATTTAATTTTGAATAAAATGTTAATTAATTTAAGAATATAAAACTTTAAATAACTTAAGATTAAAGGTGTCGGGGGTGTGTGTTTATATCATTTAAAAATAAAGTATAAAACTTTACAAACGCAATTAAGTCTCAATTAAAAAAGTACGTTATTTCCATAAAAACAAAATGTCAATTGATAATACATTTTCTAATCAATTAACAAAACTTAAATGTTAAAATAATTGCTTGCTTCATATCGTTCGATTTCATATTACATCTGAAAAATTTATAAACATTACAAACAGAAATGTTTAAATAAAATTTAGATTTGAAAAATGGTTTGGGAAAATTTTACATTGATGGTTTTAGCAATATTAATCTAAGAAATATAATTCATAAAATAGTCTTAAACTAATAATTAACCAAGTTAATTCAGTTTTGTAACGTGCGTTTTGTTTTTATTAAATACTGAAAGTTTAAAAAATTAGAGGAGACTTGTGTGCGTTAAAGCTTTCGTGTTTAAAACGTCCTCACGCTTACATCGCGTGCGTGGGGCACCACGTCGGGTGTTGTCATAGTCATCTACACGTGGTTTAAAGTTACAAGGCAGTGTTTAAAGTCTTTCCTTCGGGATTGATTCAGAATTGTCATCAACAGTCTATTGTAAATCGCATGTATGGCCTTATTTCAACCAACTACACAACCCAAGTCTTCCCTTTGTGTTAGATCCTGGACCATCGCCAGCAGCCCATTACACAGCTGTATTCCGAAGTTAATTCATAGGTAATTATTGAAAAGTAATTATTAATCTATAAATTATTCTCGAAATTATATATTTTTATTACTGTGCATTGTATTCTAAACTTTCCTTTAGTACAAAATATTATTTCGCGATATTAATTTTATTGATGAGGAAAAAGTAAAGACTTCTACTTTCACTTCAAAGACGCGGTAGGTTTTAGAAATCAAAGGATAGAAATGGCCGTTAGTGCACGACTGTAAGTATATGTCTTCCGTTATTTTGTTGCTTTTTTGAAGCCTGCTATTATTTTCTAAAAATAAAAAGGTTTTTACACTTTCTCTATTGCACAGAAAAATGTACTCCCATTCTGTAGTTTTCATATTTAGTTTACCGTATGCAGATATGATATGAATGACATAGCACCGAAAGTAGGAGATAAAATTTAAGCGTCATTGACAGCTGTAACTTTTTTTTAGTTTCCAAATTGCTTAGGCGTAATTTTAAAATAATTTAAATTGCGTAAGAAGAGTTGCCAACTGTTGCTATTCAAAATTATCAATTGGGATAATGTGGAGGGATTAGAATTTCGTATTTCAAATGGGACTAGAGGTTATGAATTCAAGTAATACAAATCATTGCTTAATTAGGAGGGTAGAAAACATTTTATTTAATAGCGTAAGAGATAAATGGAATAATTTGTATGATTATGTTAATTTTTCAGGAATGACTAGTTTGAAAAGCAGTTGGATCAGAATTGGGGAATTGTGAGGTCGTTTTGCTGTTTTACAAAACAGGCATATTTTAAATGTAGAACTTTATATAAATCTGAATAGCACATGAAAGAAACATACTTTTTTTATTTGATATCCCCATTAACACATTTTGTTGTAAAAAGCGTTATATTTTTTTCTGATGTACATTATAGATTTTAAATGGTATAAATCACAAAAATTGGAAAATGAACTCATACTATTTTCCATTACTAGGCATCTACATCTGACATTTGGTCAAGTTGTGTGAAATAGTTGCCCAATAATGAGTTAAACGTCATTCCACTTAATATTATAGGCAAACTGAGTTGCAAACTAGCTATTCAGCTAGATTTTTTTGCTAATTACAAGCAAACAATTTTTTAATCCTGTTGTTATATTCTGTTTCTATGAGAGCTATTCGGCTGATGATTGGCATATGAGCCAAATATCGACTGAATATTCGTCCCATCCCTGTATGTAATGTAATTAAAAGATGGTAGTCCTCGGCCTGTCGAAATGTTTTCCAAGTGGTTCACAATGTACAAAACAGTCATGGCACAAAAGATACAAATATTGATGACCAACAACAGACTTTAGGCTTAACTGATTGTTGGGCAACCTATTGAACTTGGTGCCACACCACTTGGTCAAATGTTAGACCTAGGTGCCTAGTAATGGGAAATAGTGTCAGTCCATTTTCCAATTAAGTTATTTGCATTTTAAGGTTATAGCGTATCATGTTTCCTCTTGAAATATTTCGAATTCTAAAAGGAAAGGTTAACCATCCATGCTGCTAGCAGATGAATTTCATGCTATTTTCGTTAGTATTAATCTTATTATTAATGAGAATTTTCTCAAAGCATAAATTATTTCAAGTATTGAATTAAAAAAAAATTATAATTAAAGGTCAAATAAAATAAATTAATTTTGACCTTGTGATCTGAATATTGAGTTGCATTTATAATCAAGTATTCAGCAAAATTTGGTATGTTTGTAGTAAACTTTCTGTTTTATGATTTTACAAAGACAATAAGACATACAAGCTAATAAGCAAATTTATTCCCCTTTTTTAATAATAGAGCATTTTATTGTAGATTGCAAGAAAGCATGATTACTATATTTTTTGCTGAATATTTGAATATAATTGCAATTGAATATTCAGGTCCCAAGTCCAATAATATATAAAAATTTAAACTTTTAATTTTATTTGACCTATTTAAATGGGTTATTATATTCCAAATTTCCCACTCTCTCTCCCAGATTCATAATGAAGTATAGAAATTTTTAAAAATTCAATAGTTGAAATAATTTATTGTTTGAGAATATTCTTCAAATTTTTGTTATTTATTATATATATTTATTTCTCGGTATTTTATTTCAGGACAGATGTTTTGTACAGTGTTTGGAAGTTTTTAGAAACTCCTTATTTTCATTTCAAGTTTGTAAGGGTTCTAAAGTACTAACTTCTTGCCTTAGAAATTTTCAAGTTGCCGAAGGCTCTTGGAAGTCCTTAAAATGACTAACCTCTATTAAAAATGTTGGTTCTTAATGTGTAAACACAGGCTTGGTACAAAATTGGAATAAGAAAATTTTTAATAGTATTTTATGTTTAAGAATATTGTAAATAAGCCAAACCATCTAAATTCTAAATAGAATAAAATGGACAAAATTTAAATTACACATAAACAGAAAGCAAGGAGAACCAATTAATTTGTTTTTCAAAGGGTTCCAATTAGCTGTAACTCCTAGCTAGGATTTTTCTGAATGATCTGTAGATATTAAACCTGAAACTTCAAAATCCCAGGAATGAAAGAATTTAAAGTCAAATATATAATATACATGGATAAATAAATTTTTATTTGATTTGAATATTTCTTCATACATGTTTGACTTTCTATTATTTTGTTCCTGTGATTTCTAAGTAACGTTATCTGTTTTAGATTTAATATCTACAGATCATTCAGAAAACTCCTAGCTGAAGGGAACCCGTAATTCCCTTGAAAAAGAAATTAGTCGGTTCTCCTTGTTTTCTCTTATTTGAAATTTAAATCTTGTCCATTTTATCTTATTTAAAATTTAGATGTATTGACTTATTTACAATAATCTTAAATATAAAACACTATTTTAACTTTTCATCTTAAAATTTTGTATTATATGAACACAATCTATTAGTAACTGCAGCTTCAGAACATACTATAGATTTGCGTGATTAGGCTTATATTATAAAATTATAGGAATTTTCTTCATATTAAAAACTGTTGCATTCTGGGTAGGAAACCAACTGCTTCGTTGCACTCTATATCTTTTAGTTGATTGCACCTATTTTTCTCTTATGTAAATTTATTTTAATGTTTTTTTACTAAGAAGCCTATTTGCAATTTTATACTTAACTTTTCATTAAAAATTTATACATTTAAGTTATGTCCTTATAAATTGCTTTTAAAGTCCTTAGAAACTCCTTATTTTTGTTTTCAGATGTATTGAATTGTGCCAATATAATATTTGACACTAGAATTTTATTTAGTACTTTTAGGAAGTGATGGTTCATGCTTTGTCTAATTTTTAATTTGATGGTCCATAGCCCATATAGAAATAAAATTTGTATTTTATTAAAATTTTCTTGGAAAAGGCTTAGTTACTATTTTTTTTTATTTAACACAATATAATTCAAAAACTTCTTTAATGTTATACAGAGTAATTTATCATTTGGCATGAAAATATATTGTTTAGGTTTGAATTTTTAAATGTTTAGAGCAGTGGTTCCCAAACTATTTTGGTCGTGGAACCCCAAAATTTGTTGCCAATGATCACGGAACCCTGAATATTTTTTTAATCTACGACTTTTCAAAATTTAATATCTGATATTAAATAAAACAAGTATTATTTTGGTATTTCAGATTTTATTGAATTAAGCAAAACTAAAAAAAAAACAATTAATCATAGAAGTAATTAATAAAAATACAAAACATAAACAAAATAAATAGAAAATCTTTAATGTGAAGATTGCACCTGCTTCTTTGATTCCAGGATTCTCTTAAAATTGGGCGTTAGGTTTGATAACTGAACTCGCATATCTGGTGCAGCATCAAATCTGTTACGATATTTGGTTTTTGTCGCAACATATTTTGAAAACCCAGCTTCACACAAATAAGTGGTTGCAAATGGCAATAGAATTCGAATAGCCTGTTTTGCTAAATTTGGATATTCATCAAAAATGTGAATATACTAACCACCATTCTTAATTTTTTTTAATCAAGTAAAATTTGTCATGCGGAACCCCTAAATTTTTTCGTGGAACCCACTTTGGGAACCACTGGTTTAGAGGTATAAATTGTGAATGATTTGCTGAAAAGTTATAAAATTAACATAAAAGCATATTAAAAACTAATTGTAAATAAAGCTTATGCAATGTTAATATATTTTTTTAAATGAAATATAATTTTAATATTACTTATAAATTTAATTTTACATGTTAGGCTTGACAAAAAAAAATTCTTTTAATATCCCCTAGAAAATGTTTCCATTGTTTGAAAACTTATAAATTAAAAAAAAAATAATAATTTTAATAATATTACCTATAACACTACTACAGTATAAAAACAAAAAAATATCATTTTTCTAAATTTATTTATTGATTTGGGTTGAAAATAGTAACTTAAAACTTTTGTGACGTTCTAAATATTTGTTTCTTATTAAAATATTAAATTTGTAGTAAGATATATGATATAATTAATGATTTTGTTTATTTTGCAGTATTTGTTTTTAAGAATTGAACTTCAAAAAATAATAATAGACCTTCAAACAAAAGTATATAACAAAAATGACTCATTATTTAAATAAACCATTTAGTTTTAAATACCAAATTTAAATAATAAGGCATTTGAAATCGGTCTATTTTTTAAATGATATTTTTGCACATTCAAACTTTTTTTAATTTAAAATATATTATTTTATGTGACATTGTTGTTCCTTTTTAGTTCCTATTGGTCAGAATAAGTTATTGCTGATGCAAATACAGATAAGAAATGGCTATCCAGAACAGAGAAGTTGAAATAGTGTGTCTGCACTCGATTGAAATAGTTCTGTTTAATAAAAATATCATTTGAGTATATATTTTGCATCTTCAATTTATTGCTTTAAAAAAATTGTACACTTAGTTTCATTGCTAGATTAACAAATTAATATGTTGCAGTTTTAGATTGGAGCCTGTGATTAGATATTGTTTACAATAATTGAAAAAAAAAATTAAGCATAAATTTCCCATAGGAAAAATTGCAGTGAAAAATTTAATGGTAATGTATAATTTTATAAGCTCAGTATAAATTGCACTGGTACAGTATTCGAACAATGCAGTAAGGCTAAATAAGCCATATAGGCTGCATTGGCAGAATATTGGACAAATGCAGTAGAGCTATATAAGCTGCATTGGCAGAATATTGGGCCAATGCAGTAGAGCTATATAAGCTGTGTTAGCAGAATACTGGGCCAATGCAGTAGAGCAGGAATACATGTATACTAAACTTTTATTGGTAAGATACTGGGCCAATGCTGGCCAACGTAATGTTCAGGGATTTCTATAGTGGCCCAATTCTGGGCCAGTATTGTAAGGCCGAATTATAAAATAATCAGTACTGGCGAATTGCTGGGCTAGTACTGTAACCCCAAACATCCTTTTTGACAGTATTGGCATATTATTGGCCCAACGCAGTGAAATCCGCGACTTACGGCATGTCAGTATTGGCCAAGTGTTGGCCCGTAATTACGGGCCAGTACTGGCGAGGGCGGACACGTTTGTTACGACGCCATCATGGCCAGCCTGTATTGGGCCACTACTGGGATTTGTGGCAAACCGGTATTGGCCCATCACTGGGCGAGTAGAACATTGTTTGCTGGGCTATAAATGATTTATTATAATGAATTAAAGAATTGTGGGGATCATAATAAAAACTGGAAAACTCAGAAACGAAATATCAAGACCTCCACAATCAGTGTGTCATCTTTTTATTTTTTTTCTTAATTTTTTTTTATTTTTTTTATTTTAAAGTTTAATTTTAAATAAAAATTAAACATGCTTTTTTGTTATTTAATGAAAATATATACAGGTTTGCAACAACACTTTTTTCTCAAGCTAATTATTTTTGTATACAAAATTATAGTTAATGATATGTTTATACTATATCTGACTCCTAAAACGAAAAATTAAATCAATCATCATTAAATGTCAAGACAATTTAAACCCAATCTTCTCATATTACAAAACGAATTAATCATTAAATAACAATAATTTATATACTACAAACAACTTTTTGATCTTAAGAGAAAATTGTATTAATCTGAAAATAATCAAGGTAATCCTGTAAATGACTAATTCTTATTCTACGAGTTTCAAACATTCTCATTAGATGAAAATGAGCAACATGCACAGGGCTGCATTTGTGGCATTTATTCAAATATCATTAATCAAATATATTCTTCTAATGATTTCCCGCACTGGTTCAGCGTAAGCTTCTAATTTTAATAATTTAAATCCAATCTCAGACTTGCTATTCAGATTACTTTCACGACTAATGCAATTTGGGATGAAACGGAAGTTTAAAATCCATTTAACCGTGTGGGTTGAAATCTTGTTTGCCCCAAGATTAATGATATAAATAGATTGCACAGTTTCAAAAATTCTCAATATTTAAAATGCACACGAATCGGACGTTTTGATGCACAATGCAATTTGGTTAAGATTGTGTTAATTTAAATTATTTACAAATCAAAATATTACTTGATATAAAGTGTGCGTCGTTTACCTAATATTAAAAAAATATATTATAATTGAAGGGCAAGAGGAAGGTGTTAACTTATATTTTTGAAAAACAAAATTGGTGTAGATGATTGTTGTAAGGATATGCATCTTCCACAAATTTGTCTGGCTCTGCTTGATTTATTTATGCAGATACAGAGCAGTGAAAAGTAAATATTTCACTTATAATGGGCAGCTTTCATTTAATAAACCTAAATGCCAAATGTGCGAAAATGCGCCAATTATGCTAACTTAACGGAACTAATCACGCTCACGGTCGATGAATAACAATATGCATCATCCCAAGTGTTCACTTAGTAAGAAATAGTGGATGTTCAAGGGAAAACGACCCATTTCTTCCAGATTCGTGTCAGTAAAAAAGCTCTTTATCTTGGAAAGTGAACTAATTTTTTTAGGTGCAATATGAAAGTAATATCTTTACAATGAATTAAAAGTCTTATAAACAAATTATTATACATAAAAGATATATAAACTTCAAAATAATGAAAACTAGTTTCTAAAGGCACAAATTATTTGATCGTCAATGGGTTCAATTTATTAGTATAATTAAAAATAAAACGTATATTCGAACTCCAACTATCCGGATAATCGAATATTCGGATAATTGTATAATTCACGAAAAAAGGTAATATTTTAGTAAAAGTATGGTATATATTGCAACTTTTTTATCATCACCAATAAGAAAGTTATAAAATGTGGATTATGATAAGTTCTAATTTTCTCAAAGCGATCCGGATCATTGGTTGTCTTCAAAGCGATCCGGATCATTGCCTATCCTCAAAGCGATCTGGATAATTTGACTTTCCTCAAAGCGATTTGGATAATAGGCTATTCATAAAGCGATCTGAATTATTTCCTTTCCTCAAAGCGATCCGGACTATTGGCTATCCTCAAAGCGATTTGGATAATTGGCTATCCTCAAAGCGATCTGAATTATTGGCTATCCTCAAAGCGATCCGGACAATTGGTTGTTCTCAAAACGATCCGGATAATTGCCTATCCTCAAAGCGATCCGGACAATTGGCTATCCTCAAAGCTATCTGGATAATTGGCTATCCTCAAAGCGATCTGAATAATTTTCTATCCTCAATGCGATCTGAATTATTGGCTATCCTCAAAGCGATCCGGACAATTGGTTGTCCTCAAAACGATCCGGATAATTGGCTATCCTCAAATCTATCCGGATAATTGGTTGTCCTCAAAGCGATCTGAATAATTGGCTATACATCCTCAAAGCGATCTGGATAATGGGCTATCCACAAAGCGATCTGAATTATTGGCTATCCTCAAATCGATCTGGATAATTGGCTATCCTCAAAGCGATCTGGATAATTGGTTGTCCTCAAAACAATCCGTATAATTGACTTTCCTCAACGCAATCCGGACAATTGGTTTCCTCACAGCGATCCGGATAATTGGTTGTCCTCAAAGCGATCTGGATATTTGGCTATCCATGAAGCAATCCGGATATTTCATTGTCCTCAAAACGATCCGGATAATTTGTTTTCTCACATCGATCCGGATATTTGGTTATCCTATCTTCAAAGGGGTCCAAAAAATTGTTGTTCTACAGTAAAATGCATTTATAAAAATAACTACTATAAACTGTATCATAAAATATTTTTTAGCGGATACACAAATGACAATTCCGAACCTCTACAACTCAAATATTACATCTAATAGTTTCCAGTTTTTATTTTTGGAAATGTAACATACTGCAGGATCATAAAACTTTAATTATGTCAAAGTTATAAAAAACAGATTTACTTTGATCAGCACCTAAACAGGTGCCTCCAAACTCCTCTCTGTGAGATACGACTTCCAATCCCGAAACCGTTTGTGCTAACAGTAAACTCATAACACGTGTCACCTGAACTCAGCAAAATGCAATCCGATGCAAAACTTAAAATCGCATTCCAATCCCCTCTTAGTAAAACGAGCGCTAAATCCCACGAAGCATTTAAGGAAGTTCCGAAGGAGTTGACAGGGGAATAGATTTTCTAGTACGTGTCGGGAATGGGCAAAACGGGCAAAGTGAAATTCGAACGGCCGTTCGATTCCTCAAATTCAATAGCTTTCCTTTTTATGGCAACGCTAACGCAAGTTTGGCGAAAAGGCTTTTTATGGTATCCAATTGCAGAAAATATTCAAGGGGAATGAATGGAATGCGCATCGTAAGCGGAAAAAAAGTTCGAAAGTAAGTGTTTGACACGAATGTGAATCTGAATCAGAGTTGAGCATTCAGAGGTATTTTCGTGTTTTCATATTCTATTACAATCTGTAATATCCCCCGTTTCTATGGGGGGTCACTTCTAATGTATGTTTTAAATATCTCAAGAACGGAGATATTTAAACTGACGGAATATATAACACGTTTATTGCATTCACATGGGGGTATTAACATACTCACATGAGCTTTGATAAATTACACCTGACTATCTTCAACCATTTATTTTCGCCGGTAAAGGTTACATTTATCCACCTAAAGGATAAGCAAAATATCGAATTTGAAGGTTTTTGCTCTATAGAAGATTATAATTTATATTTCCAAATATTACTTTTAAGAATATATATATATATATATATATATATATATATATATATATATATATATATATATATATATATATATATATATATATATATATATATATATATATATATATATATATATATATATATATATATATATACACTATTTTTTTCAGCATAGAAGGATTTTAAAAGTACAGTAAACCTCCAAAAATTCGGATCTCATCCGGATAAACAAATATCCGGATAATTGGATAATTTACAAAAAAAAAATATTTCTTAGTAAAAAAAGGAATTTTGTTTTAGTATGTTATGTAATTTAAATAGATTGCATTATCATTAAATTAAAAAAATTATTCTTGATTAAATTAAAATATATAATTTTCATTAAATTAAAATATATAATTTTCATTAAATTAAAATATATAATTTTCATTAAATCAAAAACAACATCATTCACCGATAAAATAAATTTAAAATGTGAATTTTGCTGATTTTTCTCTCAAAGAGATATCCGGATTCGGATAATGTTTTTCAGATTCGAATATTTTTTTCGGATTCGGATAATGTTTTTCGGATTCGAATATTTTTTTCGGATTCGGATAATGTTTTTCGGATTCGAATATTTTTTTCGGATTCGGATAATGTTTTCGGATAATTTTTTATCCGTGTTATTTGATCCGGATAATTGGAGTTTTACTTTATTCTCAATGCTTCAAATTTGAAAAATTCACAGTAAATATGTTTTTTATATTATGCCTACAACTGGTAAAACGGGAGATACACGTACGGATATATACGTCTGTATCCATCAGGTAATAAACAGTCATAGGACTGGTGGGGTCCCATTTTATGGTGGGGTTTCAGGCAAATTATATGATCTAACTTGCATTATTTATTTTATTCAATTTCCCTATATATTTTAAATTTTTTCTTCTTAATTTTTACAACAAATGATCAGTACTTGTTTTCACATCATAGTTTTTTTTATTAATATCGTAAATGAGTAATACAGTAAATGAGTCGTTTCTAATGATTTTATTCACACGATAATTTAAAAATTGGTGTATCTTCTGTCTTCAGTATCCACCCGAACTTTTTCTTTCTCGCACCACATTAATAAAACTTAGCATTTATGAGTACCTTATACCAATTCTCCCCCAACCTTTCACGTTTATAAAACGTTTTTATTGAACAGTAATGCCATTGCGTTATCTGACAAATTAATCAATCGACTCAACTGGTGATACGTATAAAGTTTATTTTTGATTTAAAAATGTTTTCTAACACCAAAACAAATAACGTTATATTCATTTTCAACCACATAAACTTATAATGAAAATCCATAAAAAAATTTCAACTGATTACCCAGGTAGCACACGTACATGGGATTCGCATGGGCCGACGTGGAACCCACATGGGATAGCTGGGCTCGTGTGGGCCCATCTGCTCACCAACAACCCATGTTGAACCCAGATGATCAATTTCGTTGAATATAACGCTTAGAGTTACTTAATGGAAGTGATTTTAGTGTTACAATACTATTTTAATAAGTTTTCACTCAAGATAAAACAGTTTAATATTCTGATTTCTTATTTATTGGTTATTTCAAAGTGAAAAGGAAATTCACATAGATTGACATGGTTCTATATGGTCCCCCCCATATGGAAATTCATGGTCTTCCCATTAGATATCCTCGAAGAAGATTTCAACTTCAACGCGCATGCGTACTACGTCAAAGAGATTATAATTCCTGCTGGTTCCAGAGTATCATCAAAACAATAACACGTTTTTCCGTGGATTTTTTAAACCATAAATTTTTTATCAACGAAATAGGTACGTACTACTTTATTTAAATTATGTGTATACATTTTATATAACTTATTTCAGATAGATGTCCCGTTTTTTCTTTGTTGGTACTATTTGGAAATTATATTCAAATACCCGTGAAGAGGCAAATGCACGTTATTGCGATTTCACAAAACGACTTTGTCGAAAGTAACTATAAAATGCTCTAAAAATACAAGAAATCATTCTCATAGAAGCGAACATGATACTTTTGATGTTAAATTGAAATGCATATTTTTTTCCCATCCTTCGCTGAAATGTAGGGTTACGAAACAGCGGGCCCCCAGAACTTATTTCAAAGCGGTTTGGAGAAGAAAATATGACATTTAGCATTTGATAATTTTTTCTACAATCTTTTTATGAAAAAACAGATTATTTAGATGAAAATATGTATGGCAGTATATACTCGTTTCGGTGCCAATGCGTACATGATACTCTAACATGTACAATATTGTGGATTAATGTTGTTGTAACCCCACCAATTTAATCTAAGTTATTTTCCTATATGCTATTTTTTAAAAACAGATGTAGTATAGGACATTTTGCGCGGTTTTTTTTTTGTAGACGACGAAAAAAGTCGTAGATTGAAAGTCGCCACAAGAATCAGAAAATACCAACAATGTCAGGTGGGGTTGTCATACTTTAAATTTATCGCTCCTATAAAACACGTCAAAAACAAATCGCGCGCCAAATGTCCTATACAACATCTGTACCTTTTTTTACATTGTTATCAAACAAGATTATTTTATAAAAATTTTATCTCAATCTCTTGCATTGAAACCAATAAAATTCTATTATTCGGATTCCTGTACTATTTCAGAATAATATTAAATCATCTACAGTTGTGTTAATTAATACAATTGACTATGCTATTTCGACCCTATTTCTATTAACTTGTATTGTATTGAATGGTAACCCTGTTTTCCCACCAATTCTGTGGCTCTTTTTGGCAGACCTGCAGGGGAGAAAGCATTTCTTTGATCAGCAAAAAGAACAAAACAATTAACAGTTTTTGGCAACAAAACAAGTTTTTGTTGCCAAGTATGGTCAGCGTTAAGAATACTGGTTAATTTTCGAAAAGTGGCCTAGGGTTGCTTTTCACCGTAATTTAACTGAATAAAATGTATTACCAGAAGTTCCCGTTTATAATTTTTTTCTCTTTACATTTCATGTTAGCCTTCGCTCCAAGGAGGGGGACCTACCAGTGTAGCCAATACCTTGAATGCAGCTGAATATACCCTGTTTTCCACTCTACTTGGCCAAGTTTCTGCCATGGCTTCCACACATGTAAGGTAATGGAACAAGAGTATTATGATTTTTTCTTGCCATATATTTTGGCGACAAAAAAGTTGTCAAATGTTTATTTATTTATAAAATGATTTTCATATCAACTCTATAAACATGATTTAAACACATGAATGTACAGTAGGCAAATCACAGTTAAACTAATGAAGAAAAAAATCTAGCGGCATCCAGCTAGAAGTTTTAAGTGCCCACACATAACATGCATTAATCTCGCAGACCTCATTTTGTACCCCGAACAATTGTATTCTCCGGCCTCCGATTACTTAGGATTGTGGCTGGTACCCCTTATAGCAGTCGACTATGGTACTTGCATGCAAACCCTGGAGCAGTTGATTAAGGCACCTGATTATAATTGTACAAAACACAGTGATAACTAAAATCAAAATGGAGTTTAACAGCTATTAGTTTTTACATTGGCTGGATAATTTTATCGTTAACTGTAATTTAAGCACATTCCATATTTTTCGATTATCACATTTGAAGTAAATAACTTTTTGAAACATCGGTGCTGATGTGAAAATCATAAATAAAAATATTTACAGTATACCGAAATGTGAAATATATCCAAAAATAAAAACTTACCGTCAATATACAACAATATAACATTCCATGGTTAATCTGTCTTTTATGGTTGCTCTAATTTTAACCTTGCCTAATTATGGTTGCCCTATGGAACCCGCCTCCAAATGGCGATGCAGGGGGGAAATGGAGTTCTTTGATTGGCAACCAAATCAGTTTTTGTCGATAAGCAACCTTTTAGCCTTGCGAATATAGGATTTTTAGAAAAGCTGCCAAGGCCAAAAGTCGTTAATTGAAAGTAAGAATTACAAAATTTTGCATTTAAGTTACGATTTAAAAGAAAAATAATGCTCTCTTAATTTAAAATTCAAATCTTTTGAATGTATTTCAACTATAGACTTAATTTCTTCATTATTTTGCAAAAGGAAAATATAAAATATTGGTTTATAAAACTAAACGGGTCAGATTTACTGTACGGTCACTCTTGGCTTGATTTTTTCCACATTTGGCGATATTTTTTTTAAATGGCAACCCCCCCTCTGACCCTACAAGGAATTGCAGCAACCCTATTGGACAACAGTTGTTTTCTTTAGATCTCGCTCGTGCAAAATGGCGACTTTGGCAAGATTTTGAAAAAGTCGCCAAGGGTGACCGTACAGTAAATTTTTACCAACTAAACTTTTTATTAAATTTTAAAACTTGTGATTTTTTTTTTACTGATAATGTATTCTTATCCCACACTCTAAATTCACAATACATTTTTAATCCATCCTATAAGTTTCATAAAAGGCTAATTTAATTAGTTTATTCTTTTCTCCAAATCTTGTTTAATCAACTTAGTGAAATAATAGTGAATTAGAAAAGAAATGCTTATGAGAGAAATCGTAATTGGCTGCAATTTAAAAATGTGTGTGTTCTAAATATTTGGCCCCATAGGTATTATATTTTGGTTTCAATTACTAATTGTATTATCTCCAGTATCTCCATTAAAACTATATTTCTTCGCTTAAGCCATTTTACTTTGCAAGCCCTATCACATTAATATTAAACTTACATGATAACCCGGCTTAAGTGATAATTTGGTGTTGGATGAGATATAAGTAATTTTTAATAATCTTGTCACACTCTTGCTTCAAAACTGAAAGCTCAAAATCATTGTGTATCCGGAAATGGCAAAAAACTTTTTTTAAACAATTGCTTGACGGCAATTAAGAGCGACACAACTGCACTCTACAGTTCCATTTTCAAAGTCGAAATAACTCAAACATTAGTTTTTGATTATGTCACTTTTGAAGCAAGAATGCAATGTGTTTTGATAATCTTCTTTTTAATCTTATTCATCAATATATTTTTTTTTATTGTGATAATTTTTACTTTTAAGTTATTATATAAAAATGTTTAGGTACTTTACAAATTTATACAAAAATAATTAAAATGCCAAATTATTCAGAACCTAACCGAATATCTGATTGACTGTTAAATAGACGGTACACTGAATATCAGAGCTTCCCTAGTTTAAATGTTCAGGATGCCTCATTTTATTTTTGGAAAATATTAAACATTCAGATCCAGATGTCTAAAGTGTTTCATAGTTAAGTGTTAGCTGGTGTGGGGCATAATTCCAGTTTGTTTCAATAATTAGATTGCCCGATATATATCTAAAAAGGTTTTTCCTGTTTGCAATACTAAATTTTGTAAATATATCTTCAATGAAAAGGTTATGGACTTTATTTTACAAGCCCAATCAGGTATGTAAGAAGAAAAACTACATGGCGGATAAAAACTTTTACAAATCCTTGGCATGTCAAATTATAATTTTTTAAAATCTTACATAGAATAAATCTGCACTGCACGCCAAATTTGGACCAGATTGTTTATAAGACCACATTAGGCAATCTTTTTTTTTTGGTCGCCAAAAGTAAACACAGTGATGATAGAACGCTATAGCTATATTAGGCTTAGCGTTAGGCATTTATCAGAGAACTATTTGCATTATTCTTTTTAAACGAGATACTCGGCGTAAGTACATGGTATGCTTTCATACCGTTTCTCGCTAATTAGAATTGGTTATCTTGACATACACAGTACCTAGAGCGCATATGGCATAGTTCCAAGGTGAAAGACACCAATATCTCCGCTATAGTTGCACATGGTAGAAGGAATACTTCATTGTATTCGATAGGGATATTTGCCTCGTATAAAGGTCTGTAATGTGGCTAAGGATACACCTAAATCCAGTGACTTGGTGGCTAAACGCGATGCTTTTAGTAATCTCGTTTTAAGAATAATCAATTGTCGGTAAATACCTTCAACCTTAATTGGAAAGGAATCCTTAGTTAATTCTATTAAAGTACTAAAGTAATGTGGTTCCGACACCACTGGAGCACATTCTATTACATCTTGCTTCTCGGAACGACCATTCATAAAGCCTTTGTCAGAAAACATGTCGTTTGCATCTCCTTTACTTATCTTTTACAAAATATATAAAAGTTGAACCAATTGTCTATTATTTTACTATAGCATGTTATATTTGTGTGTCAAATCTTGTAATTGATTTTTAAAATCATGCTTTGTTTGACAAGTCCGTTTGAATATCATCACATACATTAAATTAAGCTTTTTTGGTAGGAAGAGCTGTAGCATGTCTATATGAATAAGTCAGAGTATTTATATTTATTTTAGTATATTAAAAAATCTCATCAATCTGCTCTAACATTTTGTGTTTTGATTAGGTTCATTTAAGCTGGTGTACAAGTAGTTGTGAAATGTGAAGTAAAAACAACAATATTTGTTTTGGTAGATGTCAAGTTTGATATCAGAAGGAATTGGCAAAGTAAAATGATTTTTTGTAAAAGTCATAATTGTATTGTTTTAAAATAAACTGAGTTTAATAAATGTGTTTGTCATTTTTAATTTGGTTGGCTGCCAAGTGGTGTAAATCACAAAACAGAGTTCTGAGATAAAAATGTTTAAAGTTTGCCCCTCGCTATGGCTATAATGTTAAGTGAAATGATATTTAACTCGTTATTGATCAGCCTATTGAAGTAGAACCTACTACAATTTTTCTAAATGATAGTTTAGCTTACCTAGTAGTGGAATTTTTTTTAATTTCATTTTCAGGTTTTGTGACATAACTTCTTGGCAGACAGCAGGCCCATTTGTAGCATTAGATATTTATTTCTTGTACTTGATTTCAGTATTTGTGTAGAAAATATTAATCATATTACATTTTAATTATCTACATTACAGTGACTGACTGTAAACAAGCTTATGACATGCAATTTACTATGTTATTTTGTATTTGAAACCAATACAATAAGAGAAGCTTATAAATCACATAAGCTTACCAGAATAAAATTTTCCTGATTTCAAAATAATAATTCAATATAGAAAATTTTTAAAATACTGTTGAAAGATGTAGTGCTGTCATACCGTCACATAAAAAGTAAGAATATAACTATCTAAATTTTGGATTGGGTATAAGTAGATATTTTGCCCCTTCATCTTAAGTAAAGACAATGTTATTTCCTGTACCTAAAAGGTCAGGGAAACTGAACAATTTTTATTTAAGTTTTAAATGTGTAAAAATACTATTCTCATTACTTTGTACTTAATTTTTTTTTTTCCGAAACTTTTACTTTTACCAGCTTTAATATTATTATTTGAAAACTCCATTATATCTTATGTTTTCTCAATCTAGAATTTTTCAATAACCTTCTAGGAAAAGTGGGGGGATTTTGTTCTTAATATTAAGTGGTAACCCTGATTACAATTTAGTTCCACTTTGTCTATTTGTTGTTAAAATGCTTGCTGTAAATCAAACTGCTGAATTTAATGAATTTATGTATTTTAAACCAGTACTTTGATTTACAGCAAGTTAAAGTATATATCCATACAAGCTTATCGTTAACTATGCCAGTAAAGATAAAAAGCAGATTTCTTTCCAGATCCATATGGGCTGCCCATCTGGGATCACATGGATAACTTATCTGTGAAGTTTCACTACATGGATTCAAATGGGTTTCTTTACTGTGGCCTTTTTATTATTTTACACTTTACATAAGGGCTAATGAGTTAGCCAACGTGGATCCCTATTCTAATCTTCTATAATTTATTTAAATGGAGTAACTAAAAAATCTATTTGGTGTATTTCAATATTACCAATTTTTCAATTGTCATAAATAAGAATTTTATAGACATTTAACACTAAATCGCCAATTTAAAGCAAAAGACGGTTAAATTGAATACATGTGTTAATACTATGTTATCAAATTAACTTTTTTTTCTTAAAATTGTCACTAAACAAAGTGTTAAAATATTTATGGAATTCTTATTTATATTATAACAATAAAAAAAAATGGTAAAATATTAGAAAACACGAAGTTCCTTTAGATTCACCATTTAAAGAAATTATAGCCATTTAGAATAGTGTTCTAAGTTGACTAACTCATTGGCCATGTATAGTGTCCTAATATAGAAGGGCCAGTGTGGAGAAACCCATTTGAATCCATGTAGTGAACCCTCACAGGTCCATATAAGTTATCCATATGGGCCCGGATGGACAGCCCATACAGATCCAGAAAGAAACGGCCCCTTTTGTTCTATACTGGCCTAGTTGGGTTGCCCCACATGGACCCATATAGAATTACCCATCATGGGCTATATAGTTTATCCATATGGGCCATGATGGGCAGCCCACATGGATCCAGAAAGAAACGACCCCTTTTGTTCTATACTGGCCCAGTTGGGTTACCCCACATGGACCCATATGGAATTCCCCATACTGGGCTATATAGTTTATCCATATGGGCCCTGATGGGCAGCCCACATGGATCCAGAAAGAAACGGCCCCTTTTGTTCCATACTGGCCCAGTTGGGTTTTCCCACGCGGGCCCAGATGGGAAATCCCACCTGGGCCCAGTTGAGTAATCCCACATGGGCCCATGTGGGAAAATCCCAACTGGGCCAATATAGAACAAAGGGGGTCGTTTCTTTCTGGATCCACATGGGCTGCCCAGCAGGGCCCATATGGATATCCCATTACCAACCCAAGTGGGCCCATATGGTCGTGCTACCTGGGTTAGTACTCTTTCAAAAGTAATCTTCAAAAATTTCAACGTAATCCGTGATATTATTTCTAGGAACTAAGTTTTTTTTTTTTAAATCAGTATTGAATGTTGGCAAATATAATCTCGATTTAGGAGCACTATCAATCTTATTTCGATATATCTAATTAAAATACGCATAAGACAAGAGCGCTCTATCGACTTTTTTTTTAGGTTTTTTTTCCACCATTTTTTTTCCATGTAATTTAACCAATAAGGTTTTCACATACATCCCGCCCCCCAACCACACTACTTCGTACTCAGGGGCGAATGTCAAATATGCAAGTTATGCCCGGGCTGACATTTTATATTTCTAATGGGCCCCTATATCACTCATACCATAAACATACGTAATATCCCTGACTAGTTTTCTACTGCATTTTTTTTTGAAGACATATAAACATAACAAATATCATAACTTCAATGTGTGGTTTAATCTGTTCATAAATTAAGGTATAGAAAACTTAATAAATACACAAGAGATTTTAAATACTCAATAGTTTTTAATGTGTTTTAGTGCAGGTAAAAGTTCAATTTGATGTCCCACGTTATATTTGAGAGCAAAGGGACCAGCGTTTGAAAGCTGACCTTCCATAATGTGATATCTAAATCACACCCTGCACGTACCCCCACAAGGTATACGCGTGTCCCAGATAGGATACAACTGGTTGTTCAATATCAGTACAATGCAGTCAAACATGATACAACACAGCATCCCTATTATAATAGACCATTTCCGTCACTAACCCAATCACTCCCTTTCATATCCCTCCCAGGTCTGTTCGTCCCGCGGCCACCGAACCAGAAACAGCGTCAAGTGCTCAACTTGTTAGCAAGTGGCGATCCCTACCCAGCCTAATCAGCCGCGAGAATACCTGCTCTTGGATACGTCCTAATACCACGATCAGGGGTCCACGAGTCCTCCGGAATTATGCAAATCCATGTTTATAGGTGGGTCAATCCTTGGGGTCGGCCAATTGAGTCATGATCTACTTGTGATATGGGCTTATGGGGATGAAGTCTTCAACTGTCGCATTACGGGTGTAGAATCAGTGGGGCAGTGTTAATGGACGCGTTTCAGTATGGGGTGATTTGTATTAAAACTGGGTTGTTTTGTTGGTAGAGATTGTGGATTCCAGAGTGGTTACATTGAGATTATGGAACACAGATTATAGAATACAGGGCTATAGAATATATAGGTTGTTGTGATTAATCTCTTCAGATGGTCTCCGTAAGAGAAAAGTTGTCATGGCTGTGGTCTAATTCCAAAGAGCGTTACAGTGGGGGAGGGGAAATTTCTAGCTTTGGAAAAAGAGATAGAAGAGCTTCATGGAAGGATGACTTGCCTTATAATAAGAGACGTGTAACTGTCTGAAGTAGGGATCGTTAACAATCCATCCTCAAAGCCCGCATAATCGCGGATTAAGGATATGACCACTCATGTGTCAAAATACGGAAAAGCGTGACCCATGACAATCTGTAGAAACCAATAGCGAAACGTCACCTGTTCGAACAGGTGCAATTACATGTTTTGTCGCAAACAGCTTACTTTAAACCACATGCTTTTAAAAAATTATCCCCGTACTATGCATCATACGTGTACGAAGTCCGCAACTACATATCTATACCATATGGAATACATGATGTTCCAGCCCGAACATAAATGTTAAAGGGCGGTAAATCAGGCTTGATATAAACTATATAAGATTGGTAAGTAATGTATTATTATTCGATATATATATATATATATATATATATATATATATATATATATATATATATATATATATATATATATATATGAATGTGTCAGAAGAAACGATAACATGAAATTATGTCTCTAATATGTCCTATTTCAAACAATGAAGCAGAATATTTTATATAAAACAAAATGGAATATCACAAAAATTTAAAAAATATAATTAAAATATAAAAAAAATAATAACTGAAAGTAGATAGTATTAATTAATTGTATTTGTATCTCTTTATGTAACAAAATGAAACCCGTATAATTTGCAAACATTTTATTTTCGTCGTGATGTTTTTTACACAGTAATTGTATCTAGTGATTGATTGATAAACTAATTGTCCATCCTTAGGTTTACATTATATAATGATGGTAAATTTACTACAGTTTTAATATATTGCCATTTTAAATGTAATTTTCTTAATTTTACAAATATAATTAAAACATTTTTTTGTACCCTGTCCCACTATAATGCATCCGGGGATTATATATAATTAACATTAAAATTTATAATTAAAAAATAAAAATAAATATTTGAAAGTGTGATATTATAATTAAATTTTTTAATAACATTTTATATAACAACATGAAATCCATATGATTCGCAATTTTTTAAATTTTTCATCCTTAGCTTTTATATTGAAAAGGATGGTAAATTAACTACAGTTTTAATAAAATGTCCTTATAAATATAATTTTCTTAATTTCACAAATATAATTAAACTATAAAAATAATAACTGAAAGTGCGATAGTATTAATTAATTATATTAATATAACTTCGTGTAACAAATTGAAATTCGTATAATTTGCAAAATTTTTCATTGTGCCGTGATGTAATTTTACACAGTAATTGTACATAGTTATTAATTCATAACCAAATTAACCATCCTTAACTTTAAATTATATAATGATGGTAAATTAAATACAGTTTTAATAGTGTATAATGCCCTTTTAAGTATAAATGTCTTAATTTTTAAAATACAAAAAAATTCTAATATTCACAATTAAACTTAACATAATAGAAATATGAATGTTATTTTTCATGATATATATGATGCAAACTTGTAGGGTAGTCGAAAATACATTGAATATTATTTACGAAATCAAAAAAGTGTTCTACAATAGATTTAAATATTTTTTAATGTGGCTTTTGATGACCATTCCTATTATGATAAGATCAAATGATCTATTTTATAAAAAAATAAACCGCTTTGAAATCTTTATCACAAGTTCAAAGTCGTATTTATTTTATGTTATGTTATAGAAAAATACAAGATTGGTTTTTAAGTTTCATGAAAATTCCGGTACCTATGAAAGAACAATAACAATAATAAAAAACCAGAGTCTTCAAAGAATCGAAAATGTTCCTTTGTCTTTTTTTTATCTTCAGAATTCAGTGATTAATCTATTATATAATTGTTCAGCCTTAACTTTAATTTTGATAAGGATAATACATTTACTACATTTTTTTTTAAATAACATCATTTTAAGTGTAATTTTCTTAATTTTTCAAATATAAAAAAAATCTTAATATTCATCATTAAACTAAATATAATTAATAAATCTGAATGTTATTTTCATGATACATTTTATGATATATGCATGATTCAAACTTGTAAGATTGTCAAAAATACGTTGAATATTATTTCCGAAATCGAAACAAATCTACAATAGATTTAAATATCTTGCCCTTTGGTGCCTATTCCTATCAAGATAAGATCAAACAATCCATTTTATTAAAAAGAAGAAAAACAAAATGTGATAAAATCTGTATCAGAATTTCAAAGTTGTATTTACGTTATGTTGCATTACATAAAAATATAAGATCAGTTTTTTAGATTCGTGAAAATTCCGATACCAATAGAAGAACAATAACATGAATAGAAAGCCAGAGTCTTCTAAGAATCGGAAAATTTCCTTTGTCTTTTTTTATTATCTTCAGAATTCAGTGATTAATTCATTAAATAATTGTTCATCTTTAACTTTAAATTTGATAAGGATGATACATTTACTACATTTTTAAATAATATAATTTTTTCTGAATTTTACAAATATAAAAAAATCTTAATATTTATCATTAAACTAAATACAAAAATAAATCTGAATGTTATTTTCATGATACAATTTATGATATATATATATGATACAAACTTGTAAGGTAGTCGAAAATACGTTCGATATTATTTCCGAAATCGAAAAAAATAATATCTACAATAGATTTATATATTTTGCCCTTTGGTGCCCATTCCTACCAAGGTAAGATGAAACAATCTATTTTATTAAAAAGTAGAAAAACAAAACGTGATGAAATCTTTATCAGAATTTCAAAGTTGTATTTATTTTATGTTGCATTACATAAAAATATAAGATCAGTTTTTAAGATTCGTGAAAATTCCGATACTAATAGAAGAACAATAACCTGAATAGAAAGCCAAGTCTTCAAAGAATCGGAAATTTACCTTTGTCGTTTTTTATTTATTTTCTTCGGAATCCAGACCAATGTCGAAAAATTGTAATGGTGCAAATCAAGAACCCTAAAAGAACGCTTTTCGGTTCATCAAAATGCTTTCAATTCGTTCGAGGAAATCCATAAATGTTTCGATTTGGTGCAAATATTGCAGAGGAATGTACGCATTTGGAAGGAAACTCTCTTTGTTCCTACAACAGTTTGTGAAAGATATTTTTAGATATTTTATTTTTATTATCTTTATCATATTCGGCAGAAATGTGTTTCTTAAGAATCAATGCACTGTTAAAGTGTTCTATTTTAACATAGAACAACATATTTGTTTTCGTGTTTTAATATTTTGAATATTTCAATTACTGAAATAAAATATTTATTATATTTTTGGGTTTTGGATATCTTATGTTTATCAAAGCAAACAAATATGTCAAATTATATTTATTTTATATTATCTGACGTTTGTGAAAGCATTTTTAAGCATATATATTACTTGTTTTATTCAGTACTGTTTTTATTTAAATATATTAACAGAGTACCTAAAGTTGAAAAGTGATACGCGATAAACTATTCCAATAAAAAGATTGTTAATCTCGAAATGTCCCTTATTGTAATATTAATCAATATAAGTTATTTTGTTTAACCTAACTGATATAGATTTATATTACAAACAAATCGATCGTACATATAAAATAGGTTGCGTTGTGAAATAAAATTTACTTAAAACGAAGCATTTGCAGTTTTGTTCGCAGCATTCACTAAATACCTTTAGATGGGTGGATGAAGGAATATATAAAACATATCATTCAAAATACTAAATGAATTTATTTACTATAACTACTTAGAAACATAGAGTAATGATACAAATAGAGGAATAAAAATGCTGATTTCCATGTGTCCCTCATTGAAACCACGTGATAGGTGGAAATGCCAATTCATTCATGCGCCAATATTACTTGGCAGGCCTTGGCGACTTTAAGAACTAAACGAGATCGAAGTATTGTAATATGTATTTGTGTTTAATTTTGTTTTAAATATCGTTTTTTTGAACCAATGGCACAATTTAAGGGAGTTTAACAGATATATTAAGGATATTTTTCTTACTTTGTAGTATTGAAATAATTGCATTACGTTTTTATGTAAAAAATGTACCATAAGCGAAGTTCTTTTAATTGTTATTTCGTATACTTCAATAAGAAAATATGAACAATAAAACCTGAGAAATATAAAGAGTTTCGTTTCTTCGAGTATTGAAATATTTTCGTTTCGTTGATGAAGCAGAAATTTTTGGCGCATATTGTTTGAAATAAGTAAATACGTACATATATGTTAAGAAGTTGAATACGGACAGAACTCCTTATCACCAAAAAAGAATAAAGTGCGCCAAATTTGAAACTCCTGCAGATGTATGTACGCCAAATGTGGCAGCGCTATAACCACGTGATGTGGGTTTTTCTTTTCAATGTTGACACCGCAGCCTTACGAGAGTCTGGTATTGAAAGCGCTCTCTATTTAATATTACAACTCTCTGCTTAGAAAGACAAGTTCATATTCGAATACTAATCTCCAAGTACAAATGATAAGTCATTAAATCGACTAAAATATAACAATTTAAATTCAATATAAGTTTAGGTAGATTTCTGGAGTGATGTTTCCTAATCGAAAATTATTCCACAAACTATTACCCGAGAGAGAGTTTTTTCTCGAACTTCATTCTCAAAGTTTGTAACGATCTAGTCAATCTCAACAGGATTGATCAGTACGTTGTATTTTGTGGCATAAAGTCTGACCCTTGGGTGCAGACACGTCCATTGGTCAGTTTAGGTAATTTCTATGGTGTATGCTAGGCATCACTTAACACTTTCATAGAAGGTCGGTGGATGAATGTAGCTCATAATTTAAGTTTAGGGGAATGTTGTCTCCCTGAAGTCTGGCTTCTACGTTAAACCCTCCATTCAAATATATTTTATAATGGATAGATTGGGACTTTGAATCACCCATAACGGCTGAGCGTCTGTGGGAAATTTATGTGGTAAGTATTGCGCATAATTTTTTTTTGCTTTGATTAAATTTAGATTTCCTTGCAATATAAGGCCGAGGGATATTATTGGCTCAATTACAAACACAAATACAAATACAAATATTGACGACCAACAACAGGCTCAAGGCCCAACAAGGTTGGTTCAGCTAGTACCTCTTAACTATCCTCCAATGCATATCTATTTTCTTCTTAAATTCCGTTACTCCTTTACAATTAACAATATTCACTGGCAAGTTGTTCCATTTGTCTATTACCCTATTATAGAAATTGTGTTTTCTCCCTTCCCGATTAAAATGGGATTTGTTTAACTTAAACCCATGACCTCTCGTTCTATCACTCATATTAAAATCTAAACCCTCCACATCCCCCTGTTTGATAAATTTGAATAGTTGAATCAAATCTCCCCTAACCCTTCTCTCTTCCAGAGTATACATATTCAAATTTCTTAATATATCTTCATAATTCATGCCTGAAAACCCTTGAACCATTTTAGTAACCCTGTGCTGAATTTTCTCCAACAATTCAATGTCTTTTTTAAGATATGGTGACCAGAATTGTACAGCATACTCAAGATGTGGCCTTACTAAACCTCTGTACAATGGCAAGATTGTTAGTTTGCTTTAGGGATGATTAAATCAAATGGCACCTACTGAATAACTAGTTGCGACCCGTAATTCGAGCCGAAAGCTACCCTGGAAATTTGTTATTGCCCTAAAGCCTTTTAGTCGATGGAATCTTGTGGCATAAATAGTTGTACCACTAGTTTTCCTCGGAAAATAGCGGCCTAAGTATATGTTGATTCGAAAATATGTTGCAATAAATACAAAACATTTGTATATAAATACGAAGGCAACTCAATAACAATATTACAATATAAATAGGTCGAACAATGATTTTGTTAATTATATTTTTATAAAGTTTATGGAAATTATTCAATATAGTTTTTTGACAATAATGTAACTTACCACTAATTTCAACTTTCAGTCTTCGTATTTTATCATTTTGGATAATTACTTTATTTTTTTCATATAGTTATAGTTATTTGAGCATTTATATAAGTAATTGATTTTTTGATTATGTAATATGATCGCTTGTTGTATAACGACATAATATATTTCCAATTAAAAAAAATTGCTGTTTTCGATCAAATTAAGTACAAAGAGAAAAAATATACAAAGTGCATTTTATATCCATATTTAATCAAATTTAATGGTTTTCATAATGTTTTAATAAATTAAATACATGTTTTCTTTTGTTCAAAAAATACTGAAATGAAAGCCGTATAAAATATACATACACTTTGGAAAATTACATAATGTTTTTAAGCTGTAAGCATAGACCATAAATTCAACTTGCAGTTAGTTTTAACATTAAATATAATTTTAAAAAGTAAAACTGTGTTTAAAATTAATAATGCTGTTTGTAAATTATACGTTTCAGTAAAAAACCATTGAGATATTTTTACATAAATTATATTTAGTAAATAATATATATTTTAAAAAGAAAACTTTAAAAGAAAATATAAATAAAAAACACAAAATAGGTAGAACAAAATAATTTGACATTTTCAGCATTTAATTTGTGGGTCTAATTTATTAGAGAAAATATTTTTCTCCGTTGATTAAAACTTTTAACGTGAACAAATTCTGGAAAAGAAATAATTTGCATAAAACATAGGTTTAGATTTATTATTTCAAGTGTATGGATTTTTCTTTAAAATTTGTACAAAACGTTCGTTGAAAGAATTTATTTACATATGTTTCATAATTTAAGCGAAAAAATAATAACTTTAATAATTAAGTATTATATGTTACGGTTACCATTGGGAACACTAAACGGTTAAAAAAGTAAAGTTAATGGAAGGTAAGTTAGCACTCAGTTTAAAAAATATAAGTCGTTAAAAAGGAAATTAAAAACGAAAATTCGTTTTTAACCTGATGTTGTTGTCTTTTGAATTAATAAACATCGTGCTTGGAAAATATTGTAAGCATTATATAAAAACTAGTATTTTTAATAATATATGCTTTATGTATATTACTTTCGCGTATAATATATAAAAACCTAAAAATAGTTGATTCCTAATACGTGTGATAACTTTAAAAGGAATTACTTTGAAATTTTTTTATCAAAAAAATATGGTAAAAAACAATAATCTTTATAACTAATAAGGTAAGGTGGGGGAAATTGGGTCTTCGGATTTCAAAGTCTGATTGTCTTATGGGGAAAAATAAGTAAAATTACAAAGACAATTATTTCGACCGTGCACCAACATTTGGTGCACGCGAATATTTATTGCAATATTTATTGTTCCCATTTAGCTGCAACCAACATTTGGTAGTGAATAGTTTTACAATTTTACGGGGCTACCATGGATACCATTTAGTGGTGAAACGTTTCACCAAAACTCCTAACGTTGGACCAAAACTCATAACGTTGGACCAAAACTCCTAACGTTGGACCAAAACTCATAACGTTGCATAAAACACAAAATTCGAGTTTTCGTAGTAGTAGTAGTAGTAATTTAGTAGAGAAGATGACAACACTAGATCACAACTTTTTTACTTTATTTAGGCAAGTCCACCGATCGGGCTAGGAACCCTGTGATTCATAGTTGAACGCCTTTATCCACTGGGCCATGGGGACCCTTGTGAGTCGTTGTCTTCCTTGGAGGGGATTTTTCGGATAGTTTATGTAGCGACAGCGATAATTTCGGTTGTAGTTACAGTAGTTGAAACAATTATTTGTGAATTCTCCGTTTATTCCGATAAAGGATATTTGATAGATTCCTAATTTGCTGCAGACCTCTGTTTTGCACCAAGATATAGCACATCGTTGAACTAAAATTTTTAACAGTGTATATATTGGACACATAATAGTCTACTTTATTTAATTATGGGGTTTATAAATATCTTTAATAATTATTTTTATGAGGTAACCTACAACGATTCATAAATGAAGTACATTTTGTCCAAAGTACGAATTATGGAATTTTTGGTATAAAAAAATACATTATTAGAACAACATGTTGGGTCAAGTTAGGAACTTGAATTAAATAGAATAAACAACAACCATAAAATCATAAAACAAAATATTTTTCTTATATTAATGGAATCTTTTTCATCATAAAAGCAAGCTCCATTTGCCATTTTGAAAAAACAACTATTTTGGTATTTATTTCCTTAGAAATAGAACACCTTCTAATATTATTCTTGGTTTCTTTTGATTCAGGAACCTAATAAATATTTACTTTATTTATCATTTGTTTCTCAGACGACTTTTTACGATAATATTTAGCGAATCCCTTTTTCATTAATGAATCAAGCACAATCGTTAATTATTTTTATTGAAAAGTTTAATATTGGTTGATTGTCGATTTAAAAAAAAAACGAAAACGTAACTACATTATATTAACATATAAATATTGTTAACTATATTGTAGTTAACTCATTTATTTATAAGCTTCAAAATTAACATTTATTTAGAATAATTGCACATTTGCCGAATATAGTTAAATCTTTACATTTGTCCTCTTCATTAGCATTAGTAATTTAAAAACGCACTTTTCACACTTTGCAATACATTAAAATAAAGCTAATTAAATTAGAAACTGTTCTAATTTTTTCATTAGAAAATGTATAATTTTTTTTTTATACAAAACACCCATGAATATTGGTAAATAATTCGAACTTTTTATGATTTTGTACAGAAGTGTTCTTGTATTAAAACATTGTAAGATTTTTTTTGTATAGTCAAACAAATCGCCTTTTTGACTTGAATTAAATCACCCAGAAATGTATTTTTTGGCTAAACTGTACTCCATTTACCGAATTTTATTTATAAAAAAAAGAAAAATATCAAAACATACGCCTAACAATGTGTAAGGTAATATTTATTTTGAGAAAATTCAAAAATTACCCCATTTTAAAATTCCCCCATCTTACCCTAGTTGCTTAAAATTATATTTCTACGTAATTCTATATTTTCCAAAATCATTTTTTAAAAAGTATTATAAAAAATACAAGTATTTATGTAAGATTCACAAAAATATCCATTTTATAATTCCAAATTATATCATTGCAATATCGCTGGAATTGAATAGCACAGATATTTTACTCAAAATATGTTTCATAATGGGTGAAGAAAGTTACTTTAAAACTCAATTTTTAAACAAAATCTAAAAGCGCAAAAATATTATTTGGACATAAAAAATGTCCCAATTTAGCAGTTAAATCTTCTCAGAATACCCTTCCAACCACGATTATTTTCCATTTCATATATTTTCCGACTGCTTTACTCGTTACTTATAACAGGGACAAATCGAATAAAACATAAATTTCCATCCTGCTTCTATCTTATTTTGAGAAATTGAGTGCAACGAGGCTTAATGCAATAAAGCACATTGATAAAAATTGGGCTTTATTCACGTTTCATTTTCTTATTCAAATGTGCTAAGATACCATGGAGACATGGTATTATTTTATATTCCATCTATGATATTTCATCAGGTTTATATTATACAAAATTCATGTTGCTCTCATCATAAGTCATTTTGAAAATGTTAAAATAAATGAGATATATTTAATCTTTAAGAAAATGTTGATTTCATTTTTATCTGCATGCACAAATATTTTCATTTTAAATTCTGAATATAACGATTGGGTTTCATATTCAAAAGTAACATGTCATTAATCTTTTTTAGCATTATTAATACCCTTTTAGCTTACCGTTACATTTAAATACCCAAATGCAAAACAAATAATTGGATAATTCAAAATTAAGAGGTAAATAGTAAAATGTGTCAGAATTCGCCAATTGTTAATAAATTAAAAATTATTCTTTAGTAAATAAATTCGAATATATATATATATTTTATTTGTGAATTGTGAGATTGCCAATTGAGTAATATTTTTTATAATTACAGATAGGGATAAATATGGGTATGCTGCATATATTTAAGAGGATATACATATCCAAAATAGTGGTCTGGGGGTATTAGTAAATGATGATTTTAAAATGAGTCATCAATGTGCAGTGGCTAGCAAAAAAGCTAATAAGTTATTGGAGCACATCATAAAAAAATTTCGTCAAAATCTATGGATATAATCTTTTCATTGTATATATGTTTGATAAGGCCCCATATTTATGCTGTACATTTTCGGTGACTATATCTTAAAAATGACATATATTTGTTAGATAAAGTTCAGCACAGGATACTGAAATGGTCAAAGGCATATTAGGTATGAATTATGGAGATTGATAAAGACATTTGAATCTGTATATTACAGAAGAGAGAAGGTTAGAGGAGATTTGATTCAACTGTTCAAATTTATGAAACGGGATGGGGTGTCGAAGGTTTGTATTTTAATATGAGTGGTAGAACTAGTGGTCATGGTTTTAAATTAAACAAATAACATTTAAGGGGGAACCAAGCCCCAAAATCCGGAAAAATTGCTAATTTTTTTCTTCATAAAACGATGCTAAACGTACCTAAAAAGATGTGAATAAATTTTCAAAACAGTAAAATAAACGGAACATATGTTTTTTTAGATGTTATTATACCATTTAACATCATTCTACATAATTTTCGTCTGCAACACTCGTCATTTACACAGAATATTTTTTTTTAATTTTTTGTCGCGTTTAAGATGCCAAGGCTTTGTAAATAATTAACTTAGAACTAAACTGTTAACAGTTTTTGAAGCTCTAATATTTGTTTCATAAAAGTATGTATAGATGTTTTTAATTAAGTTATAATTTATTTTTTTTTAGAAATTATTAAACTTAAAAAATTTGAATATTTTTTTGGGTTGTGAATTTAAACTAAGTGTTTGAAGACAATTAAAACAGAAATCCTGCAAAACTCTATTCATACGTTTGTAGTATATACTTTGACGTTATTTAATAATTAAAAAAAATTTAAAAACATTAAAAATTGAAAAGAGGAGTAGTGTTTTTAAAAAAAGTCTTTTTAAGCTTAAAAAACGCAAAAATAACAAAAATATATTTTTTTAAATATATTTTTGTTTTTAATTATTGTTCAGAAAAGATATTCTAATAATATTAAAAAAATGACCCGGATGAAAAGGGTTAAAACCCTATTTCTTCACTTGGGTAATATACAAATTGAACAACTTCTCAGGGAATATTGTTAATTGTACAGGAGTAATGAATTTTAAAAAGAAGTTTAATAGTCATGGAGGAATAGTTAGAAGATACTAGCCGGACCTACCTTGGTAGTCAATATTTATATTTTGAAAAGATTGCGTCAAAATGTTTCACGAGGCTGGGAGGAAATACTTAATTTTTAGAGAATAATTTCATATACTTATATTTCAGATATCAGCGCCGTTTCAAATACATATACTAAAATATACAAAAATTCAAAGACCAAAAAAAAAACTGTACTTGAATATTTCGCAGTGCAGAGATTTGGAGTTAGATTCTAAAACTTTTTCTGAAGTCTAATTTCCATGAAAAAGTATGAGGTACCCCCCTCTGCGCCCCATAGTTTTTTCCACTATATATAAATATATACTCAATCTTAATGCTTCAGATATTCCCATACAGCTACCCAAAGCAGATTTCATGCAAGGCCAGATTTCCGACTCTACGCTGAAGTTTCATCTACTTTCCATAAAAATAAGAAAGCAGAAGGGAAAAAAAATACTGTTTATTTTTATCTTAAACTTATGGCGACCCAAGTCTGCACAGTCTTTATTGATTGAAGAAAAATAAGTATAAAGAAAAGAACAATGATTTTTTTGTATCGATTTATTCGAGATTTTTCTCTTCGACTGACGATAACGTTGAGTAAAGAACTTTATAAATATGCTAAGTTTGAGTCGTTATTTCTTGAAGCTCACGTTTATGAAGGTCTCTAGAAGAAAGGACGTTTTATGAATAGGGATATTTTTTGTTACATAACTGCTATAAACAATTTTTAAAAGAGTGTCAACATTAAAATTTGACTTTAGACAGACAAACATACGCAATTTTTAATATGTATATCTATTTCTTTCGACAAACATACTTGATAAGAGTTTTAGACTAAAAATGATAATCGTAGTTTTAGACATTAAACAAAATATAAAGAACCAGGTGCGTTTCAAATGCAAAACAAAATGTATTTTTAACTGAAAGAGTCACACATTTCTTGTACCTTAATAATGGTGAAATTATTAAGGTACAAGAAAAGTTTCAAATGCAAAACAAAATGTATTTTTAACTGAAAGTGTCACACATTTCTTGTACCTTAATAATGGTGAAATATGTACAAATATCACAATTTAAAAGTAAACATGTGGGCCTAATTTGATATATTGTAGTTGACGAAATAAATTAACATAATTGTTGTTTATTCTTAAACTTAAGGGGTATGATTGGTTGGATATGGTTTGGTTTATTAACGTCGCACTAGAGCTGCACAGTGGGCAATTGGCGACGGTTCGGGGTCTATCTCGAAGGAAAGACCCGGGAACACATAGACATTCACACACACATTCATTCATGCACCTCGTTATTTTAGAATCATGGTTAGATGACGAGTAAACACCTTCACTGGCACCCAACGCCTTCAACAGACGTCGGGACTTTGAACCCCGATCAGATTTATAATGCACCAGTCCCGTATACACGCCGTTAATTTTTGCGGTTGTTTTGTACGACTTTTTCTAGTATTTTGAAGCGAATCTGGCAACCCTCCGATCCCAAGATCACTACTTTTTCTTTGTCAAGCACATCGACTATGGTCGAACCAGGAATCTTCGAATTCCCAGCTGACGCCATTAGCCGCTCGGCCACGGAGGCCTATGATTGGTTGAAGTCGTGTCCATAAAAAAGTTAAATTATACCATGTGCTGATACCACTGTCCTCGCTTGATCCACAATCTTTTCACTATAGAATTGTCCCTGAAAAGAGAATTTCCCTATACCTTGCAAAGTCGCCAGTATCGCAGGACAGTTAAAAACATGTTCCGGAGTTAGTTCTTCTCTCGAACAATTTCTGCAAAATATGTAAGTCCTGGTTCCATCAGCATTTATTTTCATACCTCTCAGGTGTCGAGTTCTCAGTCTGGCACTAGTCCTGGGGATTTTCCTATCCGCATTATTCACGAAGACCTGATGGTCCATTCCGATATGTTTATATCTAAGTCTGTGCCTGGTGATAGCATTTACATCATCTAAATCGACTGCGTTTGAGGTATCGTAATTTAAATTCCTAGCATCTTTTCCCAATGAATCGGCCGCCTCATTTCCTTCTATGCCTACATGTGCAGGCATCCACTGCACACTTTTTCCCATTTGGTTAAATGTCTTCAAGTATCGGTGAATGTCCTGCGTGAGTCCTGAGCGTCCTTGTATTATAACCTCTAGGGAAACTCTAGAGTCATAGAAAATTACAAGAGTTTACAACTAGATCTATATCAATTTGAAGAAACTGCACTGAATTTGCTTTGAATATATATATATATATATATATATATTAAATTTTATAAGAATTTTTATAAGAATTTTTACAAAAATAGATTGACAAGTGAAAATAGGGATTTTTTCAATTGTAATTATTAATAATCCTTTTCATATAATAAAACTCGGTATTGAGAGTTTGTTACAAACATTCTTTTGTTTATAAAAATGCAAAAATATAGTTTTTCAGTATTTTTCTTTGACATATTTAAAATAAAAAAAAGGTATTTTTGTAAGTTATAAATTGCAAATTTAATGTGTGAACATGTAATTATTGTGATTATGTTAATATACTTTGTAATAATATGGACCTTTTGATTAATGGAATCTACAAAATTTAGAAAACAAGTTAAATATATACTATCACTCACTAATCTTCGAAATATTTTTGAAAAAATGTCTGTTATAATTTCTCATAACATTTTATGTATCCTAAATAACCAAATACTATTTTGTAATACAAAGTTGTTTATTAGGAAAAAGTAGTATTTTTTAATCTATATTGTAGAAAAACTAACACATATAATATAATGTTTCTCTTTTGAGGAGATTGTTTATGCACCGTATTTTAGAAAACACTCGTCCCATAAGTGGAATCCTTCTAATACGGTGCATTCTCTCAAATAGGTTATGAAATTTATTTTTACAAATATCGCAGTTTATTTTCGAAATTAAAGACTTCAGTAGATTTCTTATTTAATTTATAATCCAAAAATAAACTTTATAAATATTCAGAGTGAGATGCATTTTCATGTGTAAAAATTTTATATTTTTTAAAATATATAAAATAGATGGGATATGAATATTTAAAAGATGTTGACGGATCCGTATTAATACTTTCAACGAGACCAGCGGTCATGGGCGCAGAATATTCAAATCACATGTTAAAAACTAGAGTAAAAATAATTATTTTTTATAGGGTAATATGATAAATGAAATAGTTTGCCTGATTGTATTGTTAATCCTTCAGCCGTGCGTAGTTCTAAATAAAATAATATTTCTAGAAAAAAAGGAAGACCGACTTTAAAAACTCCGTTTAATCCACAATTCCGGATATATAACAGTCGGATAACCGATTATTTGTTTGCAGATTTTGCCTAAGTGGATTTTTTTTCTATCCAACAAAAACAGAATTTTCTAAATCGGACACAATTTTTTTCAAACGGCCCGGTTAATTGAGAATTACGGATAGTTAATTACCGGATAACCGGTTAGTTTTTTTCAAATTGCTCCCAAGTAAAACATCCCCTGTCCAACAAAAAAAAAGTATGCAAATATCTTAAGTAGAACCGAAATTCCGCGCGAACATACATAAAAAAATACATAATGGTCGAATTGATAACCTCTCGACTTGACGCGCTTTGGCGGTTTTAATTTACAGTTTCTGGCGGTTATATTTTGGAGTTTTGGTTGGCGCGCTGTTCAGTCGGTTAAAAAAGGAATTGAATGACATTAAGGGATCGTGAGAAGGTTTTTCATAGACAGAAACAGACAACCTTGCTGGACCTTGAGCCTGTTTTGTTCGATGCTATGTGTATTAGTAAATGAGATAAGCAGTATGCAATTAAAAACCAAATTAAACATTTGAAAATTAAAGTCCATAAATCGATTATATAACATTAAAAATATAGTGTGGAAAATTTAAGTGCATAAGCAACTTATTCCCACAGTGTTTGGTTATCCTTTCAATATTTGAACACTTGCATAACGTAAACAAAATTAATATAACACATTTATTCAAAATTGATGTGCGTGAAAAAAATATTTATCTTTACACGTGTTTGTCACCCACTTGTGCCCCTTCAAGTATTACATAACTTTTTATCCGTTTTTTTAAAAATATTTGTTCAATAGTTTTATTATTGTAAAACAATCTTCAGATTAATTTATTATTTAATATATAAAAATACTTTATTCCATGCTATAAAGAAAACAAATAAATAAAGAACAATTATTTGCATGTGTTTATTGTCTGACATTTATTCATTTAAGTACCAAAATATAATATTTAACATGAAATCAACTGGCGGAGCTGGACGTCTTAAGTCGTTCATGAATTTCCAGTTTTTATAGCAGTACACCTATAATTAATATTAATAAAAATACTCGACGTTTAAGTATTTTTTCGAATCTAAAGCTGTGTGATGTTTCTTTGAATATATATCTATTAGAATAATAAAACTTAAAAATATAATTAATTAATTTACATGTATCGGAAATATAAACTTAACTATTTTGCAAAGGAAATACCTTTAAAATTTGCTCTATTTCAAATCACTAATAGGGTCACTAAGAAAATAATAATAAATAATTTATTCAATAGTTTTTTATTATACAAAACTATGACAAATTTAATTTATTACTTTGTTTAAACGATATTTAATTTCATTTAAAAGGTTTCCAAACTATAAATCATATTTATGATGCACATTTGCATGAATATCCAATTGAAAAGCCCCGGTATGTTCCCAAACGCCCACTTTCAATTAAAGAATTGCTGTTACAGTATAATAAAAAGCTAAACCTTTAAATTAATTTTATCGCATCTCTCTGTGATAACTTTTATTCCATACTTTTATTTCATTCTTTAAACATGAGGACGGGTATAAGAAAAATATTTACAAATAAATAAAAACAAATTCGAAACCAAGCACACATTCTGAGCCATTATTTACGTCAAGTTAAAAGCCCGAACCAAAGGAAAATAAGGGGGGGGGGGGGGGGGCGATAAACTAAATTTATTTTTTCTCAGACGAAACCAAAGACGCTCTTTTCTTCCGTAATGAGTTTTTATGGTTCAATTTGGAAAGCAAATTATAAGGGGGTAGAAGTAAAAAATAATACATAGATAGAGGGCACACAGCGTGGGAAAACGAATAAGGAAAAAAGTTAAATTAAAAGTTTGCCTTCGTGCGTTGGCAACCGAAGCGAAACACGGGAGTCACGCCGTGTTTAATGGTTTTTCATAAAAGAGTTTAGTTGTTTTTTTGCCGCTCGGATTTTCGTGTCTGATGGAAGAAAACTCGCCTGTTCGAATGATAACTTTTGGTAGGATGACGGTAAGTTCGGTGATGGAGGTTACACTATTACTTTTTGGTAACTATTTGCGTGGTCAGGGAGAGCAACATTCATTAGGTTGCGCGTGCTCGAAAATCGAGTGTTAAGTTAGGGGAAGTGGAACGTAATGATTGTATCTGGGGAAAGAAAGAATAATTAGCAGCCTCAGTGTGTATTTTAAAGACCAATTATGGTCCTGAATATTTTCCCCCTGATGATTTTTGTTAATTAAGAAAATAAATGCCGTGCTGAAAGTTCCGAAGTGTTTTAAAGTAGCAAGGAATTTTTCTTACTTATTTGTATCAAATGGGAAAAAACTACTAATGCATTTTAGTAAAACACACAAATTTAAACTTTGTGAATGTCAATGTCACATCCCCAGTTCAAGACCCAAGAAACAGGATCAACTTTTCTTCGCCCTTCCACGAAAGGGAACACAGTTAATAATATGTACTCAAAATTTAGTAGTGTACTCATTTTTGAATATATTCAATGCTCCGAATTCATACGTTTCAAATTGAAAAATACATATACTCAAATATGAATGCAATGACTAAAAACTAATGAAAACAAAGTTGCTTGCCTACATAGGTTGCGTTCATAAATCCCTTTCAATAAATATCGACAATTACAACCAATAATTACGGGGCGTCGAACCCAGATTCTCACGCACCGTAGTCCAGAGTCTTATTTGTTATACCACCAGGACGCCTTAATAAAGTTATAGACTGGAGAAAAGTTAAAAAAGGGGCGACAAAAGAATGAGAAATAAGATACTAGAGTTGTAATAACTCAGTTTCTATTTAAGCAATCGACATTAAATAATGCGGAAAACCATCTTCTGAACAACTGTTAAGTTAGTCAGACCACTTTGTTAAGATGGTTTGAACAGATTCTAAAATTAGCAATATTAAATCACACTGCTCATTTCTTAGAAAATACGGTTTCTTAAATTTGAGTACGTCATCGCTCATTTACGATGCAATTGTACTCAAAGATAAACGAGTATGTTCAGGTACTGATTTTTAAAAACTTTTTTTTACAGAGTACAATTGCCTACAATGCCTTTTGTTATTACTACAATTCGACATAACTTAAAAGGAAAAAAAACATAAACATAATTTTTAAATTATTAAGCTAATTTCCCACAAACTCAATAATAGAATAATTAAACACAAATAATCATACCATTTTATCAATTTAAAAATGTTTTGAAAACCCTTTATTCTCCTTCCTTTCTGACTCTCGTCAAGTTTTCTCATTAAAACAAGGGGTCGTTTCACAATTTGATAAGCAGGGGGGAAGGGGAAACTTTGGAACAACCAACTCAGCTGATTACTCGCTTGCGCTTGTTATGCCTACTTTAACTAATTCTTGATGAATTACATCCGTGGCTGGGATAAACTTCGCAAACTTAATTTCCTCTTCATTAAAATATTCAAGCAACTCCGCTTCAGTAAAATAGACTTGAATTTTTCACGAAAAATCTAATTTTCTTCTTCTATTGTCTAGTAATTTCCGAGGGAGAGTATAATATATTTAGTTTGCTCTGAAGTTTCTACAAACAATAAATTCTGATAATAGAAGGCATTTTGCATTTAATGGATATGAATAGAAATCTTACATTCTGCCTTTTTGAAGTAAAACGCCATTGAAATTAGTTGTATAGATTTATCAGGATAACATTTTATGTTGAACTTTTAGACTAATCTTAGATGACAAGAAAACTATGTTGTAACAAATCGCACATTTGGAGACAGTTCGGTACCACTACTGAGCTGGGGACAGGATAGCCCAGTAGATAAAGGCGCCAGCTGGGAATCGAAGGGCACCCGGTTCGATCCTGTGCGACGGACTTGACTAAGAAAAGTAAAAAAAAAGTAATGATTTTGTGATCGGAGGGTTGCCAACTTTGCTACAAAAAGTCTAGACGTCCATTGAAGGAGTTGGGTGCCAGTTCAGGTGTTTCCTCGTCATCTGAAAATAGTTCGAAAATACGAGGGCATCGTTCCCGGGAATTCCTTCGAGATAGACGTCGAACTGTCGCCAATAGCCTACTGTTGAGCTCTAGTGCGACGTGAATTAACCAAACCAACCAAATACTGAAGTTATTTTTGACTTGTAATTACTAAAACAAATTTTCAGCACTTTTAAATTTCAATTTTAAAACTTTTTTTTTTTTTCGGACTACCCCAATATGGATATAACCTGGTTTACATATTGGCTCTTCATATAGCTCTTCCCCGACAGCACCGAATTCGCTTTATTTTTAAATCTAAACCTCAGTTCAAATTTAGAATAAACCCACATCATTCTTGATGTTGAAAACTGCAAAAGAATCAAAAGATTATTTAACGATCAACATAATATATTTAGAAACCGCAATCACAAACCCTACAAGAACAGCAATACACTTAAAATTAAAATTCAATTCGTTTCGAATCGCGCCACATCAAGTTCAGCAATCTACATCTAAACTCTACCGTAATTAAAACCTCGTTTGGTGCCAATTCGAAGATGGGGGTGGGGGGGTGACGTTTAAGAACGGAAATCTTCCCTCATTTCCGGCGGCAATGCGACTCTCCTGAAAATAATTCTTTTTAAAAGGTAGTTTAATGAAGATCTCTGATATTTTGATTCTTTTTTTTGAAGCCCCATCTCGGGCTCTTTAAATCTGTTATCTCTTGAAGTAGTTAGGATGGAGATTTACGATGTAATTCCACCGGCAGCGTTTTCGATGGTTGCCGCTTAAACGCTTGCGGCCACTCAAATAGCTGTAACTCAAGATTTATTAAGAAGCCGTACTTGATTTCTTTTTTGACGTCAGATATAAAGAATGGACAATGTGTTTCAATTACTTGACTTTGATGGATTTTGGAGGAACAGAATTTATATTATGTAATCTTCATTGAGTAAAGTACAAACATTGACTCGGTTTGGTAAAAATTAATGTATTAATGGTGTATTTGATTGTATATCAGAATTTATATATAATAATTTATATTATGAACTCAGAATTTATATATAATAATTTATATTATGAGCTCATAATTTATATATAATAATTTATATTATGAGATCAGAATTTATATATAATAATTTATATTATGAGCTCAGAATTTATATATAATAATTTATATTATGAGCTCAGAATTTATATATAATAATTTATATTATGAGCTCAGAATTTATATATAATAATTTATATTATGTGCTCAGAATGTATATATAATTTATATTATGAGCTCAGAATTATATAATATTTTACATTACGAGCTCAGAATTTATATACATTTTTTATGAGCTCAGAATTTATATACATTTTTTATGAGCTCAGAATTTATATATAATAAATTATTATGAGCTCAGAATTTATATATAATAATTTATATTATGAGCTCATAATTTATATATAATAATTTATATTATGAGCTCATAATTTATATATAATAATTTATATTATGAGCTCAGAATTTATATATAATAATTTATGTTATGAGCTCAGAATTTATATATAATAATTTGTATTATGCTCTCAGAATTTATATATAATAATTTATATTGTGAGCTCAGAATTTATATATAATAATTTATATTATGAGCTCAGAATTTATATATACCAATTTATATTATGAGCTCAGAATTTATATATAATAATTTATATTATGTGCTCAGAATTTATATATAATATTATATATATATATATATATATATATATATATATATATATATATATATATATATATATATATATATATATATATATAATATTATATATATATATATATATATATATATATATATATATATATATACATATATATATATATATATATATATATATATATATATATATATATATATATATATATATATATATATATATATATATATAATATTATATATATATATATATATATATATATATATATATATATATATATATATATATATATATATATATATATATGTATATATATATATATATATATATATTATATATAATAATTTATATTATGATATATATAATTTATATTATGAGCTCAGTATTTATATATATTATTTGCTAATAATTTATATATAATAACTTATATTATGAGCTCATAATTATATAATATTTTACATTATGAGCTCAGAATTTATATATATTTTTTATGAGCTCAGAATTTATATATAATAATTTATATTATTAATACAGAATCATATATCAGAATTTATATTATGTAATCTTCATTGAGTAAAGTACAAACATTAACTCGGTTTGCTGAAAGTTAATTTATAAATGGTATATCAGATTGTATATCATAATTTATATATTAGAATTTATATATCAAAATTAATATATCATAATTTATATTATGAATACAGAATCATATATCAGAATTTATATTAGGTAAGTTTCATTGGGTAAAGCACAAACATTTACTCGGTGTGCTGAAAGTTAATCTATTTATGTTATATCAGATTGTATATCAGAATTTATATATAATAATTTATATTATGAGTTCAGAAATTATATATAAGAATTTATATTATGAATACAGAATCAAATATCAGAATCTACATTAAGAAATTTTTATTGAGTAAAGTACAAACATTAACTTGGTTTGCTGAAAATTAATGTATTAATTTCATGTCAGATTGCATTTAAGAATTGAAACATAATAATTTATGTTATGAATATAACTTTATATTAAAAATACAGAATCATATATTAGAATTTATATTATGTCATTTTCATTGAATAAAGTACAAATATTGACTCGGTTTGTTGAAAGTTATTATATTAATTTTATATCAGAATTTATACATCAGAATTTATATTATTCATACAGAATCATATATTATAATTTATATCATATACTTTTTATAGAATAAAATACAAACCTTGACTAGGTTTGCCGAAAGTTAATGTATTACATTTATACCAGATTGTATATCCTAATTTATATATTAGAATTTATATATCACAATTTATATTATGAATTCAGAATCATATATCATAATTTATATTATGTAACTTTCATTGAGTAAAGTACAAACATAAACTTGGTTTGCTGAAAATTAATGTATTAATTTTATATCATATTGTATGTCAGAGTTTACGTATCGTAATTTAGATTAGGAATACATAATCATATATCATAATTTATATTGTGTAAGTTGTTACAACTCAATTACCTTTCTTCCTATTCCTTTTGTACAATTTAAAAAATCTTCTGTTCATTACTTCCCAATGTCATTTTGGTAGTTTAACGGATAAGGCACTGAACTGTGTTGCTGAGCATATAGCTTCGATTCTTCGTAGGGCTTGGTTGTAATTGCCGATATTGTTTTTAATTGAATTATAAAGTAAGTCCATATAATCAATCATCTACTCATTTTTAACCATACTACTCATTTTGGAATGCATGTCTTTTTCAAAATTGAAAACTATATTTGGATACATTATAAATATCGAATGTACTCAAAACTGAGTAAATGATGCTTATTTTCTAGTACCCATTTTTAACATTAAAGAATTTATAATTTTAAAACATACTTAAAAAATACTGGCCATAAGGTAATATAGGTTATTTAAAATACATTTTCCAAAATAAATTTACTAAACGAAATTGCGAATAAATTCGATAACCTTATAAATTATAAATAAATTTCCTGTAAACTCGCACATTGCTTCCCCCCCCCCCAATTCACATAAGTTTCCCAATGGACGAAACCCATCCATTTCTCGCCACAAGACAACCCGATACATCGATACGCAAACGCACAGATCGATTTTCCGCCAGCTTTACTACTTTCGTAATAAAATTAGTAACGGAGCAACGCCGGCCCTCCAGACCAGTAAGTGCACGGCGCGATTTCAATTCCAATTCAATTCTAAGCTCTCTTGGAATTGAGTCTCGAATTCACAAAGGCTTCCAAATTAGGGGCCCCGGTTGTGGAATTAATCTTCAGTTTTCAGAGAGCTCTTGGAATTTGTCACTTGGATTCCCGGCGCTGTTGGAATGGGTTTAGGGTTGCTTAATTTGATCCTGTAGGATTCCCCGGGTGTAATAGGCGGAACAACACTGAATGAGATTATGGGATGTAAATAGGTTTTGGGGGTAAATATATCGGAGTATATATACTCAAACCTGTTTTTGTACGGTGGATAGGGACCGCATAAAATAAAACGCACAAAACTTCACGAGTAGCTATAAAAAATAGTTTTCGCAACACAATTAAAAAGTATTTTTTTATGCGGTGGATAGGGACCTAGGGACCGCATAAAAGAAAACGCATAAAACTTCACAAGTAGCTATAAAAAAATATTTTTCGCAACATAATTAAAAATAATTTTTTATGCGGTGAATAGGGACCGCATAAAAGAAAACGCATTAAAAAATCGCGCAAAACTTCACGAGTAGCTATAAAAAATATATTTTGCAACATAATTAAGACGTATTTTTATACGGTTTATAGGACCGCATAAAAAAAACGCATTAAAAAAAATCGCAGAAAACTTCACGAGTATACAATAGTTTTCGCAACACAATTAAAAAATATTTTTTATGTGGTGAATAGCGACCGCATAAAAGAAACAGCTTTAAAAAAATCGCAGAAAACTTCACGAGTAGCTATAAAAATAGTTTTCGCAACACAATTAAAACGTATTTTTTATGCGGTAAATAGAGACCGAAAAAAAGAAAACGCATTAAAAAAATCGTCCAAAACTTCACGAGTAGCTATAAAAAATAGTTTTCGCAACACAATTAAAACCTATTTTATTATGCGGTGAATAGGGACCGCATAAAAGAAGACGCATTAAAAAAATCGCAGAAAACTTCCCGAGTAGCTTTAAAAATAGTTTTCGCAACACAATTAAAACGTATTTTTTTATGCGGTGAATATAATAAAATCTCATGTAGAAAATAACTCAAAACCTTACGAAATGACTATGAATTGCTTTTTTAAAGGAAATCAAGACACGAGGCTTGGCAGCTACTTGGAATCTCGCCAAACCTTTTGAAATCTGATTTAGAAAATACACATGCGAATATTTTTAAATATTTATTTACATTTGTACTTATTTTACACATACAAAACTTTTCAATACGTATAACCATTATCCTTCGTAGTCTGACAATACGCGAACTTTGTTGTGGTAAAATGGTTCAAAATCGCTCTTTCGTCACTTGAAGATACTGCCTCGCACTTGTTTAGAGTTGACTTTTTTTCAGTTACCATGCAATCGGTGATCAGTTTTTGTGACAACTGTTGTTTCACTGGACGTTTGTATATGTATCGGTAGTCATATAATCAATTACGTTCTAATTTGATTTAAATTTTCATAAACCGCACAGAAAAAATCGCACCAAAAAATCGCACAAAAAAAACCTCACAAAAATCGCATATATAAAGTATGGCACTAAAAAAGACCGCGCAAAAACAGGTTTGAGTTTAAACTTAAGATACAATTTGAAGACGTGGGAGCAAGAACAAGGTAGGTCCACATTTTCGGAATTACACTTTTTCACTTATTCCTATAAAAACAGGTCCTCTAGCGATTAGTAGAATAACTACACAGTTCTACACAACGACTATAGTGATATAAAAGACCAATAGCCGTACTTTTGCATTATACGATGCAAGAAACATCCAATATTTTTCGTCCTTCCTGAATAAATTTAAAAATTGAAGCTGCCTTGTTTTTGCGCCCATTTCATCAATTCTTAAAAACACTTGAAAGCTTCAGCAGATGTCTCATAATTTTGAAAATTCATACCTATGAATTCTTAAATCACCGGGAAGCTCGCGCGCGTCTTCTTCGTTCATGTTGAATGGGCCTAACGCATGCAACTGCCGCTATGAACAAACTGAGGGAGCCAGTGGAATTTGGTATTAACTGGCAAAATCGCTTTCCGAAGAAAACTGCTTTTTCGCATACAATAATCTTGAAGAAAAGGGTCGCGTTTTGTTAAACGTCCATTATTTGTTGTCAATTAAAATTTTGACACGATAATTATTTTGTACGTTGCTACTGCAACCATTGCAAAGGATATATTGGTGGTTAAATAGACCTCGTGTTAAAACAACACCACGGCCTATTGGTGAGTGTTCGGGTTGATTGGTGGTCTACTGGTGCAACGGTTTGAGGTCGATCTCAAAATTTGGTTAAGGTGAATGATTTGTTTATTTTTTAATGAAATAATTTTTTGTTTTTTTATTTTTGCCCCTGGACCACTGCAAAAACATACAAAAAATCCAAAGTGACTATTTAAATAAATAATTAATTAAAACCGTTGTGTAGCGTATATGCAAATTCATGTGTAATTACAAAAATTATTTTTCAAAAAATATGAAAATATAGTTAAATACAGTCTACATACCTCTGTTATTAGGTAGGATTTTTGAAGAGCATTATATACATGTAAGTAATAAAACAATTTCAAAAACTTTACATTCACGAACAATTTTTAGAAAAACAGACCTCGAAGCAACTAATTGCCTTTATTACAATCATTTTTATAAAGATAAGGGACCTAAAGGCGGTTATAAAACCCAGGCACATAGTTCCCTACGTGACAATACTATAAAAATTAACATAAAACTCAATAGATGCATTTGGTGGTCATTTTAAAGTTCTGTAGAATATATGCTACACTATGCACTAGAGGGTTAAGTTCACACTAGGTCTCCACAGTTGTCTACTACCGACGGTGCGGGGTCTATCACGAAGGAGAATTCCGAGGTAAAAAATTATTCAAAAATACACTTTACATACTACACTCTTTTCGTAGGTTCGTAACACTAAGAATGATACTATATGTAATTTCCAACGAAAATTATGATCCTATTTCAATAACAACTTATGTAACCTTGTTTGAAAGAAACATGCTAATTAGCTAATATAATGCTAATTATCCAATTTCTTCATAGTTGTTTATTAGGAATCTTCATGAATATTAAAGTGGATGAAATAATTAGATTTTTAAAACTATAATTTAAAAAAAGCAATGTGTAGTTAAACTTAAAATATGCTCTTGAATTTGGAATGCATCGATATACCATCCTCAATGTATTTAATTTAAACCTGAATAAACAATAGTCAGAAATAGAATAATAATTTTAAACTTCAGTTATACATTTAAAAGAAAACAAAATATCCAATGTCATAATTTACCTTCATTAATTCGCTTATAACTATTTTTCATTTTGCGTGATATCCAACGATTCCTCTTCGTTACCGGAACAACTCGAATCATTGCCAATATACTTTACAACGCTATTCATCAGTTTCGGAATTGAGGCATTTGCAAACGCCATCCGAGCTCAGGATTTAATCCCCTTTCTCTTGCCATTTGCAAGACGCATTCGTAAATTTCCCGCCAACTATTTACATATTTCGTAAATAAATCCGAACCGGATTATCTCTCGGACTCATACACGGCGAGGTATTCGATTGTTGCTTCAGGGTGCAGGGATCGCGTGAGAGTTACGGTTACAGTTTGTGCTGCTCGCGCCATCGATTCTTTTCATTTCAGTTTTGTCCTCCCTTTTCTCGATTACGGATTTTGGCTGTAAAACGAAGATTGGGTGTTGTCCTAAATGGGAGCTTATTGGCTGCTTAAGGGGTCACGGTATCACCTGAACTTTTTTTTTAACCGACTGAACAGCGCGTCAACCAAAACTTCAAAATAAAACCGCCATAAACTTTAAATTAAAACCGCCAACGCGCGCCAAGTCAAGAGATTATCAATTCGACCGCTATGTTTTTTTTTATGTTCTAATTCAGATATTTGCACAATTTTTTCCTTGTTGGATGTTTCACTTGGGAGCAATTTGTAAACAATATTTGGTTATCCGGCATTTAACTATCCAGAATTCTCAATTAACCGGACCGTTAAAAAAATATTGTCCGAATTCGAAAATTCTTTTTTTGTTGGATAAAGAAAAATCCACTTAGGCAAAATCTGCAAAACAATAATCGTTTATCTCGCTATTATGTATACGGACATGTCGATAATTTGAATTTTTTTAAAACAATTTATCCGATTTCATAATATTTTCATTGTTTAACAGAAGTTGTACAACAATGACATTTCGTTTAACCAGCATTTATTGGCATTGATAGGGATTGTTTTACAATATGTGTTGTTGAGAACAAGTTTCTGCTTAATTTCTTGGTGAATAATAATAGGGGACGAAGCCCCCTGCTAAATTAAAAACTAAAAATGGAAAAATAAAATAATCTTTCTAGAAAAAAGGAAAACCGACTTTAAGGAAAATGCTCTAAAAAGTAAAAAATAATTTTTAATTTTACGAGTGAGTTGACAAAATTTAATTATTGAATATCAACTTTATACTTAGTACAATGTTTTGAAGTTGGTGCCAATTTACAAAAATCATACATAAATTTTGGCTCCGATTTTAAAAAGTTGTAATAAGTATAAAATTGATATTCAATAATTAAATTTTTTCAACTCATTCGCAAAATTAAAAATTATTTTTTACTTTTTACCGTAATTTCCGTAAAATCGGTTTTCCTTTTTTCTAGAAAGATTATTTTATTGTTTTTCAATACATACCAATTTTTACCACTCACGGTCACACACTTTTAGTAATTGTAATATTGTTTTCACTCTTGTTAGTTAAAAATATTTTCTTAGACGTGCACGTCTATATTCTTACCGAAATTTTAATTCATTGTAAAGGCTTAGCTTTTAAGTTACACCTAAAAACATTAGATTTTAAAAATATTGAAAAATGGAGTATTTTTATGAGTTTAAAAAAATGGATCCATTGCTAAAAAAAATCTTGAATTTTACAATCATATAGGTAATGTCTCCCCTTACTCATTTTGGTTTATAACAAAAAAATATCATCACTTTTAAGGGGGTCCGATACCTTCGACATTTTTTTCTTTATTTTTATACTTGTACAATCCAATTTGTTTTCTCTTTCTAAATATGCATAAAAAACCATTTTAAGACGCTCAATTTTTTTTTAAATTGCACATTTATTTTTAAATTAAAATTTTAGTAAATTTTTTAACAATTTTAAAATTCCTACTCCTTTTTTGTTTTTCAATATTTTGAAGCAATTTTTTTTATTTAAGATCTTGAATAATATGTAAATAGATGTATGCATTCAAATTTTGATTCAGATACATCACTTTAAAAAAATAAAATGTATTATAAATTTTGGAAAAAAAATTGACGAAAAAAAATAAAATTCCATTTTAAGTGGTTTTAAAAAACAAATTACGGTAAAAATAAGAAATCTGAATGCATACATCTATTTAAAATATATTTATCTTGCTATACACACAAAAATTATGATTTTAAGTATAATAGTAAAAAAGCCTTAGCATTTTTAGTGTTCATTAAATTTCAAAACCACGAACAGAGATATTTGCTTTTAAAGTTTACATATGATACAACTATGTTATAGGAACACATCATTAAAACATTCATAACTAAAAAAGTAATAGGAATTTTTTGAAGAAGATTTTTGTGAGTTATTAAGATAAGTTTGAATATTATTTTTTAAATATAAAAAAAAAAATGACTTTTTTTGCGAATTTTGGGTATCGGACCCCCTTAATGATATATATTCTAATTGATAAATGCCTTTGTAACTGTTGTTTATTATTATTATTAATAATTGTATTATCCGAAGAAAAACAATAATTGTCTTTTTGAAGTAATTTTACAGACAATAAGAAATAAAGATTTATATTTCCACATTATGTTCTTTTAATTTTTAACAAAATATTAACGCTATTCCTTTTCAGAAATTTGCACAATAGAACTACAGTTATATTGTTGACTTAAGACGAAGATGTATAAGTTTTAATAAGCATTCAATTAACACATTTTTCCTTTGTCCCGTCATATAATTATGTGTGTTTAATATGTCTAACAACAACATTGGTTCCCTTTCTAGATGTTACAAATATTTTATTAGAAAAATATTGCAAACCGTGAATGAATAAATACATATAAATTATTCTTTCAATGTAAGCATGATTGTACTTTATAATTTAAATATGAATGTATCCTTTTAAAATTTGAATGATAATTGTTTTATAAAATATGTTTGCAAATATTTATTTAATTCATATTTGTAAACTGTTTTAAATAATGAGAAGTTTTATTTATTTAGGAAGGTTTTTTCAAATTTACATTTCTTTTAAATCTTTTATGTCTTATTATTAATTTCTTAGTTATTTTCATAAAAGAACTGATAATCATAATAATAAGTATCATTTAATTTCAATATAAAATAAGCTCTTTGTTTATTATATGATACTTCTGCCTTAGTTTAATGTATAACAAACAATCAGGTAAGTAAAACACATATAATTGGATGTCATTATAAAATTATTTGAATTTATTGAATTTAATATTTACATTCGTGCACATATTTTACTTTCTACGGGATCTTTAAAGGGTTTCCTTTACAAATTGTTACTATTATTTTACAATATGCAAATTTACGTAAAATAAACCAAATCTGTAAGGGGAGTTAGTTAGTTTCCAATTTAGTTAGTTTAATTTTTTAAAGTTGGTTTAGTTTACTTAATTAAAATATAATAAATAATAAAAAAATTGCTAATGGGACAATATGATCCTACAGCTTGTTAATGCTCATAGCACAACTGTTGAAACAATACAAATATACCAATATTTTCCGTTAATTTATTTTCAATATTTGACACATTCAATATTTTTTTATATAATTAACATAACATTATTCAGAGTTTTTAAACATTAAGTATTGATTTTATTACTAATTTAATTTATAATTAAATATTCAAACTATCATAGAGATATCTCACAAATTTAAATATACCTTAGGTATAAAAGTAAACTTTATTGAAAATACATTTTACGTACAATGTCATTTAAAACTGCTACTATGCCACAGGCACAAAATCCTTTAATAACTGAGGTCTGTGATGTTTAATGATGGGTAAAAATAAAACACTTTTCATGAAACCATATAAGCTGCATGATAGTTAAAATTTGGCCTATATGACATATTTGAAATGATAATGAATTTATTGTAAGATAATTTTGTAAACTTGAATGTCATAACCGCATGTAAAATAATTATAACTACAATATCCAATTAAGTGAACAAATAAGTTTCATAATTAGATCAATCAGATGCGCGTAGGCTACTATGCACCAATAGCAGTACATTATCCGAGCTACATCCCTCAGATTTATTGCTACCAGATATGTCCGATAGCTTGGTTGCATAACTAAATATATTCAATATATTTTTTTTCTGTCTCACAGTTATTCTTTTACAGAGCTAAAATTTGGTTAATATATGTATATAATTATACCAATTTGTAAAAATAGAAGATACCATTATTCCTAAAATAAAGCAACTAATTAGTTTTTGTTTATTTTAATTTTTTTTCTTCAAATATATCTATGTGGTTTAGACACGAAGGTGCTCATATAAAATATGAAAAACATCCAAACCTTTTTCAAGATTAAAATTCTAAGAAGGTGTTAATTAGTTTGAGTAGAAGGAAATTACATATTAAATCATATCTGAACAGTAATCAAAACCATTCCTTTTCAGCAATTACATGCTGGATTCTACGATACAAGTTCTAGAACAAAATATCATGCCTATTTTACAAATTATTCAGAATAATTAAATTCAAATAGCATTTAAAGTATCATGCACAAGTACACACATTACAATTCTAGAAAAAAATGTCACCTCTATTTTCCAAATTATTCATTGTAATTTGATTTAAATTGTATTTAATGTAACATGCACAAGTACACACATTGCAATTTTAGAAGAAAATATCACCTCTATTTTACAAATTATTCAGAAAAATTAAATTCAACTAGTATTTAAAGTATCATGCCCAAGTACACACATTATGATTCTAGAACAAAATATCACCTCCATTTAAAAAATTATTCAGAATAATTAAATTTAAATTGTATTAGAAGTATCATGCACAAGTACACAGATTACAATTCTAGAAGAAAAATTCACCTTTATTTTACAAATTATTCATAATAATTAAATTCATATTTAATTTAAGTATCATGGATAAGCACACACATTAAAATTCTTAAAGAAAATGTCACCTCTATTTTACAAAGTATTTAGAATAATTAAATTCAACTAGTATTTAAAGTATCATGCCCTAGTACACACATTACAATTCTAGAAAAAAATGTCACCTCTATTTTCCAAATTATTCAGAGTAATTTGATTTAAATTTATTTAATGTAACATGCACAAGTACACACATAGCAATTTTAGAAGAAAATATCACCTCTATTTTACAAATTATTCAGAAAAATTAAATTCAACTAGTATAAGGCGTATTGACTAAATAACTATTCAAGGATAGAACATAAACATCTTTAATCACATATGCCTAACATTACAATAATCTCGGGGAGGAACGAAACCTTATACGCATCACCGTAAGAGGCAGTTACATGACTGAAGCTTTCCCGTGCAGCGGGAAAGACATAAATATGTAGAGGGCGTTACAATCGTAATAACGGGAACAATATATAGACACGTAACGGGAACATGAAAATATATACAGGTGACGGAGACATGATAATAGGACAAACATATAAGATAATAACATAAATGAATAACGCTGGTTACATCCTCCCCCTCTGGCTCCGACGTAGTCCCGACGAGGGGCCAGCACCAGTTCTTTTGGGTAAGTTTGGTGGCCGTCCTCGCTTTCGAAACGGATTGCAAGGACGTTCGATGGGGTCCTGGGTGTAGGCCTTCGGGGCAGAAGTGTGGTACACGCACAGGGGCACTTGGGGATTGTCCAGGCTGGCAATTTCGATTGTGGATGGTGATCTTTGTGTACGGATGACATAGGGTCCATTTCGTCTGGGCATAAACTTTTGGGATTTTCCAGTGGCAGCCTTGCTGACGGGATGCAGGGTCACATACACTTTATCACCTGGAGCATATGGTGGAGTAGCATAGGGCGACTCACATTCTTCGATTTTTTTCCTTTTGCAAGAGATCATCCAGTTCCTTCTTCAATATTTCCTTCTTCGCAGGAGAAACTCTGTATGGTGGATAAGCGACTGGAGCATGCGTTCCCGTATTAATGCGGTGCTCTATGAAAGTCGTGCTCTCTCCCCCTGGTTTGAAGCTTTCCTCAAAATCCTGAAGCAAATTATTGACCTGGAGCCTTTGCTCGATGTTCAAGCTCTCGCCTTCTTCTTCACGGAGATTACAGCTGTTGATGGGAAGAGTTTCGACAGGTTGCTGAGACGTCGATGTGATGTCATTCCCAAAATAAACCTTTCGGCGAGGGTTGTCACAAAAGTTCCACCTTTTGTTTCTTATGTCGAGAACAATTTCCGACTTTTCTAGGAAGTCTGTTCCTAAGAGAGTTCGATTTCCTTTTGCATTTGGAAGGGCAAGGAGATCCAGAATGATTGTTTTGTTTTCAATCTCAATGGACACCGTGGCTGTGCAAGCCTCTTCAGTAGTTTGGTAACCGTTTGCCAAAGTCATGGTTACTGAAGTCTCCTGGAACTCCACTCCTTTTCTCTTCAGCAGGTTGTAGAGGATCTCACCAGCGACTGATCTGCTGGCACCTGTGTCTGCACAAACTCTGGCTCGTACACCGGATATGCACACATCAATCAGTGCAATAGGGGACATCTTGGAATGGCAAGTGTACATGGTAAGTGAATTTGCAGGGAAATTCTCATTTCTCGCCGTTGGAGAGCATGTCGGACACTTTGCCTTTATGAAACCAGGTCTGGAACATCCATAGCAGTATATGGCAGGCTTGTTCTCTGGATTAGGATTTATTTCATTTTGCTTTGGCTTTGGATTCTGCGCCACTTTTCTGAAGTTTCCAGTATTAAATCTTGGACTGGACCACTTCTTGGTATTCGACGTAGAGTCATTTCTGTTGTTTGGACGAACCGTCTCGTAGTCATCTAGCTTTTGTACTAGATCTGTAGTCGTCTTTATTTGTGTCCAGTCATCGATGAAGTGCTCTTTGACTTCTTGTGGAACACGGCGTTTAATCTGGTCTGTAACCATCAGATCAGACAATTCTTCAAAAGTTGTTATGTCGAGACCTGTAATCCAACCTTGAAAGTAATTCCTAAGTTCGTAGGCGAAATCTGTCCAAGTGCCTTCTTGACATTTCGAATGTTTTGCGAACAATTGACGAAATTTCTCTGGAGTGAGTTTATAGCGCTTTAGAAGCAGCTGTTTCACTTTTTCATAATCTTGTGCAACTTCTTCGACTTCTCTTGCAATGATCTGAGCAATATCATATGGCAGCAGACCAATCAGATGAGAGGCCCAGAAAGTCCTTGGAATCTCAGCTCTATGAGCTTGTCGCTCGAAGAGAACGAGGTATAAGCTGATGTCATTCGTCACTGGATCGAATCTCTGGATCAGCGTCTGCAAGTCCAATCTTGGTTTGGCTGCTTGAAAACCATCGTTCTGGGTAAGAGGAACTTGGGATCGTGTTGCCTCATCCTGGAGTTTCAGCTTCTGAAGTTGGAATTCGTAATCGTCTTTTCTTTTCCGCTCTTCATACTCCAGTTCCAGTCTTCTTTTTCTTTCTTCAGCTTCAAGGTCTTCCTTCCTTTTCTTATCTTTAATTTCAAGGTCTTCCTCTTTTATTCTTTCAGCGATTATCTCTTCAAACCTTGCTTGGACAAACTCTAAATCGTCCTTATATGCTTCACTCTCTTGTATTCTCGTCTTCAGTTGAATAACTTTCAGACTATCAATACCATCCAAGTCCAGTTCAATTGCCAGCCGGACCAGGTCAATCTTCTTTCCTCGTGCGAGAAAAGCCATCGTGGGATTTCAGTCTAGTTCTTTGTGAGTTCAGAATATGGCAGTAGATAACAGGCACACAAAATAATTACCTCAAAGTCCTAGAGCTATTTCACAGTTCAATGCACTTAAACTCACTACAATTACCCTACCATGAAATATTAGCACTAAAATCGTCTATAATTATTTTTCAGAAAACCAATTAATATCAGTTAAAATAATATTAATTCATTTAAACTATTATAAATTTATTGTAAACCATTATAAAATCATTCCAACTATTCATTTATTCAAGCAAATAACACTAAGCAGTATTAAATCTTTTCAAGTGTAGATGACACTGTATAACACCCGATCTCTAGTTAAAATGCCCTATTTCTATGGTACCATTTCAATATTAGATTGCCAGAATACCAAAATATATTTTAACATGATTAAACAAATTTATAAGAAGAATCACTTTTGTTTAAATTATTTAGAAATCTATGAAGTACTTAAATATAAAATCAAAACAATAGCATTAACAAACTTCCATTTCATAACGAATCAATTCAAGTGTTCTTTCAAAATAAATTTTAAAAACAACATTAAATTTTATAATATAATCAATTATCCAACTGATCAAAATAACTAATAATTAGTTAATGCCAATAATTAAATTAAATAAGCACTATCACAAATAAAACTTCCTGCCAATATAAAATCTACTACTCTGAATCACACTAAGAACATTTATTTCTTATGTTTGCATGTCAAACCACATTCTTTTATTTTTCCCGAATAAGAACAAAATAAAATAGATAAAACCCACAATCAGAATTTTCAAGGCCAGCAATAATTTCAAATAAAAGAGAACAGAAATAAAACACTCTCAGTTACGTGGAGAGGAGGGGGGGAAATTGCTTTTCTCCGAGCGTACGAATTTGAATTCGCAATGCGAATACGATTGTTAGAATCAGTGTTTACAAAACCAAGGTGTTTTTTTTTTAATTTCAAATTCAGTGAAAAACACAGCAAACCATTGCGGTTTAATTTTAAAAGACTAGTTAAATTTAAATCAATAGAGATAACACTCCAAACGAGACACAGCATACGTGTTATGCAAATTATCTCCTCACAGTAAACAGGATGTATACTGAAAAACGAAACTTTGCGTTTCGAAACTGAAACTTTGCGTTTCAAAACTTTAACCTAGCCTACAAATTAAAAAACTTGTAACACTGAACAGAAAACAAAATAACACTTATCTTAAACATCCGATGATATTCCTTCTTGCTTGAAGAACAGAAATATAGTTCGTTTAGAAACGAACTTCAAAATGGCGGCCCTCGCCATTTTCATCAATCGGAACGAAAACCTAAAAAGCGAGCCATGCAATTGCTGTTCTTACAGTGTTGCGCCACGTTGGGTAGCCATTTATAAGGCGTATTGACTAAATAACTATTCAAGGATAGAACATAAACATCTTTAATCACATATGCCTAACATTACAATAATCTCGGGGAGGAACGAAACCTTATACGCATCACCGTAAGAGGCAGTTACATGACTGAAGCTTTCCCGTGCAGCGGGAAAGACATAAATATGTAGAGGGCGTTACAATCGTAATAACGGGAACAATATATAGACACGTAACGGGAACATGAAAATATATACAGGTGACGGGGACATGATAATAGGACAAACATATAAGATAATAACATAAATGAATAACGCTGGTTACACTAGTATTTAAAGTATCATGCCCAAGTACACACATTATGATTCTAGAACAAAATATCACCTCCATTTTACAAATTATTCATAATAATTAAATTTAAATTGTATTAGAAGTATCATGCACAAGTACACAGATTACAATTCTAGAAGAAAAATTCACCTTTATTTTACAAATTATTCATAATAATTAAATTCATATTTAATTTAAGTATCATGGACAAGCACACACATTAAAATTCTTAAAGAAAATGTCACCTCTATTTTACAAAGTATTTAGAATAATTAAATTCAACTAGTATTTAAAGTATCATGCCCAAGTACACACATTATAATTCTAGAACAAAATATCACCTCCATTTTACAAATTATTCAGAATAATTAAATTTAAATTGTATTATAAGTGTCATGCACAAGTACACAGATTACAATTCTAGAAGAAAAATTCACCTTTATTTTACAAATTATTCATAATAATTAAATTCATATTTAATTTAAGTATCATGGACAAGCACACACATTAAAATTCTTAAAGAAAATGTCACCTCTATTTTACAAAGTATTCAGAGTAATTAAATTCAACTAGTATTTAAAGTATCATGCCCAAGTACACACATTATAATTCTAGAACAAAATATCACCTCCATTTTACAAATTATTCAGAATAATTAAATTTAAATTGTATTATAAGTGTCATGCACAAGTACACAGATTACAATTATAGAAGAAAAATTTACCTTTATTTTACAAATTATTCATAATAATTAAATTCATATTTAATTTAAGTATCATGGACAAGCACACACATTAAAATTCTTAAAGAAAATGTCACCTCTATTTTACAAAGTATTCAGAGTAATTAAATTCAAATAGTATTTAAAGTATCATGTAAAAATATACACATTGCAATTATATAAGAAACTGTCACCTCTATTTTACAAATTATTCAGAATAATTAAATTCAAATTGTATTTAAAGTATCATGCACAAGTACACACATTACAATTCTGGAAGAAAATGTCACTACTATTTTACAAGTTATTCATAATAATTAAATTTAAATTTAATTAAGGTATCATAGACAAGCACACACATTACATTCTAGAAGAAAATGCCACCTCTATTTTACAAATTATTCAGAATAATTAAATTCAAATAGCATTTAAAGTATCGTGCACAAGTACACACATTCCAATTCTAGAAAAAATGTCACTTCTATTTTACAAATTATTCAGATTAATTAAATTCAAATAGTATTTAAAGTATCATGCACAAGTATACACATTGCAATTTTAGAAGAAAATAACACTTCTATTTTACAAATTTTTCGGAATAATTAAAATCAACTAGTATATAAAGTATCATTCTCAATTACACACATTATAATTCTAGAACAAAATATCACCTCCATTTGACAAATTATTCAGAATAATTAGATTTAAATTGTATTTAACGTAACATGCATAAATACACACATTACAATTATAAATGAAAATGTCACCTCTATTTTACAAATTATTCAGAATAATTAAATTCAAATAGTATTTAAAGTATTATGTACAAGTACACACATTACAATTCTTATATAAAAAGTCACCTCTATTTTACAAAGTATTTAAAGCAATTAAATTCAAATTTAATTAAAGTATCATGAACAAGCACACACATTACATTCTAGAAGAAAATGCCACCTCAATTTTACAAGATATTCAAAATAATTAAATTCAAATTGTATTTAAAGTATCATGCACAAGTACATACTCGTATATTACAATTCTAGAACAAAATAGCACCTCCATTTTACAATTTATTCAGAATAATTAAATACAAATTGTATTTAATGTAACACGCACAAGTACACACATTACAATATATTCTACATCCAAAAGTAAACGGCACTTACATCAAATGTCGTTCGAAATACCCGTCGAAGTTTTATATATAAAAAATAATACAAAAGAAAACAATTGGCCATTTTATACTTAAGAAACTTTTTTTAAAGAATACAAAATAAAAATAAAAAATTCTTTCTCTACAATGCCATTATCATCTTTTCTGAAATCCACTTTTACATTTCATAAAAGAGAAAATGAAAAATCGTTTTTTGTTTTGAAGGCCGCGCAGTACAGTAAATAGGATGGCAAAGTAAAATCAGCATAAGTTCTGTTTATTACCCCGTATTTTGATCTTCAAAGTCGTCTTTATTTCAGATGTCATTATAATAATAATGCTTCTAAAAGACGACATAATGCATTTCCCAGTTGAAAATTTTATTCTGTTATTATTTCGTTTCTGAATATTGCGTACTTGAAAGCAATATTTATTGATTTTTCAGTCCATTTTCTTGAAGAAATCGCATCGTTTCGACGGCGTAATGTGTAAGATTTATAGTTTTGTGTATTTTATTATGTGAATTATGTTTGAATATCACTTTAAGAGAAATGATGTTGTTAAAACATATATACGTACTTTATTTTAAAAGCAAAGAATACGATTGATGAAATGTTTAAGTATATTATTGCAGATGTTAAAGCATTATACAACATATTTTAGGATTTTTATGAAACAAATGTTGAATAGACATATATTGTTTATTTATAATAACTTGCATTTGTAATCATATATAGGAGAAATGTAATTTTAAAAAACAAATTTGTGTTTGTTTATATTTTTAGAAACAAATATTTAGTAATGTTTCAGGATACGTATTTGAATATTTTTATAATATTTATGTCTGATTTAACTGACATTTTTCCTGTAAAGTTTTCAAAAAATGTAAATAATTTTTTTTTTTTTTAAATATCATTTTCTCTAAATTTAATTAATATTAAATTTCAATTACCTCATTTCCTAAATACGCAATTGCCGCACAACTTAAAAAATAAAAACCAAAAATTTATTTAATTAAACCATTTGAAAAGTTTGTAAGTTGTTATATTGCTACTTAATATAGTCATAGTACAATTGTTAAAAACAGTTTATCATATATTGCTTTTGAATTTTTATTGAATTTCAGGTCATTATAAGATTCGAATTATATAGAATTCACATAATGATATACGCCTACTATTATTCGACACTTTCTTGAAGGAAATAAAGTAAAAATAAAAATATGCATAGTACGGAACTCTGTAAAAAAAGTACTAAAAAAAGAGTATCTAAACCTACTCGCTTGGTTTGAGTACAATTGCATCGTGAATTAGCAACGATGTATTCATTTTTAAGAGATCGTACTTTCTAAAAAATGAGCACTGTGATTTAATATTGCTAATAGCAACTTTTTTTAAAAACATTTTACAAAGCGATCTGACAAACTAAAAATCCTTGTTCCGTAGATTGTTTTTCACGTTATTTGATGTCGATTGCTTAAATGGAAACTGAGTTATTATAACTCAATTATCTTACATCCCATTCTTTTGGCACACCTTTTTACCATGTCTTCTGTTTATAACTCATTCACGTCGCTTTGTTAGTACAGCGGATTAGGATCTGGACTACGGTGTCTGAGTATCTAAATGCGATTCCCAGTAAATCTTGGTTGTAATTATTGATATTTACTGAAAAGGGTATATGAAGACAGCCTATATAGACAATCAATTGCTCTTTTTATTCATGTTTACTCATTTTTGAGTACATGTCTTTTTTAAAAAACTAAACTCACGTATTCAGAGCTATGAAAATCGTCGAATGTACTCAAAAATGAGTACATTTGACTTATTTTCGAGTTCCTATTTTTAACAGTGTATATATAAAAGATAAGTATTTTAATTATCTTTATATATAATTATCTTACGCGGTGATTGAAAAACGCTGTTTTTCTCTACGCGGAATGGCAACAGTTTGATTGTTTACAAAATTCTGTTGCGCTCGCATTTTTATTTTACCATTATGTAAGCCATTTTGACGATTAACCCCTTCAATTCATTGGTAAATAATTATTTTGATGATGTCAGCTTAAATTAGGAAGAATATAAGCCTTATTAAATTAAAAAATAGAAGTTTTGAAAAACCCTTTTCCAAACATAATGTGGAAAATTGAGGTGGCGCCATCTGTTGACAATTTTGAAAACTAGCTTTATATGAGCTTCATTTTTATGATGTATTAACTCAGTAAATTACACACTTTTGGTAGGCAAGAAACAAAAACTCAGGAAAGGTGTGAAAAAAACGTGGAAAATAATAAATAATGGTATGCTTGCCAGTGGTACCATTGTTTTCATTTCTAGTTAAAAAGAAATTAGTTTAAATGATTTTATATTGATTTACATAGTGAAAAAATGTATTGTTGACAATATGAATATTAATTTATATTTACAATTTCAACTTTTAAAGTTTTTAGTAATATAATTAAAAAAGTATTGTTACTAGGACACATTGATATTGTGTCCTACCTTTTAGCGAGCGAACAGAGAAGTGCTTTGCGAAGCAAACCTATGAGGAATGCGTTGCAATCCTCCGGGGGTTGGCGGAACGTCAGCGGAGCAGGAGACGGAGCCTCCTAGTATTAAATAATATTTCATGAACATATTTCTCTGGAAGTATAATAAATTATTATAAAAAAAATAGTTATATCAAAACTTCTACTGTATAAAAATAAACCTGTTTCCTTAACTTTACGCCGCATCAAGTGCAACAAATCCATTTAATTTACTTTCTGTTCCGGCGAATTGAACACAACTTTTTCAGCTTCTCGAACCAGAGGGCAACTAATCTCAAGAAATACTTTCCGAATGGCAACGTTTGATTCGTTTCCCTCCCAGCGAATGTTGAATACAATATGATGACAATTTATAACATCTGGCTATGTCAGATGTTTCAGTCAAGCAGCAAAAAATTAGGAACACTTAAACCACTTTTAAGACTGTTTCTTAAGCTTATTGAATCGAAGCAGTAAACAAATATTTAATTTCCTGACTTAAAGATTGAACTTTTAAATCGTTTTGCAAACTGGAATAGCAATTTTGTTTCTATTTCATGTTTGAATGTTTAATTTAGGATGTTTATATAAAACGTAAGTGGTTTGTTGAATGTTGAACCCATGCATAAAATATGTTTGTTAATTTAAAGATAAATATTGGTTTGTTTGGTTGTCAAAAAAACGTTGCACTAGAGCTACTTATAAGACTATTTGGTGACAGTTTACGTCGGTTGGTTAGTTAAGGGGGACCCGAGCCCCAAAATCCGGAAAAATTGCTAATTTTCTTTTCTTCGTAAAACGATGCTAAACGTACTTAAGAAGGTGTGTACAAAATTTCAAAACGGTAAAAGAAACATAACATATGTATGTTTAGATGTTTATATACCATTTATCATCTCTCTACATACTTTTCGTCTGCAACAATCGTAATTTACTCAAAATATATTTTTTTTTATTTTGGTCACGTTTAAAATGCTAATGCTTTGTTAATAATTAACTTAAAACTAAACTATTAATAGTTTTTGAAGCTCTAATATTTTTTTTATAAACGTATGTATAGCGTTTTTAAATTAAGTTATAATTTTTTTTTTACAAATTATTAAACTTAAAAAATTGAATATTTTTGGGGTTTTGAACTTAAAATAAATTTTTGAAGACAATTAAAACATAAATCTGCAAAAGTCTATTCATACGTTTATAGTATGTACCTTAACAATATTTAATCAATTAAAATTTTTTTAAAACATTAAAAATTAAAAGAGGAGTAGTGTTTTTAAAAAAGGTATTTGTAAGCTTAAAAAATACAAAAAATAACAAAAATATTTTTTTTAAATATATTTTTGTTTTTGCTTATTGTTTAGAAAAAGATGTTCTAATAATATAAAAAAAATGGTATGTCTGAATTCATTAATAAACAAATTAGAATTTGGGGCTCGGGTCTCCCTTAAATAACGTCGCACTAAAGCTGTACAGTTAATTATCGAAAAGGATTGACCCAGGAATATTGCTTCGTATTTTTTAACAATGTTCAGCTGGAGAGGATCAAACTCTTAGCTGGCACCTGACAATACATCAATAAGCGTCAGAAGAATGAAAATCGATCAGATTTAACCTACACGAGTCCGTTATACACACCTGTGGAAATTGAGGATATTTTTGGACGACTTTTGTAAATTAGAAGGGAATCTAGCAACCCTCCAATCGCAAAATTGCTACATTTTAACACTTGTAAAGTCCACTTCTATTTGAAACCACAACAGTTTGATTCTTAGAATGATTCCGTTCTTCAGGTCCACCAGGCCCCTTTATAGGCCAACAGTACGCAGTGTTTCCAGGTGGTCGCACACCCTAGTACTGACCGCCCGTATTAATGCTTGACTTCGGTGATCTGACGAGTACCGGTTATTCATGGTACAAAAAGTGGCAAAATTTTATGATATCAACGCTAGCCTGTGACTTTCATATCTCATACGCTGAAATGTACGCAAATAGATTGTTCAGAGATGCTTTAAGAGAATCCTTGATTAAAATATGCAGTAATTTGCTGCACTGTTGACCTTCAGTGGCTCCATACAAATCTGGAACTATTCTTCATGCTCAAGCATTCAGTAGCCGCTGAAGATCACATGACATAGGTTGAGATCCAATGTTTGGGTAACATACCAATATTTAATCTCTTTCACTATTTGTTCTTAAGCATTTTGTTGATGCTCAATGACCCATGGCTCCTAAGACCCAAAATCACCCCACGTTCGAAGTCCATCAAATCGCGTGTTTACCCATACCTGTTCAAATAAAACGCTTCTACTAACGTTGTAAACAAACCTATTTCTATTTTAATAACTATTTCACCCTCTTGTGGAAGCAGTGTGATGTCATAGCGCATTTACTTAAAATGTTCAATTGGTCATATTATTTTGGCCCCTCAGTGTATAACAGAACTGAGAATCATAGGACGGTCTTTGGCCGGTGACGGTTTACAATCTATTTCGAAGGAAATACAAGTGGACACTAACTCACATTTTAAATTATGCTGTATGAGCAGCAAAACATCTGAGATGGCACCCCACAATCCTGTACAGACATGAGGATATTTTAACCACGACAGATACAACTGCGTACTATTTCCCTATTCACAACGAACATTCAGTTGTCCAGCGGATAAAAGCGTTCAGCTGGTAATCAGAGGATTGCTATTCCGAGCCCGTGCGGTGGACTTGACAATGGAAAATATGTAATGGTTTTTCGGTCAGAGGGTTGCAAGCTTCGCTAAAAAAAAAATACTAGAAAGTCGCCTACAATATACAACAAATTATACCGGCGTGTGTACAGGACTGGTGCACGATAAATCTGATCGGGGTACAGTGTCCTGATGCATATTGAGGTTGTATAGGATATCATCTCAGGTGTTGTCCTCATCAACTAACCATGGTTCAAAAATACGAGGCATTGTTCACGAGTTTTTCCTTTGAGGCCCCGAACCATCGCCAATGTGTAGCTTTAGTTTGACTTTAATTAATCAAACCAAACAATCCCTATGCACAAAACAGATATTGATTATGATTCGAGTATTTTACCTTTGGGCTCCGACTGACTGCAAAATAGAGAAAAATAATACTAGTTTATGTGGTTTAAACTAATTACTGTACATGTCTTTTACAATTTGTATCTTAAATTGTTTCTGTAACTGAACGTAACAAGTAATAACGCACTGGTAACTTGATTATCTTGTTTGAAAATTTCATTTTTTTTTAGAAAGTCTTTTAGCAAATCGATAACGCTTACAACGCCAAAGCTATTCAAATTTATTTCCAAATAAATGGGAATTGCCAGAAACAATGTCTAGAGGTTTATTTGTTTGGGAAAAGAATCGAAGTACATGCATTGGAGACAATGCATTGTAAGTGTATTTATTGACGATTTCTTTAGAGAATAGGTTTTTATCTGTATCCGAGTTTTCTTTTCTGTGCTATTATGCAGTACAAAATGAGTTCGAAAAGCTATTGAATATCGTTCTAATTGACAAAATAAAGTTTCTGTAAATTCATTCAATTGGAAATATGAGTTTTTCATAAAACTAATAATGTATATACTTTGTTGCATAACAAAGACATTAAAGTTATTTACGTAAATACAAAATGTCATTTTGCTTGATTGTAAAGACAATAGTTAAATAAATTCAATACTTTCACCCTTTTAATCGATATACCTTATGTGTATATTTTATTGAATAATGTATATACTACCCTGTAAGTCATTACCACTTTCAAGCAACTCAAAGCGAAAACAATAAAAATGCATACAATATATTTGGATATTTTTGTATATTCGTAAAAATATTTGAACACAAACATATATAATATTTTATTTTGTATTCATAAAACAACGGGTGGGCCAATATGCCCAGGTGTGTTTTAAAATGTAATTAAAATTCAAATGTCATGAAAAAATTTGGTTTAAACTAAAATGTTTCTCAGGAAGAACAAGTTTCTTCTAAGCAAATACAAATTTTAGTTCCAAATTACGCCATAGATAGCGTCATACCAAATATAAGAAAATAACATCAAAAACTCGAGACAAGAAGTAACAGAAAATTTGTTTTATCACGGATAATTTATTTTATGTAATTCAATACAATATATCAATGTCTGTATCAATGTTTTTTCTTATGCTTTTACAGCGGCATCTATGAGTAATATTTTGAACTAAAATTAGGATTGGGATTATATATTAAATTTTTAATGTGTCAGGAATATTTTGCACATCTTATACATCAGTTAAATTTAGAAAGAAAAAAAAATGCTTTTCGTGTTGATATTTTCTAAATACTCTTAATTCATTTATGGTATAGTTTATAATTTGTACCTTAAATTAATTGGATTAAAAATAGTGTAAAATAAATTCACAAGTAACACAAACTGGAAAGACAGTTTGTTAAAAACATTCTTTTTGTTTATAAACCAGGAAATATAAAATTTAAAAAAAAAAAATTGATTTAAGTAAGGTCACTTTTTTGTATTTTTTACTTTCAAAAAGAAAAATTACATATTTTTGAAATATTTGACAGTGTGATTATGTTAATCTGCTTTGCACACATACGTAGAAAATAAATTATATTGATATCTGAAAAATTAATGAGAAAAATAAAATGTGTCCTACACCCAATTGATTTTTTTTTAAATAACTGATATCAAAGTATACGTTTAACAGTATGTAATTTATATTTGATTTCATAAATCTCATTTTAACTCATTACCTATTGTTCCTACTTTATCCCTAACCATTATATTAAGTAATTATTACCCAAAAGTTAAAAACTAATTTAAACATAAGTTCACTATCACTCAAGGTGTAAATATACTTCGCTATTGGCGAAATTTGACTCAAGTCGAGCGAAGTAAAGTGCATTCTTCGAAGTCAGTGATTCATCAGAGTTTCCTGCACCATTGACATTTCATTACAGTATACGTCCATCAATGCCAGGAGTTGTTCCGGTACAGTACGTAGTTATTACGTACACGGAAGGAAAGAGAGTGATGTCCAGTTGACGTGCTGTAAAGTATTATTTTTTACAACAAAGGAAAGCAGTTCTTTTTCGATACCAGGTATTACCAGTAAATAAATAATAGCTACTCTGTTTGATTTTTTTCTAATGGCCAATTGAAAGGGCAAGTGGAAGAAGGGGTTTAACTGACGAAAATCACTTTCGAATGTATTAACAGCTTTTTTATTGACAACAATCTAGAAGAAAAGGGTCGCTTTCCGTTTAACATCCACTATTTGTCGCCAAAGCAAAAAATGACAGATGACTTTTTCCTATTCATCGACCGTGAGAATGATTTTGGGTGGTAGGTAAGCACAATTGGCGCGTTATCGCATATTTGGGAATTAGGTACCCTTCATTAAATATGACAATTATAAGAGAAACATATACTTTGTACTACTATGTATCTACCTTTATATATGAAGCAGAGTTATACAAAAACGGTCCCTACCTGAAATTTTAATCACATTTCCTTTTCACAGAGAAACAACAACTTCAACATTTCTACAGGTACCGGTGAGATTGGCGATTTTACCAAGTGCTGTATGAATTATTTTATTTTAAAATCACAGTTGAACCTACCTGACTAAATTAACTTACTAAAAACTAATAGGCTGGAATTAGAAATCAATTCAAGTAATACCAATATTAACCAATTTCTGGCCCACTAGTACAATGTGGTTGCCTCTCTAGTACTTCAAGTAAAAATTATGTGGATACATTAATATCCTGGTGTAATCAATCAGGTGCCTTATAACTTCTTTCATAGATAGTTAGTATATAAAATTATTTTTTTAATAAAAATGTAAGTTATATTTACTTACGAAGTTTTTATTTTAAATAGTCAAATGGTCAGATTAAAGTTTTTTACAGGAAACTAAAACTTTACCATTTCTTTAACTATTCACATTTATTTGATATAGATTGTAATTAAATTATTAACGATTTTATGTTGAGGGTTTAAACTAATTAACAGAATTTCCACAAACAAATAAGAAGGAAGTATTTCTTTTTTTAATAAGATATTGATTCTGTAATATTTATTCAACATTCATTTAAAAAGAAAAACTGAAAAGTGAAGTGAAGTGAGTCAACTCGCCATTAATATATATTTTTTTTGTTTGGTCATTCAATTAATCAAATCTTTTAGCAAATTATTATTTTTATTTCAACCAAAGTAAAGAGGGTAATTTAATATTTTTTTTCCCTATCAGATTTAAAAAAGTGAAAAACTATAAGAAATTTCTTCTACACTTTCTTTTCGAAAGAAAGTTATTCCGTTGTGGTTTTTAATTAACATTATTTTACAAGCGCAAAAATAGTTTTTAATTGAATGTGAAATAAATACACTTGCATTAAACTAATTACGAAGTGAGAAATATTTTATATTTAGAATAAAAAAATAATATAATATAACTATAACAAATAAAATCATTAATGAGATTTTTGAACTCACTAAAGAAAAAATATATTTAATGAAAATTTTCTTAGATATTATGGTAACTTTCAAGCAAAAAAATATTTTTCTTGTTTCGTGTTGAAAATCATTTGCATATTTCATATCTAACCATAATAACAAAAAATATTTTTCATATAGAATTTTTTTTTTAAATTTTTAAAATACACAATATATAATTTTAAGTTATCAATCTTTTGTGTTATTAAAATTCTAGTGTGTATTACATTATGATGCATAGAAACGATTTAACTAGTATTAGTTTAGTTATAATCGCTTTATAATGCTGTAAAAGAAATTTATAAATTAAAATTGTAATAAATTAAAGCGTTTAAAATTCGAAAAATTGATAACATAGATAAAGGCTCAATACTATGAAAATGATCAAAACATCAATATATTTTTATTAACTTAAATTACTTCTAAGTAATTTCTAAACATATATCGGTCAAACAAAGAGAGCATTGAGATTTCATATTAAGGAGCACCAAGCACATACTGTTAAACAAGAAATAAAGAAGTCCTCCATTGCCAAGCACTCTTCGGAACATGGTCTAATATTTAATTTTTCTAACCCACATTTAATTTGCAAATCCAAATCTCCAGTTGAACTTGACTTCCTTGAGGCGTTTCATATTTTTAGCAATATTGATTCGATTGTCAACGAAACATTTGCAGTCCCAGTATTTCCCGCTTGTTGGCACACAACAGTTAACTCCAACCGATTGAAATAGTCTTTTTGTTTTTTTTCTTTGGCAACACTGTCATTTTCTGGGTTTATTTATTTATATTTTATTACACAGACTTTTTTCATTCTCTGCTGATGAAGGGAGACGTATCTCCCGAAACATGTCCAGATTTGATGGATTTTTATTGCGTATTTTAACGTTGTATTTGTATTTTAAAATATATAAAAACTGACAGAGCTTAATTTAGTGGATAAAAAGGGCACCACAGTTTGGATAAGATAACATTCTAAGATTATCAAATGACCTAAATGGGTGTTCTAAAATGACTGCAGTCAAATGAAACACTAATTTAATATTATTGTATTTATAAGTAATATATTAATTGAAGTAATAATTAAAATGTGTTTATGATTGTTTAATATTAATCAATTGTTTTTATTTTCCAGGCATTGTATTTGAACTACTGAAGTCTAGTACCACATAATGTATTTAAATGCTTCTAAAGAGTGAGAGCAGAAGTGTATTTTCATGTAATTGAATAAAGTACCTTAAAAATAAACTATTATTGTCCAAAAACCATTGACAGCTACCTCGTAGCTTTCTTAATAATTCAGTAAACCCCGATATTTGCAATGAACTTTTAAGCGTCTGATGCTCAAGGCCGTATATATACATCAAAGGATCTCCAGTTTTTCTAGTAATAATTTTTAATAGTAAATAGCTAAAGTAATAACTAACCCAAATTTTAATTTCATAAAACTACTCCGTTTTATTATATTTTTTATTTAAAAGTTTTGAAGTGCAACTTACAAATTATATATTTATAATTAATTTAAAAAAATAGTTAAAATAGCATCTCTGGAAAAATATTTAAATTGCCAAGTATTAAAAAAATATTAAATTGCCAAGCTGTGAAAAAAAAATTAAATTGCCAAACTTTGAAAATTTTTTACAATTGAGGGTTTGCTGTAAAAAGGAGGTAGCTCCAATTATTCAAGTTAGCAGAAAGCCATAAAAAACGTTTGAAAATTCAAAATTCCAAGTTGTGTGGATTTATTATTTTTAATCAATCTTCTTAATTGTTCCTACATATTATGACAGTATTTTCACTCAAAATTATATCTTTCAGATGACGTGGCACATGTTGGAGTGTTGGAGCTACCTCTTTCTTGCAACCAAATAGGTTGGTTGGTTGGTTGGTTTGTTAATTAACGTCGCACTAGAGCTTCACAGTGGGCTATTGGCGACGGTTCGGGGTCAATCTCGAATGCAACCAAATAGATGCACTGTCTACCTCTATAAAAAATATGTCACAAAAACTACAATGTACTATAATATTATTTTATTTAAAGAAAACTTCAATTGAACTATAACATATAACTTGGTTTTAAAAACAGAAAATTACATTTTCAATCAGCACACTCCTCCTGTGTAACGCCTGGCTCATCTGCTGCGTTGTATGGTTTAAGTCCTTCGTAGAACCACAAAAAGTAAAAGAACCCAAAACGCTACTGTTTATAAGTGATATATAACCTTCCTGTAAGCAAAGCACGTCAGTCGTTTGGGGGGAAATGGCGGTAGCTCCAGGAGATACCTCTATATTGCAACAAACTAATGAAACATTCAGCTTCATTTCTTGAGTAATGCGAGAACTAACGATTGAAGCTACATATTTCTGGTACCAAACGAACAAGTTTTTTTTATTACAAGATAGTACATATAACTCCATGTCGTGGTGTTAGTACATTTTTGGTATGCGTTGTGTTATTTTTTGTTTTTATTATGAATAATGTTGGTTTGGAAGAAATACATAACAAACAAATAACTTACTTTTAAATGGTGCTTTATTATCACATTAAACTCATTAAGTAGAAGAAACTTATGGTTGGGGGGTTATGTGCAATATTATGCTAAACTCACTCACGTGTACTGGTGAGGAGAGTTATCGTCTGAGGTGATTTATCGGTTTGTTAAGGCTCGTAGATGACCCGGTTTTCAGTGGCGTTGGCATGAAGTGGGACTTAGCCTGGCATCGGGACTTTTCCGGTGATGCAGTGGCCTCGTAAATATCCGGCTTCAGGGCGTTGTCATTCGTTGTTCTTTTCCGGCTTTGCATGACATCGGGACTTTTCCGGTGATGGTCATGAGGACGGAAGTCGATGGAGTAAAATTTACTCGTATTTCTTGGGCAAAGGCAGAGTTGTAAGTGATGTGGGAAATCTTGAATTTCCCACGGTGGTCTCTTGGGGTGGGGGCTGAAATTCTGCATGAATTACCAAACCCACCACTTGAGATTAGCTCCGCCCTTCTTGGTCACCCCTCCTAACCAATCCTGGCATGGTCGTAAACTAGCTCAGTGACGTAACTCTCCCCACATTGTAACACCGTAATAAAATCGACGACAGTCAGTCTAGCCAACTGACCAAATTGCACAAAGTACAGTATAGGTCAGATCCCTATATAAAAATTGCAACGTGTGACAGCACACTGTCACACTCCAAATTCCCCTAGGTTGGAGCCTACATCCTTTTTGCAGCGAACCCTTCAATTACAAAAATCGTCTGAGCAGCGCTAGTGGGTTGTTTTAAAATAAAAGATAAGTTAAGTGAATGATAAAATTAAATCGTACAAATTGAACATATTCTTTATTTAAAAGTACAAAGAGTATATTTTTTATTATCGCAAGTATCTCTTCAACACTTTCGCATGCAGATAGCAACTTTCATTAAAAAAAAACTTCCATGACACCCGCAACAAAAGCATCGAAACCATCATCACACACAAAAGATAAATATCTCTAATATTACTTTAAAAGAACTGCATCATCAGTCAAGACCTCTAAAGCGTTTCAAAGGGGAGGAGGGGGGGGGGGGGAGAGCGAAACACATGTCCTCCCCCCCTTATTTTTCTCCAGAAACTTCTTGATAACGCCGGCTCATGGCCGACACCGATCTCGGCAAAAACAATAACAAAACAAAATGAAGTAATGCCCCTTGTGTGTTTCCCTCCTGCGAAAATGCGCTTGTGGCATTACCGCAAGCGACGAAACAAAGTGCCAGTCGTTATCTCGCAAAATGTTCGTCCACCTCCCCTGCCTCTTTAGTGTATGAGTGCCACCGCAGGGCCAGCACTTTGCCGGCACCGTCGTAACGCGAATGGCTTGCTGAAGTCGCATTTATTTGCATGCGTCGCATCAAAAAAGGGGCTTTGACGGTGTTTTAAGTTTGTTTTGTGAAGCTCGGGGCATTGGGGTAAATGTCGTGTGTTCTGCTTAGGTAATAGGGTAGAGTTTGGGGTAGGTTTATACACGGGCACATACCATATAGACATATACCTTTATTTTAAATACTTATCGCTAATAGAATATATATCTAATGTGTTGTTTTGAAGAAAAAAGGGTTTTGCGTTTATTTTATTCGACTTGGCAATGTTATTTGTGAATTAGGGATTTCTACAAATTGAAATTTATTTCTATTTTCGTTACTAGGTAAACAGTTTTGCTCAGTGGATTTGTGTTCAACTTTGTGTTTCAAGTATATTTTATGTTATAAAAAAATATAACTGATTGTGTCTGAGAAGTTTTGAGGTAGAGTTTAAGTTCAGTTTATACAGACGCCCTTATTTTAAATACTTATCGTTATCTAAGGCGTGTTGCATTGTGAAGAAAATGGGATATATATATATATATATATATATATATATATATATATATAACTATATTACGCGATGATTTTAAAACGGTGTTTTTCTCTTTGCGGAATGGCAACATCAGTTGGCGGTTCCCCCCTCGTTGACATTTATTTCTATTGTCGTTAACAGGAAAACATTTCTGTTTAGTGTATTTGTGTTCAACGTTGTGTTTCAAGTGTACCTTATGTTAGGAAAAATAATAATAATATTGTTTGAGAAACATGTCAGTTGTTAAGTCATAATTTCAAAGTATTTAAGTAAGGGAGAGGATTAATCTTGATTCATTTAATATTTAAGTCACACAATGTACGTTTATAAAATTAGTTGGATTTTTTAAAATAATTTTTATAATTTGTAAAAATTATCATTTATTAGTATTGTTTTAGTATAAATATTAGTTAAAAGGTCGAAAGCTTAGCCATTTTTAGAACTATACTTACAAAATAAAACAAATATTAGTATATTTACTTCCGAAAGCATATAGAATATTTATTTTATAATATAAATGAATCAATATATAATAAAATATCAAAACAAAGATATGTGTGTTACTCTTGAAGGATCCAGTGGAAGAAGGGGTGAAATGATAAAACTCAATTCCCAAGATAAATAGCTTTTTTACTAACAACAATCATGAAGAAATGGGTCGATTTCCATTGAGCATTCACTATTTGTCCCCGAAGAAAAATTGGCATGATATGGTTTTCTATTAATTAATCGTGAGCATTATTAGTGGTAGAAGATTAACAAAATTGGCGCATTTTCGCATATTTGGCATCTGGGTTTGCTTAATCAAATCGAAACATTATAAGTGAGGCATAGATTTTACTGCTCTTTATCTGCTTAATTAATAAAACATAGCCATATAATTTAGAGTGAAGATGCATATGTTCTTAAAGCTTTCATCTATGCCAAATTAGATTTTTTTCTCTAAAAATGTAATTTAATCATACCTTTCACTTGTCCTTCCATTTAGTACAGTATAACACTTAATCAATGTAAAGGATTGTTCTACCTAAGTTTTCAGACAGTGTTCTATTTAAGTTCTAAAACACGGTATACAAGAGTTGAATTATTCCATTTGTACCCACGAACCAAAACCATCAATAAAACTAGGAACACTACAACTCGTACTTAACTTCCAACATAAAATTTAACAAAATTGAGTCGTCAATCAATTTGAAGTTTGCGATTGCTGTTCTAGTTTTGTGACCTCTGCTGTGTCTGAAAGAAACTGCCCTTTTTTTCTTATCAAGGACGGAGAGAGTGCAGTGGCCTGGAGTATCCACAGAAGTCCCCGGTGGACATGTGTTATATTGTGTTTCAGAAAGAAACACATGCATATAATTTGTATAATTGCATTTTAAAAAAATATGTCTATATTTTTTGTTCTTATTATAATTAAAAAATAAATTAATTGATTTTATACTTGCCATTGCTTGTAAATTGCAGGCCTCCAGTGACCAGTGGATAAAGGCGTTAAGCTAGTAATCATAGGATTGCTGGTTTGAATCAGTGAGATGGACTTGACAAAAAAAAGTAAAATAGCAGTGTTTTGGCTATCGGAGGTTAGCCAGTTTCAATACAAAACTACTATAAAGTCGTCCAGGACATACAATAAATTATACTGGCGCGTATACGGGACTGGTGCACGATAAATCTAATCAGGGTCCAATGTATTGACGTCTATGGAGATTGCGTCGGTGCCAGTTCAGGTGTTGTTTCCGTCATCTGACCATGGCTCAAGAATACGAGGTATCGTTCCCGGGTCTTTCCTTCGAGATTGGCCCTAACCGTTGCCAATAGCTCACTGTGTAGCTCTAGTGCGACGTATTTAATCAAACCAAACCAAAAGCTTCTAAATTGGTTGTTTTAAACGGCGCACTAGAGCTACGCAGTGAGCAATTAGTGACGGTTCAGGGCCTATCTCGAAGGAAATACCCGGGAACGATTCATCGTATTCTTGAACCATTGTCAGATGACGAGGACAACACCTGAGTTGCCCCCTGACGCAAAGTCAATAGGCGCCAGGATATTGGATCTCGATCAGATTTATCGTGCACCAGTCCCTTATACACGCCAGTATAATCTATTGGATGTTCTGGACGACTTTCTATTATTTTTAAAGCAAAGCTGGCAACCTTCCGATCGCAAGATCACCTATTTCCTTTGTCAAGTCCACTGTCCTAGAACTAGCAATTATCTGATTACCAGCTGGACACCTATATCAACTGGGCAACTGGATACCTTTTTAAATTAACATTATATTTATAGTTGATAAGAATCTACATTCCTTATCCTCTAGAACCTTAAACATACATACGCATTTAAACTCTTATTACTGTGCAGGTCTAGTGCGACGTTAATTAACAAATAAACTCTTATTAATCTACTATTAATTCATACGCATTTTAATAACATTATTCTTATATTACCCACTCTACAACTCCAAATCACACTAAATCTATTTAGCAAATTGGATTATAAAAATCCAATCTGACCTTACACAAGAATCAGAAACATAATGAAAAATAACCGATATTTTTTATGGGAGCACAGCACCGGAAAAATGCTTTGACTGAACTCAATTTAGCTGAGTGGCTCGTTTTACATTTACGAAAAAAGAAAGCAGGAATGAAAATTCAATTACAATTTTCCATTCTGTTAAAAAATGTGTCTGGCGAATCCGAGCGCTTGGGATCCAGATTGGTGTAACTTTGAGAACAAATGGTTCTTGGTGTAACTTTGAGCGTGTATCAGAACCATTATTTCAGGTGTCTGATTCTTGCTCGCTGTAATTGGAGCCGCGCTAGGGGATTCTTCCATTGTGAAAAATGATTAGGTAGAGAAACCTTATAAATGATTCAAGGTTCCAGTTTAGTCTACGATTTCGTTTCGAATGTATATATAAGTTTGCGTGTTTTAGTTTTCAGTTAAAGTTATGCGCATAATGTCAACGAGTTTATAATTTGTCGCTAAGAAAACATCGTAACATATTTAGGTTGTATTTTATTATACACGCGCTGGGATGAACTACATACATATAATTAAAATGACACAAATAAATAAAAGTCTGTAATAATATTTATTTTTAAATTGGTAATTTTTTTTTATTTAAGTAATTTTGTAATGTTTCATAATTGGGTATGGTTGGTAGTTTCCTTTACCAAATGAGGGATGGCGAATTATAAAAAAAATAACGTTTTTAGCTCTTTAGTGGTTAGAAAAATAACATATATGTAAAATTGTTTTTTTATGCAAAACTGTTTACTTTCTATACTTTGCATTTATATTACACATATATTTTTAATTTTAACAATTTTAACATATAAACCTTCTCAGAAACACCCCCAAAGCTTTATATTTGAAACATATTTCAATATCGAATACTTTATGAATTTAAAATTTATGAGTATTTCTAGAAAAACTAAAAATCCTTAGACAAATTAAATCGTTTAGCCCCATCAGACGGTTAATAAGCGGTTGTACTTATATACGTATAATTCACCTAATTACTTGTTAAAAATATTTAACTTTTAATTAACAGATAACAAGTACTATTTCAAATCGTGCCTTCCCTATTTCAATACATTTCTATAAATCAATATTATTATCATAATTTGTAAATAAAGTTTTGGTACTACATTTAACATTTTCAAAAATAGTATAATTTACATTGGACTGAAAGTTTATGAGTATTTCTTGAAAAGCTAGTATTCCTTGGACGATTTAAATCGTTCAGCACCATCAGACGGTTAATATGCGATTTTACTTATATACGTATAATTCACCTAATTACTTGTTAAAAATATTTAACTATATCTAATATATCTACATTGGAGTTGGCAAAATTGAAAGCACAATTACTCCAATATAATGAATATATACGGAACCATATGAATATTGATAATACAACAAAGTAACGGAAACTAAAAATTGTTTTACTACATTCCCATTTTAACTTAAGATAGGAAAAATAAGTTTTTAAAAAAATATTATAATTATAGATAATACTCGGTTTTTAATCGCATTCCTGAATTGTTTTGTACGTAAAATCTTTGGTGATGTCGTTGAACAGATTTTAAAAACCCAAAGCTCAAAAACATTTGTACATTTTGGGCATATCCTACATCAAATTGGTCGTTTGGTGCCACTAGTTTTGGTGCCAATTTATATTTTAGTGCCATCTTCTAGCACTTACTTTATGTGTATTCTACTACTAACATTTATTTTTCGAAGGCTATTTTCTATTAAAACTCACAACATTGAAAGATATATGCGTATTAAATTTATTTATCTATATATAACTTTAGTTATATATAAATATATATATATATATTTAACACAACATACCAAGATACTGGTTTACTGCAGTGCATTTAGATGCCTTGCCCAGTGAGCCCATTTTAAGAAGTCCTTAAAATGCTAAAAAATACCAACAAAAAAAAAATCAATGCAATCTCATTTAAAGTAAATATTTATTTTTTTGCAATATTTCTATTACTTTTTCCGATATGAAATAAAAAAGTAACTTTACTAATATTTAGAATTCAAGTTTCTTGCAGTATTTACATTTGCATTAAAGCTGATTGATTATATTATTTTGCATTGCATGCCACATTTACAAATTTTATTCTAAGATACACCAGGGGGTCCCCAAATATTATTTTGCTCTTGGTCCGTAAACCTAGAAGTTGGTCGCTGAACATACCCATAAATTAATCTTTTTATTGCCTACATTGTACATAAGATAATGAAACTGAAACGAATGACATTTAAAGTGTTTTAAAGGTACATTAAATTATATTTTAAACAATACCACTAATGGATGCTCGTGACAAACGAGTCAGAGACCATTTAAGAGACCCCCCCCCCCCGAAAAAAAAGACCCCCACTCCTATCCACCAAAAAAGTGTTCTCGACAAAAACGAAAGAAAAAACAGAATTTCATCTTTTGAAAAAAAAAAGGCGGACGCTCGAATGAGACTTCCTTTTCAGGGCTACACGTGTAAAATTGGAAAAATGACAAGTCAAGTCGGCGAGCAAGAGAATAAGGGGAGCGATATTTCAATAGGGTTCGTGTAGAAGTTCAAATACTGGGACGGATATTCTGCGGCCATCCAGCCGGTAGGGGGCGTGGTTTCAAGGAATGGATCCGAGTGTCCTGCAATTCGTCACTAGGGCAAATGGGAAACGATTTTGATAAGATTGAGAATATAGTTGTTGCCGTATTGTACTTAAGGGGGTATATGACGAGCCATTTTCTTTAATTTTGCAGAAGTCATTAAATTTATTTGTTTCTATGTATATATTTCTATGTTTGCAAAGTATATTAACGTTATCACATGGTCAAATACTTAAAATATATAAAACTTTTCTTTTTTGTTTTAAATACAAATTCCCAAGAAAGTGACTTTTCTTATTTTTGATATAAGTCATAAAATATTTTCTGAAACACTACATTTTTGTATTTTTATAAACAAACGTATGTGTTTAACAAACTCTATTTACCGATTTTTGGTATTTGCTATATATATATATATATATATATATATATATATATATATATATATATATATATATATATATATATATATATATTTTTATATATATATATATATATATATATATATATATATATATATATATATATATATATATATATATATATATATATATATATATATATATATATATATATATATATACATGAGATAGGGAGAGATAATATTATTTGTTTAATATAAAATAATCTAAATTGAGTACTTTTACATTCGGACTCATTTACTAAACTGTCTGCAGTACCCACAATGAATACTAATTTATATAATTAACGTATCAACACAAGACACTACTATATACAGTTTACGCATAACAAAGTATCGCATTAGTGAATGCAAAAATATGCGTCGGCACCTCTTTCAAATACTGGGAATCTTCAAACTAGAGAATTTGATCAATATATTCTAAAAATATAAAAAAATAACTCTTAAATGATAAAACAGTTGCGCTTTCCTGGAATAAAATACTTCCAATAAATCACGGATGAAAGAGGATTAAAATAGGTCAAGGATAAAGAGGGGTAAGAGAAGGGGGGGGGGGGGCTTAGAACTGAAAAATATTGCACCGCTTTCAGTTTGATGCAGTCTGATATTAGGCAAAGAAACGGATCATTATGCGAACCGGTGCGGGTTTGAATGGATTCTGATGCGATCCATGACTACTAAAGTGGAAGTGGATTATTGAATTAGAATAAAAAAAAATTATGATTTTTTTGTTGTTGTTTTTTTGGGTGATGTATCCATTAAGCTACTACATTTATATCGTTTTTAAATTGTTATTGATCGACCATACACAATAAATTAAAGATATATATATTTTTTTGTATTCACTGTAAAAGAAATGCGCTTAAAAATGAGTAGATGGATTTACTCGTTTTTCTTTGAGTACAACTTAATCGTAAATGACTTTCGCAAAAATGAGCAGTATAGTTTAATATTGCTAATACCAAATTATGCTTAAGGGGGTCCGATACCTTCGACATTTTTTTCTTTATTTTTATACTTGTACAATCCAATTTTTTTTCTCTTTCTAAATATGCATAAAAAACCATTTTAAGACGCTCAATTTTTTTTTTAAATTGCACATTTATTTTTAAATTAAAATTTTAATAAATTTTTTAACAATTTTAAAATTCCTACTCCTTTTTTGTTTTTCAATATTTTGAAGCAATTTTTTTTATTTAAGATCTTGAATAATATGTAAATAGATGTATGCATTCAAATTTTGATTCAGATACATCACTTTAAAAAAATAAAATATATTAGAAATTTTGGAAAAAAAATTGACGAAAAAAAATAAAATTCCATTTTAAGTGGTTTTAAAAAACAAATTATGGTAAAAATAGGAAATCTGAATGCATACATCTATTTAAAATATATTTATCTTGCTATACACACAAAAATTATGATTTTAAGTATAATAGTAAAAAAGCCTTAGCATTTTTAGTGTTCATTAAATTTCAAAACCACGAACAGAGATATTTGCTTTTAAAGTTTACATATGATACAACTATGTTATAGGAACACATCATTAAAACATTCATAACTAAAAAAGTAATATGAATTTTTTGAAGCAGTTTTTAGTGAGTTATTAAGATAAGTTTGAATATTATTTTTTAAATATAAAAAAAAAATGACTTTTTTTGCGAATTTTGGGTATCGGACCCCCTTAAGCCATCTTAACAAAGCAACCTGGCAAACTTAAAATATTTATACGGAAGATGTTTTTCCACATTATTTGATGTCGATTGGTTAAATGGAAGCTGATTTATTACGACTTAATTATCTTACTTCCCATTCTTTTGCCACGCATTTTCAATATTGCTTCTATTTATAACTTCTTCAGGTAGCTCTCATAGTACAACGGATATTGCCCTGGACTTCAGTGCGGACGACATGATATAGACATATTGTTTTCAATTCCAGGTTGAAATTTATTGTAAGTGATTCATAAAAGCAGCAAACGTAGGCAAGAAATTGCTCATTTTTGAGTACATGTCTTTCCCAAATATGAAACATTTGTATTCGGAGCTAAATTAAGAATCGAAGGAAATCAAAAATGAGAACATTTTACTTGTTTTCAATTAAATATTTTTAACAGTGTATATTTTGCAAATGAAATTAATGTCTAAATAGTTTTCATGACATACTCTCAAAAAGTATGTCACAGTTAAAATTTTATTTTATCTTTGAAAATAGGTATTCAAGAAAAGTGTCAAGCACCCGATTTCCACCCTACCTCTTTGTTGAAAATAAAAATAAAGTTGTAAAAACATGAATGATTAGTATTGCTCAATGAATGGCCACATTATAACCTAACTTAATTATTTATAACGTCTAATAAGTTAGTGTTAATGCCATGTAATCTAATGATTTTGATTCCATAAATAATGGGGTTGCATGTATACTAGTGATGTGAAGGGATTTGTGATAATCGTCGATATTCTTGATTGAAATAAAAGTTGTTTGTCAGGAAAAATTACAATTTTGCTTATTTTCGAATGCAGTATGGTGTTAGCACACAATGTTTTTTTTTTATTTTACAAAATAGTTTCGAGATATTTGTAAACACGAAAGAAGTAGTATTTGATCTATATTTGTCGAAATACAGTTAGCAGTGTCCAGTATCCACAGTAACACATAACTTGTAATCTATTCAGTTATATTGAAGTTGCCATATTCGTTTGTATCCAGTTTTTTATTAAGTGTTTTTGACTATATTTGATGTGCTGCTTCCAAACATAAAAACAGTTATTTTTTTGCTTTGTTTAGATTCGTAGTACATAACCTATTTCGCAACTAAAATTAATGTAACATGCAAACTTAAATAACTGTACTACCATATTTAAAAATATAGAGATGATAGAGAAACACTTTTTTCCTCTTTGAAACCAGCCCATCAAATACAGTCAAATCAGTTAAAAAATACCGGGCAACAAATTAGGTGTTGGCCTGTATTATTTATCAACTCAAATCCAGCATCATTCCAAAGTAAAACTACAAAATGATACTCAATATCATAAAATAAAATCATTATTTTTTATTGCTTTTGTACTTTCTTTACATTACTATAAATGTTACGTATAAGCTGAGCCTAACCTTAGCCATTTCTATGAGTTTCTAAGAATTCCTTCTTTCGATACCAGGAAGTGATGTTTTTATCGAGTATCATGTAAAGCTTTCGAGAATCCAAGATTTTTTATGTGTTTTAGTTTTTTTTAGCCGAGAGCATACACCAAATCCTTTTGTTTTCGTAGTATCTATGACTGAAAATAATATTTAGGAGGCATTTGTTTCTATAGAAATGTATTCAAATATGTGAAACATAGCAACTGAACATGGATATAAATAAAACAAAGTTAAAAACCATACAGGTACATCGGATTTATATAAAAAGATAATAGACAAACTTTATAAAGCAATGTCTAGATGTATTGACAATTAGTGAAATCGTATACAGGGTGGTGAAAAATGAACGTTATGGTGTATGTGCGTTATAACTTTTTTTATTTGATATTGCATTTTTTCTTTTGCTTCAGAAATGTGTAAAGAAGGCTTGGAGAATTTGAAATGGAACAGTACACAATAGAACAACGTACAAAAATCATTGAATTATCTTTTTAAAACGGAAATTTAGTTATTCTGACGCAGCGTGGATATCGTCGATATTTTAATGTGCCGACTAATCCCTCTGTGGATTTACCGCTCCAGACTTTGGTTTTTGGGGCTATTTGAAAGAGAGAATATACGTCAAGAAGCCAGAGACCATAACTGAACTGAAAATTAATATTCGCAATGAAATTTGTGTCATAACCCCTGAAATTTTGCGAAAAGCCATGCAACATGTGTTGGAAAGAGCACGACTTTGTGAAGCGGAAAATGGGCGACACCTGCAAGACGTACTTTTTCACATTTAATTTAATTCCATTCGCATGCTGTATTTTGACAAAATAATTTTAACAATTTATTCAAAAATAAAAAATAAAGTTATAAAGTATTTAAACCACAACGTTCATTTTGCACCGCCCTGTATATTATTTCTTTAGTAAAGATAATTTTTACTGCTTATCTTAGCACATGATGTATCAAAATAAATATAAATTTCAGGAGCAGTGGCAAATCGTACTTTTATCTCAGAAAAATCAATGTTTTTATTTTAAAAATGCCTTTCAAATAATTCATTTAAACATGTTTTTTTAACAAACCGTTGACCATGCTGCCATCTATGAATGAGAAGTAGCAATAAAATCGTATGATTTTTTGGATATAAGAAATACTCTAATATGTTTCGCTCTTACAAAGAACAGGTGTGTGGCGGGGGGGGGGGGGGGGCAATTAATAATTATCTCACGGGTATACTATACTAGTTCTTCCTATTTAAAAAAAATTATAAGTACAATATAAACATTCATTAGTTTAATACAAGTTTATTAAATTAAATTTTTGTTAACTGTGTATCCTTATAATTGTTTAAAAATATTGGATAATCTGTATTATTCTTCCTTTATTCTGATATTTACAAAAGTAACCCTCTTTGTTTATGTATGTCATATATTTTATTTGAAGATCTTTGGCTCTGTAATGGTATAAAACGCTACAAAAATATTAAATGTTTCTTTAAACTGTTTTATATCTAAAATATATCTCACTAACCAATATGTACCAAACATAGACATTGTTTAATTACGGCTTTCGGAAATTATGCTTTTTATATAAAATCCGATCTGTTTTCCATTAGGCGGATGTATGAAAGCACTAAAGTAATCAATCAATTTTAAAAAAAATCCACCACCAAATGTCAGACCTCGCAGCTTCAATTTGTCTATTTGAACTAAAATCCCCACAATATCTCAAACCAGTCCATTGAATGAACTCAACCTGCGGTTTCCAGGCCCAATCCGATCCTAATAAACTTGAACAGGAAAGATGTAATTGTCATTGTTGATTTATCACCACGTATTAAAGATGATTTCTTTATTACGTTTTTATATTTCTTACATCCTTTTTTCCCCGGTCTTGTCCTGTTTTTTTTTATGTTACCATTCCCCCCCCCCCCCCCCCCCAGTCCCTGTCATTCCCTCGGTGATCTATGTTAGATGGGTGAATTTCTGCAACCCGCGTATTTCGCCCCCCATACAATAACCCAGTTCCGATGTTGATCGATTGTCAAAGTAAAGTTGTGGGAGATATTTTATTGTTAAAATCGCGTTATAAATCACTGACAATGATTGACTTCCGAAAAACGAGACGTGTGGTTTCTAGTCAGAAGGTTCTTTTATATATATTGGACGAAAAAAATCTTTTTTATTCGAGTATATACATTTTTTTCTCGCAGGTTCCCGAGCGGGAATTTAACCCCACCGATTTGGCGACACCTTTCGCTGTCTGGAAGAAATCGACGTGTGCAGTTGACCTTATTTTAACGTGGAAATGGAAAATAGGGTTAGGTCGTTGGTGTTTTGTAGTTTTTTTGTTGCTTCTGGAATCCGATCTGTTCGGATTTTTGAGACGCGAAGTTGGATATTTGATCCCGGGAGAGTCTAAGGTAAACGTTTGGGAAGTCGCAAGTTTCTTCGTCTCGTAAATAGAGCAGAGATCTTATGTTGGAATTCAAAGAGTTTTATTTCTCGATTTCAATATAACTTTTCGAGGAAAATCGTATGTGTAATCTGTTGGAGATTTTTCTCATTTAATGGACTACAATTTGGAATATATTTTACAATAACGAAATTTAAAAATGCTTCTGTATTACAATCAAAGAATTGCTGAAATTGTTAAGAAATATTTAACATTAACATTAATTTTCAATAAATAACTCATTCTGTTTTTATTGCTTATTCTTTTAATCAAAAATAATTTTTTAAAAAATCAATTCAAAAACACGTATATTAATACATTAAAATAAAACGGAGACTTCCTTTAGATATAATATGATTTTTATATGTTATCTATTTTATAATCTAAATTTTAAATATAAGTTTTATTGCAGAATAATATTGTGACAGTGTGCTGGCACACGTTGCAATTTTTATATAGGGATCTGACCTATACTGTACTTTGCACAATTTGGTTAGTTGGCTAGACTGACGGTCGCCGGTTTTATTAATGTGTTACAATGTGGGGAGAGTTACGTCACTGAACTATTTTATGTCCACACCAAGATTGGTTAAAATAGGTTATCCAGAAGGGCGGAGCTAATCTTAATTGGTGGGTATGGTAATTCATGCAGAATTTCAACCCCCATCCCAAGAGACCACCGTGGGAAATTCAAGATTTTCCACCTCACTTACGACTTTGCCTTTGACCATGAAAGACGAATGAATTTTACTGCATCGACTCCCGACTCCATGAGCAACGACGGAAAAGTCCCGATGCAATGCTAAGAAGGAAAAGTCCCGACTTTATGAGCAACGACGGAAAAGTCCCGATGCCATGCTACGACGGAAAAGTCCCGATGCCATGCTAAGAAGGAAAAGTCCCCACTTCATGACCCTACAACGGAAAAGTCCCGATGTCATGTTAAGACCGAAAAAGTTCTGACTCCATGAGCAACGACGGAAAAGTCCCGATGCCATGACCCAAGACGGAAGATCCATGATTCCATGAACAACGAATGACAACGCCCCTGAAAGCCGGATCTTTTCGAGACACTGGAGACCAATGAATCACCGCAGACGGTAACCCTCCTCGACAGTTCACGTAAGAGTCAGTTTAGCCTAATATTACACGTAACCTCCCGACCCTGAGTTTCTACTGCCATAATGAACTTAATTTGTTAATAAAGCACCGATTAAGATTGATGTGTATGTAATGTATTTCTTCCAGACCAACATTATTCATAATGAAACTAAACAAAAAATAACACAACGCAAAACAAAATGTACTAACCCAACTTTCGACAAATATTTACACATCCGTTTCGTTTTAACGTTCATACCATTATAAGTATCTCATTAAATCTATTCGTTCAACGCATTACATTTTTAAAATAAATGTAATATTATATTCGACTAGTAAAATATTTTTTTCATGCACTGTTAAAAAAAAAGAGTACTTAAAATGTGTACCTGAACATACTCGTTTTTCTTTGAGTACAATTGCATCGTTAATGAGCAATGGCGTACTCAAATTTAAGTAATCGTTCTATTTAAAAAATGCGCAGTGTAATTTAATATTGCTAATATTAGATTATTTTTTTAAACCATCTTAACAAAGCGACCTGGCAAACTTAAAATATTTGTACAGAAGATGGTCTTCCACATTCTTGGATCTCGATTGCTTATATAGAAACTGAGTTATTACGACTCAGTTATCTTACCACCCATTCTTTTGCCATGCCTTTTTAATATTACTTCGGTTTATTCTTCTTCACATAGCTCTCGTAGGACAACGTGTGTGACCCTGGACTTCGGTGTGGACGACATCAGTTAGATGGATTGGGTTCGACTCCCTGTAAGTCCTGGTAAGTAATATATATATATTCCAATTGAAACACGTTTTTATGTACAAAAGTGTTTTGGGCCAATCTTTATGGATGAACTTTAACATGCACGATCAATTATTAAGTATATTTAAACAAGTAACGTTTGAAATTCACGTTCTAAATTAATTTTTCCTACATATATTTGAGCTAAGTCTCTATAGAAGAGATCAATGAACTTTTATTTTTCAAAGGGTATTTCTCCTACTGGAGAGTGACTTATTTTGTTTTATAAAATGCTTCGAAGGGAGTATATATATACCGTATACTGTTTTCTTCGCCCCGTCCCCTACATCCCTAGCGTGATGAAATATTCACTGATAGAACGAAACCTGACATTTCTCTTACAGTGCCACGAAGAATAATGGTTGCTTCTCTAGAGTTGGGCATTCACTGGAAAATATAAATGTGGCCATAAGAAAATATTAAAAGAAATACCAGTACATTTACAATATGTTTTTACCTTTTGAAAATAATTTTTTGTGCCAAAATAAAATGGTTATTTGTTTATATAATTATATGTTAGAGATAAATAGCACATAAAATAATGTTGACAATGTGGTTAGAAATTGTATCGTTATTGTATAAATCATTTAATAATGATTTTTAATATATAAATATTAAAATTGTATATATATATATATATATATATATATATATATATATATATACAATTGTTTTAATTAATAAAACCATTCCAGTATTCAATATTAAGGAACAATGTGATTAATAATTTTTTAGGGTATTACTTTCAGTTTTAACAAGTATTAATTTCATTAAAAAACATATTTTTTCTATTTTCATAATATTTTAGCTGACTTCAAAATCAGGAGTTCCATTCTTTAAATGTCTACGGAATAGTTATAAATTACACAAAGTGTGTACAAATACCGTTTGTTTTCATAAATTTAATTTAGGTATTAAAAGTTATATTTAGTTTACAAATTAAATAACAATATTATCAAAACAACTTAATTTAGGTATTAAAATTCATATTTAATGTACACCTTAAATAAAATATTATTTATAAAATTAACTAATAACCATATATTTAAAAACTAGTGTAGATATGAAGTTAACATGGCATATTTATCAAAGCTGCAAGTAGAATGATTGAAATAAAAATGTGTTTCCTTAAACACACTTGTAATCGATGTCAGAACTGGGAACAATTTCGCAATATCCCTATAAAAAATTACGCATTGTTTTCAACGTTATATACGCATAACGCAGTATTATTTTATTACTGTAATAACTCATAGACGTTACCTAAACTGCGATTGTGCAGAAAACGTAGAAAAATAGCCTTAGATATGATAAACATCATGAGCTTGTTTCAATGTTAATGCATTTTGGCAGACTATAAGCATTGTTTCCGTTCAATGTTATTGACTATAACCGTTGTGAAACGAAACTACTGATAAGGATTTGGGGTATTTTAACAAACAATGGACATTCGTTGTTCTTACTCAAGAATTTTCAAAAAATCAAACTTGCCCAATATATTGAAATAAACTTCGAAAATATAAAGGAATACATTTCTATGTTATCCTAATGGTATTACTAAATATAAAATATAGAAAACCGTTGGTTATAAACATCTGTTTATATTAAATGTCAAAATATAATACTTATTTATAAACTATAAAATAAAATATCTTATATATTTAAATCAATTTCAACTTCAAATAAAGTTTGCATTAATGAAATAAGGTTTTGTAGTGGCTATAATTTTAAGCATATTCACTTTTAATTATTTTTCAATTAAAACAAAATTCTCTGATATTCGTTCACTTTACAAAATTATGGATTTAATAACCTTATCTCTAAACTTTAACGTCCATGTAAAGTATGAAAATAATACCTTCTTCTAATTGTAAAATAAAATAAAATGGTACATAATACAAAAACAAAGCTTAATATACATAAATCCTTAATATTTATTCATGAATCGTTCTCAGCTTTACTTTAAGAAAAGACAGCCTCATCTCAATCTATAAATCATTCTTAAAAGTACATTATTCATATCAGAGAAAATTACAAGAACACTGCACAACTATCAAATAACATATTCATTTAAATATATCTCTAAACTATTTTCTACAAAAAAATTAGCGAAGTGGCAACGAAAATAGAAATAAAATAAAGTTAAAAACAAATTTAGATTTCATTTCCAAGCCATTTAAAACTCCCAGTTTTTCAAAGCAGGTGCCATTTCCCTACTCTAAATTACCATGTCTTCCGATATACAAAAAGCTTTTACTTATTTTTTTTACAACATTAGGACATTATCTTAGCCAAATCCTCGTTGATACAGTAATTGCTTGCAAGAAAATTTACCCTTACTTTATATTGAGTGTCATTTCCCCCCCTGATGCTATGAAAGGTTTCTGCTTTGGATCGCAGCCAAATTGAGCGCTTAAGATGCCGAATGTCTAGATATGCGACTGCTGCATATAGAAACTTTTCTTGGATTTTTCATTGGCAAAAAAAATAACCCTTGGGAGTACTTTAAAATTCGGGAATTTTTTTTTTCTAAAGGATGAAGAAAAGGTTTAGTAAATCGATTAAACAATAAGATTAATGGATTTCTTGATTTAGATAAAACTCGATCTATCGATGTAAACAAAAGCACAACAATATCTTCGAAATTTGTGATCTGTTTATATGCTTTATATAAATACTATTCATGAAGTTGAATGATGATAAATTGATTATATATATATATATATATATATTAGTATTAAAATACAAATACAACGTTAAAATACGCAATAAAAGTCCATAAAATCTCGACATGTTTCGGGAGATACATCTCCCTTCCTCAGCAGAAAATGAAAAGTATGTGTGTAGTAAAATATAAATAACCCCAGAATTGAAAGTGTTGCCAAAGAACAAAAAACAAAAAACTATTTCAATCGGTTGAAGTTAACTATTGTGTGCCAACAGACGGGGAATATTGGGACCGCAAATGTTTCATTGACAATCGAATCATTTTTGCTAAAAATATGAAACGCCTCCAGGAAGTCAAGTTCAAATGGAGATTTGGGTTTGCAAATTAAATGTGGGTTAGAAAAATCAAATATATGACCATGTTTCCAAGAGTGCTTGGCAATGGAGTACTTCATTATTTCTTGTTTAACAGTATGTGCTTGGTGCTCCTTAATACGAAATCTTAATGCTCTCTTTGTTTGACCGATATATGCCATGCCACATTGACATGAAATATTGTATATGCCCCAGTTATTAAGGTCGTCAATAGGGTCTTTAAGTTGCGTGAAGGTGATCTAATAAGAAAAAAAATGGAACGTATGTTGAACCTACTGAGAATTCTAGAAATTTATCCAGATTTGACGGACTTTTATTGCGCATTTTTGCGTGGTATTTGTATTTTAATATTCTGAAGGGGGAGGGTAGGGTGGTGAACATCAATTTTACATTTATCATAATTATGCTTCTACTACACAAAAGTTAACACAATATTTATGATATATGTATTATTTTATTATTGATTACTTTTGAAATTTTTTAAACACAACCTCCATTTGGAGTTCAGTTGTAACAATTTAAAAGTTTTTAATCTAAAATGTTTAAGGTACACTTTTTTAGTAAACTATTATGAATATAATTTTTTTTTCTGAAATACAAATTAGACTGCATGGTCAACTTGTAGAACCAACAAAATTTATATTTTTGTTTGGGTAAATATATTTAAAAAATATATACATTTTATAACTAAAAAGTTTTATGTAAACAAAAGTAAATTAACTTTTTTAAAAAACATTAAGTATACATTTTGTCTATTTTTTGAGGTTCCATAAGTTGAGCTATATATGCAGTTTATATATGCAGATATATATATGCAGTTTAATTTGTACTTTAGATTTTTTTAATATTCATAATAGTTTACTAGAAAAGTGTACCTCAAACTCTTTAGATTTCAAATTTTTAAATTGTTACAACTCAACTTCAAATCGAGATTGTGTTTCAAAAATTTCAAAAGTTATCAATAATAACATAATACATATATCATAAATATTGTGTTAACATTTGAGTAGTAGAAGCATAATAATGATAAATTTAAAATTGATGTTCACCGCCCTACCCTCCCCTTTAACGCAAAGTTCTATAAGACGAGTTTTTATTTTACTGATCTTAGTTTTAAATAAATATGAAAATTAGTACTTGATTTAATAATTGGAGAGAAAAAATAAGCATATATTGTTTAAAAAAAATCAGACATGTAATTTTATTTATTGCTCACCATCTATATGACTCTGTGAGCGACAAATATAAGTTTAAAGTACACATTTCGAATCGAAAACAGTTGGAGAAGTAAAAATGGCAACACAAAGACATCAAACGATTTTTTTTAATATTTTTTTTTTATATTTCGGACGATTCGTCAATGGAATTTGTTTTATCCACGGCATTTTTTTTCTCTTTTCGTAATTTCGCCATCATAGAGAGGAAAAAAAAACGACACCTTTCAAAAATGAGGTCTTTGAAAGTCTCTCGAGGCTTAGATATAGCAGATGAAAGACTGTTAGAGCTATTAGCGGCAGGGATGCTTTTTTTCTCTCTTTAACTCTTCGATCTGCGGCATTATGAAAGATTTTGAGAGCTATTTGACGTATTTCTTTTCCTAGTTGACTTCTATTTTATCTTTGACCTTATTTTCTGGCATTTTGCTGCCAATGAAGCATGGAGAGAAATACTTCTGAAGATTACATCTTGTCTGCGGAATCAAAGTTTAGTTAAATTGCAGCTGTGGTGAATTTAAAATTTCCGATATATATATATATATATATATATATATATATATATATATATATATATATATATATATATATATATATATATATATATATATATATATATATATATATATTATATATATATATATATATATATATATATATATATATATATATATATATATATATATATATATATATATATATATATATATATACAGTAGACTCTCGATAACTCAAACTTCAATAACTCGAATTTTTTGATTTCTCGAAAAAAATATATTTCCCTGCACCTTCATTACTTATTTAATGTAATTTTATCTCTTTAATTCGACGTTTTTCGTCGTTATTTCGATAACTCAAAGTTTTCTCACAATTCAAAATTTTGTTTTCCTCTCAAAACTACGAATTTTGAAGAACCTTTACCATATATGTAATTGCCACGTTCTTCTTTACAGTTCTTTTTCTTATTGTGCATTATTGAAAGGGTATACTTACAATGGATTCCTACCTGTGCCTCACCCTTTTGTTTGAATGTCGCCAGACTGGATTCCCTGAGCTGTATACCCTCCTCTTCAATGCAGAGTTTTGGCACATTACCGACCGTCCAGAAAGCAACTCACTTAAAATATGAAGACGACACTCGACCCCTTCTCATTTTTGTTTAGGCAATGCACTCTCTATAGCAGCATTTGATGAGAGGTTGCTCTCAGAAGAAGAATGATAATTAAGAATGCTAACCTCCTCCAAAGATAACTTTGTAAGAGGCTCTATCTTCGATAAAATATATGCATGCATTCATTGAATCGAGGCCGGAAATGAAAACATCAGAGACGTTTCAAGCAATCGTGCATTTGAAAAATATAATTGATTTCGAAAAAAATAGAAATATTCACCAAACTATTTTGGATAGATATGTTAAATAAAGGCGTGTAAGTGTACTATAAAAAAACCAAAACAGCTTTTTTATACGATTTTCGATAACTCGAATTTTCGAGATCTCGAATTTTTATACACTTCCCTTCGAGTTCGAGATAACGAGAGTTGTCTGTATATATATATATATATATATATATATATATATATATATATATATATATATATATATATATATATATATATATATATATATATATATATATATATATATATATATATATATATATATATATATATATATAAAAGATAATATTGAGAATTCATATAATAATTTGAATACGAAGTTCGAATTACAAAAACATTCACCCTTATTAAAAAAAAACTATATTTCAAATACTCTAGAACTTATTGATAATTGAAAATTATCGGCTGATGTACATAGCATGGATAATTAACTAATATGTGTTACGTGGTTTTTAACCATCGTATCACCTGTCTCAATTTAATATTTAATTTGTATTTTTGAATTATCTACTTCTGTGTCTTGCCGCTTTATGAATTCGGCAATATCGGATTTATATTCAATTCCTTTTTTTTTTAATTTATTCACACACGCGCCTTTTTCTCCTTTAATATTTCCTTTTTTGTAGGCAACCCTCGCGTCCTTTCAATATTCCAGTTTATTGACACAAGTTGGTACCTAATACCATCGGCACGTGTCGACTACGATCCCCATTTTTTACTCAGCAATTGCAATTAGCCAGATTTTCCCCAACTAATCGACTTCCAAATTAATCCCCTACGTTCAAAATTCAAATCCATGCGACAATATCTTTTTTGCAGTAATAACTTGAGTTTTATTTTTGCATTTTATTTGCCTAGTTGTGACGAATCACTTTCTTTAAAATTTAGTTTTATAAAGTGATATAAATTGAGTCTTAAATTAAATTTAATATTTAAACCAACCTGAAATTAAAATAATTTATATTTTTTATGATTCCAATTTCGTCAATACTTTAAAAAATTTCAACACGATAATTAAAACAAACATGTACCTAAAACATTTTTCATTTATTAGTTTATTTTTTTATGGATAAATGAGACAAAACCAGATATATCCATTTAATTTTAATGTATATATTTTGTATTAAATCACATATAGTTGTATTAAATGTGTATTTAATTATTGCCACAAATAGAATAATTATATTCTTTAAGGGGGTCCGATACCCGAAATTCGCAAAAAAAGTCATTTTTTTTTTATATTTAAAAAATAATATTCAAACTTATCTTAATAACTCACAAAAAACTGCTTCAAAAAAATTCCTATTACTTTTTTAGTTATGAATGTTTTAAAAAGACACTATATTAATGATGTGTTCCTATAACATAGTTGTATCACTATATGTAAACTTTAAAAGCAAATATCTCTGTTCGTGGTTTTGAAATTTAATGAACACTAAAAATGCTAAGGCTCTTTTACTATTATACTTAAAATCATAATTTTTGTGTGTATAGCAAGATAAATATATTTTAAATATATGTATGCATTCATATTTCCTATTTTTACCATAATTTGTTTTTTAAAACCACTTAAAATGGAATTTTATTTTTTTTCGTCAATTTTTTTTCCAAAATTTCTAATATATATTTTTTTTTTAAAGTGATGTATCTGAATCAAAATTTGAATGCATACATCTATTTACATATTATTCAAGATCTTAAATAAAAAAAATTGCTTCAAAATATTAAAAGGAGTAGAAATTTTAAAAATGTTAAAAAATTTACTAAAATTTTAATTTAAAAATAAATGTGCAATTGAAAAAAAAAATTGAGCGTCTTAAAATGGTTTTTTATGCATATTTAGAAAGAGAAAAAAATTGGATTGTACAAGTATAAAAATAAAAAAAAAATTTCGAAGGTATCGGACCCCCTTAAAGAAACAAAGCACAGTACAATACCTTCAATGAATTCGAATAACTTTTTAAGACACATGTTGTAACGTAATCCTCTAAACAGTGATTTTGGGAAAACGCTTTATCAGCTGTGCATATCAACTACATCTGCCGTCACAATTGGCGCCATTTTTAATCCAATGGCGAATTTATTTGAACTTCTAATATCTGACATTATAAATTATTTATTTGATATTTTTTTCTTTCAACAGAGTAACGCTATAAGCCATAACAACTATTTCCGCAAAAGTTGCACTATTCACTATCCAGCTTCTATTGACCGGTATACGTTATTTTTTAATTTATGGACATACGAAAATTATATATTTTAGGTTTCATACAACTCCTTTCATTTCAAAAAACATTTTGAGGCACTCTTCCAATAAAATTCCAAACAAATGGCCACGGAGCAAACAAGTGACACGGAAGGAATTGAATAGAATTGCATAAAAGCAATGCGAACTGTAATGATTCTATTAGTGGCTATTATTCATCCCTATGCTAGTGGGTGGAAGAAAATGCTTTAGAGCCATAAATTATTGCGTTTTGTTTTTCCGAATGTTTTGAAAGTGAAGTTTTGTTGTAACTAGAATTCGGAGATCTGTGACGTGTATAAATATTTTTATTTATTATGTTTGTAACAATGTGAAAGTACCAAAATCGGAATGTAATTTTAATATTGAATAAAAAGATAGTGAAGAATGGAATGATGGTTGAAAATATAAATAATTTATTTTTAGATTTTTTTCATTTAGTGAAAAGTAATTTTAGTAAACAAAGATATACATAAAATTTATTATGAAGATTCATGCATAAATATAATTTAACCAACAAGTATTTTTCACTCAAATTGTAATAAACTATCATAACTTTATTTATTGGTCGCTGCTATGAATGAAATACAATTTATGTTATTACAAATGTTTTGTTTGTTCTATTTTTTTAAATTGTAATGTTTAAAATTAATAAGGTTTATTATTTTAATAAAAAATAAAACAATAATATGTGTACAATACATTATAAATCAGGTAAGTAACACGATATTTAACGTTAAAATGCTTAATTTGCGCATTAACATAAAGCAATTTTACATAGTGTAAAGTATTATTTTATATATAATATCCATTTCTAAATAAAAAAAATTTCATCGTTCTTTCCAGTAAGTATTTGCAATCTAACTACAAAGTTTGAACAACATTAAATTAAGACATTTCTGGTAGTTGCACTATGTAAAAGTAACACACACTTAATTCACCTATACATTAGTTACCGAGTTTGCATCATTTATACTATTAAACGTATTTATTTAAATTCTTTATTAAGGGGGTCCGATACCTTCGACATTTTTTTCTTTATTTTTATACTTGTACAATCCAATTTTTTTTCTCTTTCTAAATATGCATAAAAAACCATTTTAAGACGCTCAAATTTTTTTTTTAAATTGCACATTTATTTTTAAAATAAAATTTTAGTAAATTTTTTAACAATTTTAAAATTCCTACTCCTTTTTTGTTTTTCAATATTTTGAAGCAATTTTTTTTATTTAAGATCTTGAATAATATGTAAATAGATGTATGCATTCAAATTTTGATTCAGACACATCACTTTAAAAAAATAAAATATATTAGAAATTTTGGAAAAAAAATTGACGAAAAAAAATAAAATTCCATTTTAAGTGGTTTTAAAAAACAAATTATGGTAAAAATAGGAAATCTGAATGCATACATCTATTTAAAATATATTTTTCTTGCTATACACACAAAAATTATGATTTTAAGTATAATAGTAAAAAAGCCTTAGCATTTTTAGTGTTCATTAAATTTCAAAACCACGAACAGAGATATTTGCTTTTAAAGTTTACATATGATACAACTATGTTATAGGAACACATCATTAAAACATTCATAACTAAAAAAGTAATAGGAATTTTTTGAAGCAGTTTTTTGTGAGTTATTAAGATAAGTTTGAATATTATTTTTTAAATATAAAAAAAAAATGACTTTTTTTGCGAATTTTGGGTATTGGACCCCCTTAAGTTTGAGATACATGTGTTATATTGAATACAAATAAAAATCATATATTTTGGTTTGCCTTATATTCTCTTTACTGTAAAAAAGTCAAAAAAGGTAAATTTTCAGTAATGTTCTGGGATAGCGGGGCCACGTTGAATATTTGCAAGGCACTACGAAAAATTTAAAGCTTGAATGGTCATTTATTTTCAAAATTGGTACATACCACGCTTCTTGTCGAAAGGCAAGGTGTTCATGTGCAGCAACTCTATTTGGGGTGGACAATAACAATCGAGTCGCGGAATTCCTAGTAATACAAATTAATATAAAGTATTAAAAATAATACAATAGCTACAATTACGGTATTTTCTCTTTTTTATAGAACAGTAACAATAAGTCAAAAATATATGTGTTAAGCTAAATAATATATAAAAAATAGTTTTGTTACGTTTCGGTCGTTTCCCTTTTTAAACACTCAATTCCCGTATAAAAACAAATAATTTATAATTAAAATTCATTTTCTTTTTATAAATGCTTCATTGTTTCTTAAAAAATATTTCGTTGAGCAATTTTTATAAAACAATACAGAAAAAAAGACGAAAACAATTTCCTTACACACCATTTAACTTTCAGACCTGACCCTAAAATTTCCATTTCATTTTCTTCAAACTGGAAATTACCCGAATGCCCTTTAAAGTACTTTTACCGAATTTTGAAAATCGGAAATAACCACCGATGCTCCTAAAAAAAAATCAAAAAAGAATATTTTCGCGTGCCTTATTGGACAAATCTAAATTTTCCAATCCATTCAACGACATACAAATTAAAAGTTTTGAGAATTCTAAGGTTTTTTTAAGGCACAGTTGATAAAGAAATAAAAATGTTCGAGTTTAATGAAACCTCCGAAAGCACTTATTTGAATAATCATTATTTAACTCATTGAATTCTATTTAATATATCTCTGTGTGTATCATCAAATAAATATTTCAATTTAAAAAGCTGATTTTTTCGAATAATCAAGAAACTGTTTCCTTTATTTAGTGTAGTTAATATAATAATAATTATTTTTTTGTGTTTGAGTAATTAATATTACACAATTAATTTTTATCGATCACAATTTTTAAAGAACTTTTATTTTTAGAACTGGTTAGAAAATTGATCTACAAATATATTAATAATTTGAATTATAATTTTTCTTATTAAAATTATTTAACTGTTGTAAACAAGCATAATCCTACGCATGACTTATTACTTTATATCAGCAATTACTAGCACTTTAAAACATAATTAAAAAAATTGTGAATTAATTAAACTTTATTATCCTTTATAAGTTAGTATAAACTATGCAAAATTTGTATTATATGGGAATGTTTCGGGCTGACTGACGTCTGCAGTGTCTTTTTTGATTAATAATTCTATTCATATGAATTTTTAAACTGTATTGACATTTAATATAAAGAACAATATTTTTTAGACAACATTTGTATATATATTTAATTACAAGGCTTCTAGTAAGAATGGACCATGCATAAACTTAATTGTTGGTCTAATTTCCATGTTCAATAAATAATATTTGAATTCCATATTTGAATAATCATTGTTTTGCTCATTAAATTATATGTAATGTATTTTATTAATAATATACATCTTTATTATATTTATCAAACAAATATTTCAATTTTAAACACGTTTTTTTTTAATTAATAAAGTGCTTACTTTATTTAGTGAGTTTAATACATTAATATTTTTTTGTTACATAACTAATTTTACACGATGCCATGCATAACTTGTAACTTTTATCCATAATTACTTAATACTTCGGAAAAGAAAAATAAATATTCTGTAAATTAAATATTTATTATCCTTTATTATTAGGTATATAATACTAAATATTTATATAGTCTGTGGGTATTCCAGGCTAACTGATGTCTGAAGTTCTTTTTTTTATAAATAATTTTATGTATATGTATGTTTAAACTGAATTGAAAGTTGATATGTAGAACAATATTTGTTTAGATAGCATTTGTATATGTATTTATAAACGTATACAAAGATACTATACACTTTAATAGACCTCTAGTAACAATGGGCCATGCATAAACTAACACTTTTAGCTTTAAGTTACAGTTTATGTATTCAAGGCATATTGGAAAACTGTGTTTATTTATATATATATATATATATGTATGCTTAAAATCTATCTTTTTTTATAATTTTAATATTTAAATCAGTAGAAGGACTTTTAAAAACCTTCTCTACTGATATTATTTTAAATATATATATATATAAAATTGTAACAAAATGAATGCGTTTTAAATATAAATTAAACTTTATTGAACTGAAAAGAAACCTACAGATTTGAAATTTTGCTTATTCGTCTGAGGGTTAAATTGAAAACCAACACAACATAAACTTTCACCCTAAGCAATAAAAAACAAACCTATTAAACACATAGAACTTATCGATTTCGTAATTGTTATCGTTATGGTACCAACAAAAACCTATAACTTTACGTTATCGGACACATTCTGATATTTCCAGGTAGGGAAGGCGAAATCTAAACTAACCTATTTACTTTGAGCTGGGATCAAGATCTATACCTTAAGGGCATTTATTACCCACTAACTTCGTCCTGGGGACGCCATAACTAATAACACTTTCAAGATATCACGGCATTGAAGAAGGGGAAAAAATATCATAATAAAGATCAAATTTCCCCCTGAAGAAATCATTACAAAAATGACCGCCAAATCAATTTGGTCCTTCATAGTAATTGAAGGCATGATAGAGAGACCGTTCGGCTACCGACCGTCGGAGATTATGCTCTTCCACATTTGGCGAGGAATCGCAAGTTGGGGAGTTTTACTCCAGAAAGAAATAGTCAACATAAAACCTGCATCAAATTTGTGAAATTGATAAATTTGTTTGAAGGTTTTACATAGGTTTGACAAATTAACGTCGCACTAGAGCTGCGCACTGGGCTATTGACGACGGTGCGGTGTCTATCTCGAAGGAAAGACCCGGGAACGATGCCTCGTATTTTTGAACAATGGTCAGACCTAGCAAAAAAGTCAGCGTGAAACCTTCATCAAAATTGTCAAATTGAAGGTTTTTTGAAGGTTTTATGAAGGATATTGAAACTTGGATATTGAAATTTTTAATTTTCCTGCATAAAACCTTAAATATATCTACATTTTTCCTTCATGAATAAAATTTGAAGGTTTTTTGCCGGTTTTTATGAAGCTTTTTTACAGTTTTTATGAAGGATGTTAAAACAAAAACCTTTAATTTTATAGATCTTCAAAAAAATCTGCGGTTTTCCTGCATAAAACCTTCAATTTCAAAAAAATTAAGAATGTTTTATGCTGACTTTTTTTGCTGGGAATGACAAGGACAACACCTTAGTTGGCACCCTTCGCAAACTCAATAAGCGTCAGGGCATTGACCCCAACCAGATTTATTGCGCACTAGTCCCGTATACACGCCAGTATAATTTGTTGGACGTTCCGGACGACTTTTTAGTATTTTTGTATCTTAGCCGGCAACCCTCCTATCAAAAATTTACACCACATTTTTACTTTTAGTCTATACCACTGAATCGGGTTCGAACTCATAATACACCGATTGCTAGCCGTACGTGGATCCACTTGACTTCTGGGGCCCCCGCTACATTATGCTAAACGATATTCAAACTCACAACGAGTTGATTATGATATATTATTTATACATTACCGATAGCTCATCGCTAGCCCTTTTGGTATTATTATACCCAGCAAAAAAAGTCAGCATAAAACCTTCATCAAAATTTTGAAATTGAAGGTTTTATGCAGGAAAACTGCAGGTTTTTTGAAGATCTATAAAATTAAAGGTTTTTGTTTTAATGTCCTTCATAAAAACTGCAAAAAACCTTCATAAAAACCAGCAAAAAACTTTCAATTTTTAATCATGAAGGGAAAAGGCAGATATTTTAAAGTTTTTTTGCAGGGAAATTAAAAGCTTAAAAAAAACTGCAGATTTTTGTTTCAATATCCTTTATAACTTTCAATTTGACAATTTTGATGAAGGTTTCATGCTGACTTTTTTTGCTGGGTATCTATAACTGTTTTTGTTTTATTTGGAACGTGCTACCAGTTGCCCAGTGGATAAAGTCGTTCAACTAGCAATCACATGATTGCTAGTTCGAATCCGTGCGATGGACTTAACAAAGGAAATTAAAAAGCAATGATCTTATGATCGGAGGGTCGCCTACTTCGTTACAAAAATACTAGAAAGTCATCCAGAACACCCAACAAATTACACTGACGTGTATACGGGACCGGTGCACGATAAATCTGATCCAGGTACGAAATCCTTATACCTATTGAAGGCGTGGGTGTCAGCTCATGTGTTGTCCTAGTCATCTGACCATGGTTTAAAAATACGAGGCATCGTTTCGGGATATTTCTGTCGAGATAGGCCCTGAACCGTTGCCAATAGCCCACTGTTAAGCTCTAGTGCGACGTAAATTAACTGAACCAAACTGATGATTCAGGATAGGCCACAAACCGTCAACAATAGCCTAATGTACAGCTCTAGTGCGACGTTTTCACCCAAACCAAACCAACCATTCGGGTTCACTCGTAAACCACCGATTGCTAACCGACTGTGGATCCTCTGGTTTGGTTTGGTTTGGTTAATTAACGTCGCACTAGAGCTCCACAGTGGGCAATTGTTGACGGTTTGGGGGCTTTCTCAAAGGAAAAGCCCGGAAACGATGCCTCGTATTTTTGAGCCATGGTCAGATGACGAGGACAACACCTGAGCTGGCACCCGACGCAACCTCAATAGGCGTCAGGACGTTGGACCCCGATCAGATTTATCGTGCACCAGTCCCGTATACACGCCAGTATAATTTGTTGGATGTTCTGGACGACTTTCTAGTATTTTTGTAGCGAAGCTGGTAACCCTCCGATCGCAATATCACTACATTTTTACTTTTCTTTTGTCCAGTCTATCGCGCGGATTCGAACCACCAAGCCTCGGATTAGTGGCTGAACGCCTTAACCGCTCGGCCACGGAGGCCTACCAACCAGTCGGGTTCGAACTCGTAAATCGCCGATTGCTAACCGACTGTGGATTCTCTGGACTCCCATGGGTCTCCTAAGACGATATTCAAACCCAGAACGCCTCGATTATGAGCTGGATACCTTTCCGATAGCCCACCGCTAGCTCTTTCGCAATTTTTTTATAATCAGAACTGCTTTTCTTTGACTTGGCGACGTTACCAAAACCCCGAATTAGGACCAGCAACCCTACCCCCAGATATGTCCTACGTCACCCTTTATCGGAAACGAATGTAAGTCGTCGATGTTTTCTGTCTCTTTCTTCTCTACCTCTTTCACTCACCTTTTTATTGTTATTATTTTCAATCCACCTCTACTATCTCACAACTTTCCCCAAGAACTCTCGCAGAAGAAGAAGAAAAGTTTTTGTTCTTTGTTGTTGTTTCGCCCTTGTAAATGGATGCTGAGAAATTAAGAGAATCTCTTTCTTTAAGTTCTCCCATTTCCTGGGGACTTTATATAATTAGTTGGCGTGGAAAATTGTTTTGTTATTATTTCAAATTTGAATTAATTGAAAATTGAAAATTTTTATTGTTATTATTTTCAATCCACCTCTACTATCTCACAACTTTCCCCAAGAACTCTCGCAGAAGAAGAAGAAAAGTTTTTGTTCTTTGTTGTTGTTTCGCCCTTGTAAATGGATGCTGAGAAATTAAGAGAATCTCTTTCTTTAAGTTCTCCCATTTCCTGGGGACTTTATATAATTAGTTGGCGTGGAAAATTGTAGAGCGAACGCGTTATCGTAGTTGTCGTTATCGACTTTGTAAGTCTATTCAGTTTGGCGGCGACTAATAATAAACAGGAAGGATATTGAGGTTGGGATTTTTTTTCTTTGGTGTATATATATATTTTTTGTGTTGTTATTGTGTTTATCTGCAGCGCTGATGCAAAATGCAATGGCTCTTCTTATCTTTTTATTTTCATGTATAGGATAATGCATGTTATTTTATTGTCTTGTTAAGTGGCTACTTAGATGCAAAGTTTGATACCACTAATGTAAAGTCGTAAGTATAGGTATAATTTCCTGTTTTAACAGTATGTGTATGCGCACACTTGATAAACTTTTACTTCCAATAGAAGGTACTATAATTCTATACAAAAAATAGATAAATATAAAACTGTTAATTTTATATTATAATTGGAGACAACAGTCAGTTTCACTCTAGGTTAATTAAAAAAATCACAACCGAAAAAAAAAGCATATTATTTATTTAAATAAAAAATCAAATTATAGCTGCTTAAGGGGGGAGGGGAGGGTGTTGAGCATCAATTTTAAATTTATCATAATAATGCTTCTACTACTCAAAAGTTAACACAATTTTTATGATATATGTATTATGTTATTATTGATAACTTTTGAAATTTTTGAAACACAAACTCTATTTGGAGTTGAGTTGTAGCAATTTTAACATTTTAAATTAAAAAAATTTAAGGTACACTTTTCTAGTAAACTATTATGAATATAAACAATTTTTTTTCTGAAATACAAATTAGACTGCATGTTCAACTTGTGGAACTAATACAATTTATATTTTTGTATGGGTAAATATATTTAAAAAATATATACATTTTATAACTAAAAATTTTTATGTAAACAAAAGTAAATTAAATTTTTTAAAAACATTAATTATACATTTTGTCTATTTTTTGAGGTTCCATAAGTTGAACATGCGGTCTATTTTGTATTTCAGAAAAAAAATGTTTATATTCATAATAGTTTACTAGAAAAGTGTACCTTAAACTTTTTTAATTTAAAATGTTAAAATTGCTACAACTCAACTCCAAATAGAGATTGTGTTTCAAACATTTCAAAAGTGATCAACTATACTATAATACATATATCATAAAAATTGTGTTGACTTTTGAGTAGTAGAATCATAATTATGATAAATTTAAAATTGATGCTCAACACCCTACCCTCCCCACTTTTAAGCGGTTTTTTAAGTAGTTTTGAATTTGAATTGGATTTTTTTTTTGGTTACAAAAACTTTTTCATGGTAGTAACTTTGATTTTACATAGTTTCATCAAAATTGGATTTCTAAGACAAGACAAATACAGTTATAGCATAATGTTATTAGTATTCATAAACATTACAATAGATAATTAATGTATTTGAATAATTGTTTTAGAGTTCCCACAAATATCGCAATCAATATATGTTCTGTTTTGAACTACTTTTAATTATAATAAATTTATACCGGAAACATATTTTGAAACATTTGAAGCAAAACACAAGAGGTGTTAAACTCTGATGAAATGTTTAGTATTCAAATCTAGGAAGGTTTTACAGAGAACTTTACGAATCAAAGGATCCATACCTTAAATAGGAATATCACACACAAGCTTGTTTCAAAAACAGATCTATCACTTTTGACTGACACATTTTTCAAGATAAATAAAAAAACTAACTAATTATTGCATTATTTATGAAAGAGTTTTGTCTTCTTTTTTTACAAACTGGAATTTAGATAGGCACATGTTTTAGCCAAATTTTAGATCTCTATAAGTATTACTTTGATATATATATATATATATATATATATATATATATATATATATATATTTCCCTTTTGTATATATCTGGTTCTCCAAACAAATTATGAAATCTACCTGAGTTTGCAACGAAGCTATGGAACCTATCTGTTTTTGAAACCAAGCTGTGGAATCCATCTGGGTTTGCAACCAAGCTATGAAATCAAACTGTTTTTGCAACCAAGCTGTGGAATATATCTGTTTTTGCAACCAAGTTGTAGAATTTATCTGGTTTTGAAACCAAGCTATGTAATCTATTTGGTTTTGCAACCAAACTGTGGGATATATCTGGCTTTGTAGCTGATTTTTTTACTGCGATAGATGCGCTGTAGTCGACGCTCATCTTGAACTTTGTGAAACTGATTTCTTTACTTATCCGGTTTTGCAACCAAACTGTGGGATGTATCTGGCTTTGCAGCTGATTATTATACTGCGATTGATCGATGTAGTCGACGCACATCTTGAACTTTGTGAAACTGATTTATTTACTTATCCGGTTTTGCAACCAACTGCTACTTTACTTTCAACACCGTAACATGAATAATGTCCAGCTGCTTTGGATTGTTATAACTTCACCTACTGATAAATAGGTAGGAAAACTAAAAATAAATGTCATAATCTGAAAATAGTTATACATCTAGTTTCAAAACTAGAGGGCTCATGTTTTCATTGATTTAAAAAACATTTTAAACTTGAATCACATATTATAATTTTTAAATGTATCAAAATACATTTAGAACATTTTAATATTTTTAAATGTACCATTACTTTCAATATGTTTTTGTATTTAGAAAAACTACCTATTTTATGTTTTTTCTGTAAACGATATATTTAAAAAGCCATTTTCATTTGCACCTCATATGGTATTGATAGAATAGTTTTTTAATATAAGGAAAAACCTCTGAAATATTATAAAAAAAGTTTTTTTCCCGTTTCATTCTCTGCCCGAAGGCCTTTATATATTCAAAGAGTAGAGTAGATAGTACATTCATAGGAATGGAATATACTAAAAGTACTATTCTTTGGGATCCACCGAAAGTTGAAAGGATTTATTAGTTTCAGTTTTTTTTATTTATTTCTTTGCTTTAAAGTTTGAATGGCCAAAAAAGCTGGCCGTTTTTTCTCAACTAAAATATACATTTTATTTCCTCTATAAACAAAAATGTGTCCTTACTTTGTGCGTAGAATAAGATTTTTTTTAGTGGTGAATTTGAAGTCTGCCCCCCGATGAGTTGTTTATTAAATTTCAATAGCAAGTACTTCAACAAGTTTCCATCGAAAACACTTAGTTAAAACTTTATAAATATAAAAAATGTGAAAGAAAATTTTTAAATTGTCGACAAGACGTTGCGTAAGAATATACCTTAGTAAAAATACTTTTTATAAGAAGGTAAAAGGTGTCATTTGAAGATCTTTTAGTTATGCTTATTGGATTTAAGCTCCATGTAATGTGCATTTGTAACTGATAGAGAGCGAGCTAAACATATTTTTAGTAAGTAATACTGTTTTGAAAAAAAATTGCAGTCTGTTTGGTACAAGTATATTCTTGAAGGGTATATTATTATCGCGATTTATAATAATATAAATGAAAAAATATATAATACATAAATGCTGCATTTGAATTATAATTATAAGAGTGATTGTTTTTTGTGTGTTTGTTGGTTATGTTGTTTATTTGTATTGTGTGTGTGTGTTTTATTTTCAAACAAAACATAAAAATATGTTTTTTTGAAAATAATCAATTATTTTACATGTATATAAAATATCGTCGGCTTATATGTAAAACCATGTATATTTAAACCTATAGATTTAGCAGTCGCTATTGGCGAAGAAATCTAATCGATAAAACTTCTAAATGTGAATGTCCTAGGTGTGGTGTTACAGAGAGAGAAAACCTTCACCTTGGATTTTGTCGCCAACAATGGCTGTAAAATCTTTAGTTTAACCCACTGACGCTCACATGATTGTTGCAATTGTATAGTTGTTTTCTCTGCTACGATATTTAAATATATTTTTCTTGAGAAAGGTTTTTTTGATATTATTTTTTTATTAGTTGTAAAGAATTAGTTTGTTAGTTGTACCTCAAACATTTAATTTTTAAAAAAAATATTGCAAATGGTTTATTTTTATGAATTTGAAAATAGTTGCAATGCTAGAACAAATGAAAATCCCTGAACGTAATATCACACCATGAACGATTAAATACATATACCTAGTTTTATTTCTGAGCCGTCGATATATTATATGTTATTACAATCAAAGAGTTGTTGTGCATACTATTAGAGACCCTTTATGCAAATCGCCATACTTTTAAAATTATTATTTATATATATATATGAACAATTTAAAAAAAATAACCTTTAGACTTCATATTAAAAACCTCTGATTTATTATAAATTAATATTTTAATTAAAACACCTATTATCTTAAATTATATAAACAGTTTAAGTCCAAACCATCAAAAGATTTCCAAGCACTACGCCCTCTGCTTCCTACGAATTTTGCAAGGTTAGGGCGAATTGCTGTCAACATCCATCACCCTTACAATTTACAATGACAAAATATCGAGCGATTAAAGCAACACGGCCCTAAACATTATTCCGAACCCATCATGACTCTAATTAAACCTTGTAACTGGTCGCCCCATATTTTAATGCGACAACCAGTAAAACAAGGCGCTAATACACACCAAGGCGGCAGTAATGAGGTGCTAATGCCTCGCTACAAATGTGAAGTTTTCTCCTAATTTCTAGAGTGCCGGTTATTGCTTCGGCGGCACTTATCACCATTTATTTTGCCGTGGAGATAACAATCTGGGCAGATCGCTCGGGCCATTAGTGATATTGGAAATGGAGGTTCGCGCGTAAATTGGAAAGCGCGGGATTTTTCAGCACAATGGAATGTGTGAATGTTTAATCATAAACAATAAGGTGGTTTAGTTGAAATGGACGGGCTTGATTGGAATGGGAAGTGCTATTATCGATTTTTGTTCATGCTCGTCGATGAGGATAATTAATTAAATGTGAAGTTTCTTCCAGTGGTGAAGTTAGTTAATTAATTCAATTGCAATTGAATTAAAGTATATTGTATGTAATTAATGTGGGGTTGGTAATGTAAAAATGCAGTGATAGATTCACATTCAACATTACTTTCTAATACTATCTTCAATATATATCAAATCCAGAACTGCAGTTAAGAACTTTATTTGCGTAAAAACGCCTTAAAAACTTCATTAAATTATTTTTAGAAATTAGCTGATTTTTTATGATATCACTGTTGATAAAATTTTCGGTGTGGTACACTGTAAAAAAGTTACTTTTAAATGAGTACCTGAACATAATCGCATTTCTTTGAGCACGATTAAATCGTAAATAAGCGATGGCGAACTCAAATTTAAGTAATCGTGTTTTCTCAAAAATGAGCAGTGTTATTCAATATATATATATATATATATATATATATATATATATATATATATATATATATATATATATATATATATATATATATATATATATATATATATATATATATATATATATATATATATATATATATATATATATATATATATATATAAAATCCAAAACTACAGTTGACAACTTTATTTGCGTTAAAAAGCCTTAAAAACTTTATTAATTTAATTTCAGAAATTAACTGATTTCTTATGATATCACTGTTGATAAAATTTTCGGTGTGGTACACTGTAAAAAAGTTACTTTTAAATGAGTACCTGAACATAATCGCATTTCTTTGAGCACGATTAAATCGTAAATAAGCGATGGCGAACTCAAATTTAAGTAATCGTGTTTTCTCAAAAATGAGCAGTGTTATTCAATATATATATATATATATATATATATATATATATATATATATATATATATATATATATATATATATATATATATATATATATATATATATATATATATATATATATAAAATCCAAAACTACAGTTGACAACTTTATTTGCGTTAAAAAGCCTTAAAAACTTTATTAATTTAATTTCAGAAATTAACTGATTTCTTATGATATCACTGTTGATAAAATTTTCGGTTTGGTATACTGTAAAAAAGTTACTTTTAAATGAGTACCTGAACATAATCGCATTTCTTTGAGCACGATTAAATCGTAAATAAGCGATGGCGAACTCAAATTTAAGTAATCGTGTTTTCTCAAAAATGAGCAGTGTTATTCAATATATATATATATATATATATATATATATATATATATATATATATATATATATATATATATATATATATATATATATATATAAAATCCAAAACTACAGTTGACAACTTTATTTGCGTTAAAAAGCCTTAAAAACTTTATTAATTTAATTTCAGAAATTAACTGATTTCTTATGATATCACTGTTGATAAAATTTTCGGTGTGGTACACTGTAAAAAAGTTACTTTTAAATGAGTACCTGAACATAATCGCATTTCTTTGAGCACGATTAAATCGTAAATAAGCGATGGCGAACTCAAATTTAAGTAATCGTGTTTTCTCAAAAATGAGCAGTGTTATTCAATATATATATATATATATATATATATATATATATATATATATATATATATATATATATATATATATATATATATATATATATATATATATATATATATATATATATATATATATATATATATATATATATATATATATATATATATATATATATATAAAATCCAAAACTACAGTTGACAACTTTATTTGCGTTAAAAAGCCTTAAAAACTTTATTAATTTAATTTCAGAAATTAACTGATTTCTTATGATATCACTGTTGATAAAATTTTCGGTTTGGTATACTGTAAAAAAGTTACTTTTAAATGAGTACCTGAACATAATCGCATTTCTTTGAGCACGATTAAATCGTAAATAAGCGATGGCGAACTCAAATTTAAGTAATCGTGTTTTCTCAAAAATGAGCAGTGTTATTCAATATATATATATATATATATATATATATATATATATATATATATATATATATATATATATATATATATATATATATATATATATATATATATATATATATATATATATATATATATATATAAAATCCAAAACTACAGTTGACAACTTTATTTGCGTTAAAAAGCCTTAAAAACTTTATTAATTTAATTTCAGAAATTAACTGATTTCTTATGATATCACTGTTGATAAAATTTTCGGTTTGGTATACTGTAAAAAAGTTACTTTTAAATGAGTACCTGAACATAATCGCATTTCTTTGAGCACGATTAAATCGTAAATAAGCGATGGCGAACTCAAATTTAAGTAATCGTGTTTTCTCAAAAATGAGCAGTGTTATTTAATATTAATAATCACAGCTTCTGTTCAAGCCATCTAAACAAAGCGACCTGACAAGCTTTAAATTGTTGTTTAGAAGATGTTTTTCTACACCATATAATGTCGATTGCTTGAATGGAAAGTGAGTTATCACAACTCAATTATCTTACTTTCCATTTTTGGCACACCTTTTTAATATTTCTATTGTTTATAACTTCTTCACGCTGCCCTGGCATACAACATATAAGGCACTGGGCTGCGGTGCCTGATGATATGGGTTCAATTCCCGGTAAACCTTGGTTATAATTGTTGATATTTATTGAAAGTGATTTATGAAGACAGCATAACATCTGAAATTTTTATTCATTTTTACTAATTGTACTCCTTTGTGAGTGTATGTCTTTTTCAATGAAACTAATGAATTCGGAGCTATGATAAGCATCGAATATATTCAAAAATGAGTACATTTTATTTTATGTAGCGTACCTATTTTTAACAGAGTAGATTTAATAATGCCAGTCCATTTTGTTTAATTTATAAACATGTTTATATGATATCAATGCTACAATAACTCATATAGTTTAATATTGTATTGTGATAAGAACAATAAAAATATATATACTGGATTACAAAAACAGATATTTGTTTAATCAACATGCGTATCCAACAAAAGTTTGAGTTAAATACTTAAATACTTTAAAGTTCTTTCTGTACCTCAGAACCAGACGAGTATCATTCCAAATTTGGCGATTTTTGTTTTATTGCAGATTATGTTTTAAAGTTCGTTTCTATCAACCCATACCATTAAAATTCACTCTAAATTAATTTTAAAGCTTTTAGCAAGAGCTATAAAAGTCCAAGTTAAATGCCTTGCAATTAGGATTAAGTTTTTCCTTCTCCTGTAAAGTTGCCCAAATGTGACTTTGGATCGTATGGATGTGATGTTCAGAATTTACCATATATATTTTTATTAAAAATATCACAAATTAATCATTAAAATATATATAAATGTAATGTTTGAAATATGACATTTACTCGCAGGTTGGTAAATAAGTTAACTTGTTTTTATTTATTTGTTTAAAAGTTATTTTCCAATTAGCCCTCTGAAAGGTTCTAACATTTATATATTGCTAGTATTCGCAGGAATGCACTTACTGTAACAGGTCTTTAAAAAAAATTCTACTTTGAAACATTTTTCAAGTTTAATATTTTGGGAATACATTTAGAGATCTTATCAATTATTTTTAAAAAATTACTATAGCAGTGTATTTGAAATTAAATAAACTTTCCTGGAGTAAACCCAAACTCACAGATTCTACGTTTTGTTCAACCCTCAGAGTTTTAATAGGTACTATATAGAAAATATGACTTAATTTCTATAATGTCTAGGAATAAATTATTTATTGTGCCTTATTAAAAACCGGTTCAATAAAATAAATAATGAGCATTATTAATTTAATGTGCCATCACCTAAAAAACTCAATTAACCATAAAATTAAAATTGTTTAGTTTCTCATATTATATGCAATCAATTCATATTTGATAATAATACCTATATAAGTTTAAATACAATAAAATGTAATAATAATAAATAAATGCCCAAGTTTAATTGTTTAGAAGCCATGCAGATTCAAACTTAAAGGGAAAAAAATCGATTAAATATATAACTAACCTTCATTTTATTGTTTAAAAATTCTGTCGCGGCAAACTATATTGATCTTTATTAAACTTTTTCTTCAACCAAGTAACCTTCTCAATTGCTTCACATAATATTATTACCGTATTGTAATTTAAGGATGCAATTATTGATAGCATCTCAACTCATACTTAGAAATATTTCCATCCAATACTTCTCCAAAACTACTTTTCAAATACTACCGAGAAAATCGAGACCCTAACTTATCGATTCCGATTAAATTAACGATTCCATTGGGGCTCTGGGATCTTTTAAAAGAAATATCGATTGGGCTGTCGTCAATGTAACACATAAAGAACATAAATTACCAAATGAATTTCTTGGGGAACTTATTTTTCAAAGCGTTTTATCTTTCATAATTTAGACTCTTAAGGTGGATTCTGCCCGATGTTAACTCAATTAATAAATCGTTAATAGAATGTAAAAGGTATATGTTGGTGGATTGAATTTTGATTTTGTAGGGGAAGTATATAAAACCGATACTTTGAGAGGGCGAATGCTCGAAACTTGTTGAAATTCTGAAGTAATTCTACATCTTCAATTTCTTAATTAAGTGTTCTTTTAAGGAAAGGATTTCAATTATGTTATGGTTGCTTAAAATATTTTAAAAAGGGTTTTTATTAGTTTAATTGGAATGACATTTTTATTCTGCAACTGCAAATTAGAATCATCATTTTGCATTTCAGTGTTTCAATGCCATAAGAATACATTTTTTTTATTATTTTACATTCTAAACTGTTCTTATTTAATTATAAGAATAGTTTATAATTAATTAGAACTATGTGTACTTTATAAAAAAATCAACTGTTTAGATATTTGTAAATTTGAAGAGTAATGCTATCGGTATTACCAATTAGAAATGATTAACATATTCATATTACCTGTTCAGTGATAACAGTTAACGTCAGTAAGGAAGTAGTAGTTTTTGTCACTATACGTACATTAAATGTAAAAATTACTGTTAATACACAAAATAAAATTTAATATTACAAACGGAAATTAAAACCTGATCCTACACAAAAAAAAATAATTTTACAACCAGAAATCAGTACTTCGCCAAAATAAAGAAAATATTTTATTACATACTAATTCTGTTTAGTGAAGTATTTTATTATGTTTTCTATCGAAAACAATTAATTAAGAATACAATAGTTTTAATGAAGTAATATGGAGTTATAAATATTAATATCCTTTATATGTATGCTACTGTCATTAATTTAAGAAATAAATTTAAATACAATAAATTATTGAAATAAGTTATTGTGTGCAATAGTAAAGCGTGCAAACTAATCATGTCCATTGTTCAGTTTTGTTAAAAAAATGGCTTTTAAAATTCAATTTACAGAAATAGAATCGACATAAAAATGTCAAATATGTAATAAAACACTTAAATTGCTTTTATCATTCACTACTCAGAAAGCCTAAAACAAAGTTTTGAATATGAACTGCGGTTATACGTATCAGTACTATCTTTCTTTCAAAGCTTGAATATTATTTACCTTTAATTCAAATCACATTTTTAAATTATTATTTCGTAGAAACGAAATATTTTAATAAAAAAAAGCTTATTAAACTGGGTATATTCTACTTTTTCCAAAATATCCCAGTATTATATTTAAAGAATTGGGCACATTTTAATTGATAAATCCTAGCAAAAAATATAATACTACCATCCAATAACATACACAAACTTAAATACAATACATTTGGTAATTGAAATAAAGGATTTTTTATGCATTTTTACTGAATTCACACATTAATTAAAAAACATCCCAAAATTCAACAGAAAAAACAATAATCCATTAAAAACAAAGTGCATTCCTTAGATTGGAAGGAATTAAGCACTTGTATCCGCAAAGTTAACAAAAAACAATGTAATGAGGCAAAAAAAACGCTTAATTGGGCATCAAATTGAAAAGAATTCCCTACGGGACTTAAGAAGCGTGTGTTAATTAATGTGTGTGGTTACCACAGGAAATTTCGTGTTTCGCACGAACAGCAATAAAAACAGAAGGATGAAATCTGTGGGCATTACACTTTGGATTTGTGTTTCCGCAATTGATTTGCTTCATTAACTGCGGATCTTAAATTGCAAGGATTTACAATGTTGTTGGAATAAGATTCAACAAGGGTTTTCTAATCAAGTTAATTGATCTAAATTTTGTATGTGGAGAGAGGGCTACATTAACCAATTAAAGAATTATTCAGTTTAGTTAGTTTTATTAATACAAATATAACGACATATAAAACACGAATAAACACTAAATAAGATTAGTTTGAAATACCACAAATAAACAACGTCCATAACTGAAAGTTATGCATGTACTTTACATGCTGAAACCATGTATATTTTAACTTATCTAAGTTAAAATATACATGGTTTCAGCATGTAAAGTACATGCATAACTTTCAGTTATGGACGTTGTTTATTTGTGGTATTTCAAACTAATCTTATTTAGTGTTTATTCGTGTTTTATATGTCGTTATATTTGTATTAATAAAACTAACTAAACCATTACATAGTTTTTAAACAACGTACCATATTATGTGTCTTATTATTAAAATTATATGCTCTTTGCAAAACCGTCCTAGAAAAGACGCTGTACCAACTGGTTAAAGTTTACTAACCTTTTTTTGCTAATCTTTTTTGTGCAATATTCAATTTTATTTAGTGCTTATTCGTATTTTATAAGATGTTATATTTATATTAATACAACTAACTATACCATTAATAAGTTTTTAAATGTACGAAAAACGTACTCTATTATGTGCCTTATTATTAAAATTCAATGCTCTTTGCATAGCCGTCCCAGAAAAGACGCTTCCAACAGGTAAAAGTTTACTAACCTTTTTTGTGCAATATCCAATTAACCGGATATTCGATTATCCAGATATCCGATTATCCGGACATCATTATCAAGATACCCGATTATCCGGATATTCGAATATTCGATTATAAAGGTATTCGGGTATTCGATTATCCGGGTATTCGATTATCCGGATATTCGATTATCCGGATTATGTATGATTACAATTGATCCGGACTATTGGAGTTCTACTGTATTTAAATGTTATATTTTATCAGAGGTATTATGAAAATAATTTAAAAATTGAAAATATATAGACTTCTTTGGGAAATAAAAAACATATAATCTATATGTATAAATGCGAAAACCCCACTCACTCACTCATCACTAATTCTCCAACTTCCCGTATACCTATGAAGAAGAAATTTGGCAAATTTGTTACTTATACCTTAAATAGGAAAAGTAAGCTATTTTTGTCCCGATCGAACGTGTTTAAGGGGGTGTAAAACCCCTTTTCCGATGTTAATTGTGTGGGGTTTACTTCATATACCCGATACTTCTGATGAGGCTGGTGTGATCACTTTAGCCTGACTGGCAGAGTATCGGCGTATCAAGCAGAAGTTCCTGGTTCGATACCGAGTGTAGCCAAGTAGTTGGTTCCTCTAAAGTAGCAACATTAGTTTGGGAATATACAAATCGAAAAGACCTAGATTTCTGAAATTTGGAACACAGATTCTTCTTGGGCCCAAGGGGTGCACTAAGAAAGAATTTTTAAGAATTCAAACTTCAATTGCCAAAATAACCATTTTTTAAAACATTTCCATAGGATTAACATGGAGAACATGTGGGGAATTCTCCAGAAAACGCAAATTTTTGAGACGGAAAATTAAAAAAAAAAATTAAGCTATCATTTTCAAACTTGGGTTTATGATGACCCTTACATATTACATTGTAACCATAACATCTGGCAGACCTCACATACATTTTTAAATTAAAATTTGAAATTTTAAAATTACTTGTATACATGTTTAATATATATACATATTCAAAAATAATAATATATTTTTAAGAAAGTTTACTATTAATTTTGTGAAAATATATGTTTAGATAGGAAAATGAACATATAAGTTACCAGACTTTCAACTGAGGACATTTTAAAATAAAGTATTTAAAAAAAGACTAAATAGTAAAAAAAAATGTCAATAGTGTAAGTTTTATTCCAAAACATTATTAATAATTTAAAAAGCAAAGTATTCATTCATATATGGTATTTTATTATTAATTGAGGGTTTTAATATTTTCACAGATCATCTCTGTGAACCATCATCATGTTCGTGGACGTACGAATCCACAGACATGATGATCCCCGGAAATGATGAAACTTCCATTTGTTACTGATAGCAAATGGAAATTTAGGTTTAACATGATGCAGTGTAACTGAGACTAGGAAATATGTTACTCTCTGTATGAAATTAAAAACTAAAAAGAGAAAAATAAAATAATCTTTCTAAAAAAAAAAGAAAACTGACTTTAAGAAAATGCACTAAAAAGTAAAAAATAGTGTTTAGTTGTACGAACGAGTTGAAAAAATTTAAATATTTAATATCAATTTAATACTAATTAAAACTTTTTGAAATCGGCCCCAAAATTTAATTATGATTTTTGTAATTTGGCACCAACTTCAAAAAAATGTAATAAGTATAAATTTGATAATAAATAATTAAATTTTTTCAACTCGTTCGTAAAATTAAAAATTATTTTAACTGTTTAGTGTTTAATTTAGCGTTTAGTTTAGTTTTAATTTTATTATTCAACTAACAACATTTTGTTCTAACATTTTGTCTCAACAATGTATATCGTAAAACATTCCCTATCCATGGCAATAAATGCTGGGTAAACAAAATGACATTGTCGTAAAACTTATGTTAAACAGTGAAAACATTTTGAAACAGAAAAATTGTTTAAAAAAACTCCGGTTAATCGACATTTCCGGATATATAACAGCCGGATAACCGATTAGTTTTTGCAGATTTTGCTTAAGGGGATTTTTCTCTATCCAACAAAAAAAGAATTTTCGAAATCGGACAATATTTTTTTTTCAAACGGTCCAGTGAGTTGAGAATTCCGAATAGTTAAATGCCGGATAACCGAATATTTTTTTCAAATTGCTCCCAAGTGAAACATCCCCTACCGAACAAAAAAAAATTGTCCAAATATCTGAATTAAAACCGAAATCCCGCGCGAACATACATAAAAAAAAGCATAACAGTCGAATTGATAACCTCTGGACTTGGCGCACGTTGGCGGTTTTAATTTAAAGTATATGGCGGTTTTATTTTGGAGTTTCGGTGAGCGCGCTGGGCAGTCGATTAAAAAAAGAAAATATATAAATATCGTAACATACCTATTTAATTTCTGGGCAATAGATATTATGGCATGATATTTCCAACCCCCACTATCCACTTTTATCTGCAAACTACCTTGCAACTTTAAGAGATAACAAACTAATCATTAACCAAAATACTTAAAATGTTTGACTAAATTCTATTAGCGTCAAAATTTATTGTTGCTGCCATCTGTTGACCTATAAAACGGTTGTTAATATTTGGTCCACGGACATGATGACATTTGTGGGACCAATGTACTTTAAATTGATTAATTAAACTACATCATAAAAATGAAAAGTTAACATTTTTTACAAAATTTGTGAATAATATTTTTAATGAAAAAATGCATTTTATTAAACAAGTGTGATCTTTTGTGGAATTAGAAACCAAAGACCATGTTAAAAGTCGAGGTGGGACAGGTCACGAACATGATTTATCATGTCTGTCAACTCGAATTTTTATATTAAATTAAAAAAAACATAGGATTGAAGCACTGTAGTGTCAAGAGAAATTTGCGTATTTGTCAATTAATTTTTTAAAACAATTCTTAATTTATGAAATAATAAAAATTATGTGATGGGACAAGGTTTTTAGCACTTTCTGGAGAATGACCCATGTAATATTGCAATATTCAAGATTGAAACAATGAAATACTTTAATATTATATAATCTATGAAGAGCATTCTGAGTGGCTAATAAGTAAATATCGCCAAATTTGTAAAAATATCACCAAATTAAGAAAAATATCGCCAGTAAAATAAAAAAAATATCAAATGAATAACAAATTTCACCAAATTAACTAATTTATGGTAATATATGTAATAGTAACGTAAAATGGCTAAATTAGTGTAAAAAATAATAAAATTAATCTTAAAGTGATTTATATATTTAAATGCGAAAAACCCCACTCATTCACTCATCAAAAAAATTCTCCAACTTCCCGTAAACCTATGAAGAAGAAATTTGCAAATTTGTTACTTATACCTTAAATAAGAAAATAATCTATTTTTGTTCCGATCCAACGTATTTAAGGGGGTGCAAAACCCTTTTTTCGATGTTAGTATAACAACGTTAGTTTGGGAATCTACAGATCCAAAACACTTAGAGTGCTGAAATTTGGGATACAGATTCATCTTGGGCCCTAGGAGTACAATAAGTTAGGCTTTTTAAAAATTCGAATTCGAACTGCCAAAATAACCATTTTTTAAAACATTTGCATAGGATTAACATGCAGAACAAGTAACAATGCAATATTTCAAGATTGAAACAATGGAAAACTTTAATATTATATAAACATTGAGGATCATTTTGATTGGTAGAAAACAAAATATCGCCAAAAGGTCGCCAAATTAATAAAAAATATGTCTATAAATTTATAAAAATATCGCCAAATTTATAAATTTATCGCCAATTAAATAAAAATTTCACCAAATGAATAAAAAAAAATTCCAAATGAACTAAAAAATTGTCATATATGCAATAATAACATATAATGGAAAATTAATGTCAAGAAATAATAAAATTAATGTTAAAGTGATGAAAATGTAATTGGGCAACGGGATGTTTCGTACTACAACAACTAAGAAAACGAAATTTGGCATGGAGGTACATTTTCAGCCAAAATTACCCAGTAAGAAAGTATTTTCAAAAATTTGAACTCTCACTGCCAAAAGTAAAAATCCTCGCCAGTTATGGACTGACTTATAACTCCAACCTACCGTATAACCAAGAACCAGTAAGATGAAATTTGACAGAGTTGTTACTATAACTTACGTAGGAAATGTAAGTTATTTTTGTTTGGGTCGAATTTTTTCATTTTCTTTGGAAAAACGCATATTCTACGTTATTTTTGTATACTTCAGATTTTCTTAGAATTGTGAAATTTTGCAATCTGCTACGTATTAGCATACCAACAAAGGAAAAAGACTAAATCAAGAATTTTGCAAGTGGAACATTTAGAAATTGACAGCAATTTTTTTTCACGGAACGATAGTTTTGGAACATTTGTGATTGTCGTAGAATCGTGAAATTTCGCATGCGGGTAGGGTTTAGATACCAACAAATGAAATAATATGAAAATCTAGATTTGAGTACATGGAACCATTACAAATTGGCTACGAATTTTTATTTAACGGAACAATAGTTTTTGAAACTTCGAAATTCTTTTGAATCGTAAAATTTTGTGTACTGATAGGGTTTACTATACCATCACGAAAAAAATTCTAAAAATCTAGAAGTTTGTAAATGAAACTTTTAAAATCGTTTTCGTTTGTTTTCTTCATAATATTCCTGCCAATTTCAAAAACTTAACGATACATGTTGACGTAGGTGTCTAATAAAAGTTTTTTGGAGATAGTTATTATTAACAATTATAACAGTTGTTTAGCTTTAAATTTATGAGATGTTACTGAAGGTTAAAATATGGATGTTAATCAACGGGAGTGCAGTATGTATATCCACAGTATTTCACAGCCAACTTCTCCATATTATTATTCTTTCCAGTACTTGAGGGACCTTGCTAATAAAATTTCGTTACAAATTTGAACTTTTAATACTTTGATCCCACCTGATGGGTGACAAATTAAGAATATTATTTATTTCGCTTCTAAATATAGTATTCGTATATATTTTGTATTTTATTTCCTTCCCGTGCGTAGAACGGGTATTTCGGCTAGTTGTATATATAATTACACATACTGGTTCACCTAACGCTAGCACCATCGATAATTTAATAGAGTAATTATGTTCATGTTTCAAATGTAAAGAGCAGATTTTAAGCATATTAATGCACACCAAGCCATCATTTCAATTACTCATATCTAAACACACACACCTTCCTTATCCCCATTGCACATTCTCATAACAATCCCTATTCCAACAGACATCCCACGATATAAACAAAAGCCGGACATAAACAACCAAGAAGAACAATACCTCCCTCCCAACAATCCCAAAAGGGGATTTTAAATTAAATTTAATTAAATTCTCAAGAAGTTTACTTTTGTGCGTGGGTCTCTCTGAATGGTTAATACGACTCGCAGTTCTCAGAACAGCCCTTTATTGCAAAGGGAGAGGGGGGGGGGGTGGAATCGTTGGACCGCCCCGGCAACAGCTGTTGCTGTTCAAGAAAAGAGGGTCGTGCGATGCAAAAGGAAATGAGTTTCCAAGGATACGAGGCAAGCACTCAAGGGACCCGGATGTGCTGGTTTCTGGGAAAGTTTCAATTGCGGTATCTTATAAAATCGTGGGCGGTATCTTATATATCGTGGGTGTATTTATTATAGTAGTCAACTTGAAAAAAGTTCTTAGAAAACATTTAAATTAGTTTTATATAAACAAAAAATATATTTTTTTTAATTTTAAAGTTTCTTTCAATAATATGTTATTACTAGTACGCCTGTGCGACTTTCTTTTTTTTTTTTTTTTAATTATATAGACAAAATATAAAAAAAAATATCAAGCACATTTTGGCTTATAAATAAAATATATTCAAATATTTAACGGTTATACTTGTAGGTGGCAGCACTACCAACGGCTCGTTTAAAATCCGCTTGGAAGCTAATTATTTTTAAAGCATTAATAAAACGTAAATATTCATTTGATAAAAATCAATGATTCGGTAAATTTCTTTTTTTTGTACCTCAAAGTTATAGATTTGTTCTGATACCGGAAAAATACACATTTACAAAGTATAAAGATATAAAAGGGATAAATAATTTATATAATAAATATCTATATATAAATAAGAGTGTATGTCAGTCTTGTTTTTTCTACAAATATGCAGTTTTATTCCGAGATTGATGACAATTTTTATACTTAACCTTCAAAACAAGAGGAAGGTCACTGTATATATGAAATTTAAAAAACATTCCCATCTCCCTTTCACATCCTTTAAAGCAGAAATTACTTCTTACTAAAACCACCAGATGGCGCCACTGCGAAAAAATTGGTAAATACTCTATTGAATTAACGCAACCTCCAATTTACAATCGATCTCCACTCACATATACCACAACTTCACTTGCGACTTTCAGGTATCAACCGTTGCTTATGTGATAACAGATCTTATCATTCGTTTTGAAATATCGTGATTCACAGTACAAAATGTCGTATATCTAACTCAATCGCTTTTCAGGAAAGCAAAAAGAAGAATGGATTTCTTGAGGAGGAGGATTTGTGAGGATAATATGCAAGGCCATTTTCAAATCTGGTTGTGTTTTTTAGCCCATAGAAATAGATAAAAAAAAGGGTTGGATGAAAAATCCTTGTGAAAAGACTTTTTTTCAGTTGGTCCTCAATAACTCGCTTCCAGCGCGTTTTTGACAAAAAATTATTCATTCCCAATCTATTACTTAGCTTTAGTATGTAGCCCATTCCGTAGATGTAGTACGTAGCTCATTACGCAGCTCTTGGGCGTAGCCCTTTACGTAGCTCTAGTGCGACGTTTTATCAACCCCAACTACATATTATTCTTATGATCCTTCAATTGACGGACGACAATAAAATATTTCATATGCAATCGGACATTTAACTGTGAATTAAACGATGCATAAGTGTAATTAGTACATAAAAAATGCAAATGATATTTGAGGCTACGGTTTCACTCTTAAGTGAGAGAGAAATGTGGAATCCATTTTTGGAAATGACTTTTTGGAAAATGACTTTTTTGGGGGAAAAAGACACATACGATATGATTACTGAAAGAGTACATTTTTCATTCCGCGAAATGAGTTTATTTTTCTTAAATGTCGCTTTAAAATAGATTATTGAATACCTCTGAATTATTGAATAGGTATTCCTATAAAGAAGTTTTTAGGAAAGATTTTGATACTTAACTATTAAGCAGTACTAAATGAAAAAGTGTTCTGTAATTGCGCTAGTTGTAATTCTTTTGAAATCAATAGCAAATAATTTAAATATTTATTTTGTAAAGTTTTAAAACATATATTAGATGAAGTAATTTGTGTAACATATAAAATATTTTAAAAACATATTTAATTTAACTAATTTATTTATTTATTATTTTATGAAAATGCGTTCTTAGGACATTAATAATAATATATAAACAATAATTTAAAATGTGTTATATGTTTATAAATTTTAATAATATTTTTGTTAAAACACAAAAAAACGTATTTTGTATTTTTTTAATTACACTTAAATGTAATGTTTCACCATATATATACTACTTTGTAACTACATTTCACAATATGTTAAAGTTATAAAAAATTAAAGTTGGATATGTGTTAATAAATCTCAAATAGTCAGTTTGAAACTCAGTGCAACAAGTTATAAAAAAAGAGCAATAGCAATATAGCATTTCAGAATCAGTTAGAATTATTTTAATATTATATATCATATTAATATGGTTTATATGTATATGTAGACATTAGAAGGACTATATATGAATTTTCTCTTTGAAAAAAAAAGAAAATTCATACCTTATTCCGGGTTCTCCATCTATTTGTATCTGGGTTACTACCATAACTGAAGTACTTTCAAGAAACGCATTCCACATCTAAATCATTTCTGATATGAACAGAATGATCATCTTCCATCTACCGAAATCCTTATCCAAAATTTATCCGTTAAGTTTGTCCCTAGACACACTCAGAGACAGCAATCGTCCCCTGGGTAATACCAAGCGAATGGAAAGGGCATTACCGGACATAAAAGAACAACGACGCTGACCGGACTGTAAAAGACGCTATCCGGCAAAAGACAGATCACAGATCGGCCCTTTTCATCTGGAAATGGGGAATAGCAGAAACAGGAATTAATTTGCTGACCCCCCCTATTTCTTCCCCCACTTGTAGTCAGCGAATCTTAATGGACGTCCGATGCGAGACTCTGAATGTACGTCCATTACCGTTGAGTCTGATACAGTGTTCCGGAATGTTTTAGTATTGGAGATAGGGCGTCCTAAAAGGGGTTCAGGATGCAAAGATTTAAAAGGAATTTTCCTTCAAATGGAATGGATTGCCATTTGTTTTGGGTTAGGATCAATTGTTTTGTATGCAGTGATTGTTTTCTACTTGAAAATTTATAGAATTTTCTGAAATAAACATCGCTTCTCCTTCCATATTTTTTTTTAATTATTTAATAACGTCAAACTACAGAAGTATTAAGGGTTGTTTGACGATGTGTGTTTTAATTGTTTTAAAAAACTTATTTTAAATTCATAACTTAAAAATTATTAAAATTTATATGTCCATTAATCCATAAAAAATAATTTAGAACTTAATTTTAAAAACAACTTAATACGTTTATAAAACGACTAGGAGGCTATGCCCCCTGCTCCGCTAATGCTCCGCCTAACCCAGGAGAATTGCTACGCAATCCTCATAGGTTTGCTCCGCAAACCACTTCTCGCTTCGTTCGCTAAAAGGTAGGACACAATAACAATGTTTCCTAGTAACAATACTTTTTTTAATTATATTACCAAAAACTTTAAACGTTGAAACTAAATTTAAATTATAATTCATCTTGGCATCAATACATTTTTTCGCCATGTAAATCAATATAAAATCATTTAATTTCTTTTAAACTGCAAATGAAAACAATGGAACCACTGGCAAGCCATTATTTATTATTCTATTTTTATCATTATTTCATTATTTATTATTTTCCACGTTATTTTCGCACTTTTCCTGCGTTTTAGTTTAAGTTTTAGCATTATTGGTAGTTTGTTTTGGCATAATTGACGTTAAGCTTACCATACTCTTGCCTACCAGAAGTGTGTACGTAACTAAGTTAATACGTCATAAAAATGAAGGTCATAGAAATCTAGTTTTCAAAATTGCCAACAGATGGCGCCAGTTCAATGTTCCGCTCATTTGAAAACTCAAAAGCGTTTTTCAAAACTTCTATTTTTAATGTAATAGGGTTTATATTCTTCCTAATTTAAGCTGACATCAACAAAATAATTATTTACTAATGAATTGAAGGGGCTAATCGTCAAAATGGCTTACATAATGGCAAAATAAAAAAATACGGGCAGAACAGAATTTCGTAAACAAAATAACTGTTGCCACTCAGCGTACAGAAAAACAGCGTTTTTCAATCACCGCGTAAGAGAAATATATATAAAGATTATTAAAGCTTTAAAAAATATTAACAGTTTAGGTTAAAGTAATATGTTTACAAAGCCTTAACATTTTAACCGGACCCAAAGTTTAAAAAAATGGCAATAGCCCAATTGCGGCCGAAGAGAGCCGAGTTTACCATATTCTCAAAGAAGAAAACAGTTGTTTATCGTCCAGAGAAAAGCTTGCCATAGGCCGCAATTGGAACTTTCCGAAAAAAATATATGTTTAAATGACGAATGTTGCAGATGAAAATTAGGCAGGCAGATGATAAATAGTATATACATATGTAAAATAAAACACATGTTATATTTCTTCTAATGCTTTGAAATTGTGTACACACTTCCTTAAATTTGCGAAAAACAAATTTCGCTAATGCCAAAAAACATTTTTTTTTAATTTAAAAATTTGGGGTTTGGGTCTCCCTTAACAAAATATAACAAAGTATTCATTTTGCTATATTTTAATTACTCTGTGTGTTGCTACTGTAGCAATTCGATTGACTTGTATAAAATAAACGAAAATAATTTGAGAAAAATTAAAGTCGTTTTATTATGAAAATACAAATAAATGAGATACAAACGAACGATGACAATATATGCGACTATTCTGCATAACAATCTATATATAGGACGTCACATTGGGGTAACAATGACATTATATAACAATGCGGTTAGAAATAATTGCTTTGATGTAATATTGGAATGCGATTACCAAACTCTTTAAAATGAACGAAGTGAAACCAAAAGCAGTGTGAAATATTTTAGCAAAATTATACAATAAAGTGTTTAAAAACCAGATAAGCGTTAACATTGAATATTTTAGAAACCTCAAAAGTTCATGCATTTAAATGAAATGTACTTTCATTAATTGAATTTATAAAAGAAAATTACTACATTCACTACAGCTTCAGTAATATTGTAAAGCTTACAAACAAATGTATATATAGAACATTTCTGAACTAACTCTTTCAATTTAAATCAAGCCAAATAACTTGGATAAATAAAAGTATATATTGTGAATTACCTAATTATTCGACTCACACATGGCCCGATTATTTTAAAAGCAATCCACAGTTTTAAAATAAAAGACTTAGATTAGATTATCTCAAATTAGATTTGGAAAGAAAAGGAAACATTTGCACCACAGATAATAGGGACATATTTTAACTGAGTTTGCTTATTTCTCCCTGAGGCCTTTAGAAAGTGTTTGTGTTGCATTCTTTAAAGAATCATTTGGAAATTTTATTCTACTTCAATTGCTGATAATCCTTCTTAATGCTGTAATTTCAAATCTTTATTTTATACAGTAAAACCTGTTATTCTATTCAGGGTATGCTTTGTTTTATATGACAATTGAGGTAATTATTACACATACTTTTTCAAAAATGAGCAGTGGGATTTATTATTGTTAATATATGCTTCTTTTCAAGCCATCTTAACAAAGCGACCTGACATACTGCAAATAGTTGTTCAGAAGATGGATTCCCACATCATTTGATGTCAATTGCTTAAAGGGAAACTGAGTTATTATAACTCAATTATCATACTTCCCATTCTTTTGGCACAGCTTTTTAACATTTATTCTGTTTATAATTTCTTCCCGTCACCATTATCGGATTAGGCACTGGACTGCAGCATCTGTGGGTCTGGGTTCAATTAGTGATCAGTATTGGTTGTAATTGTTGATATTTATTGAAAGTGATTTATGAAGTGATTTATGCAAGCAACTGCTCTATTTTATTCAAATTTACTTATTATACTCAATTTTGAGTTCATGTCTTTTTCAAAAATGAAACTTATGTATTCAGAAGTATAATAAGCATCAAATGTACCCAGAATTGAGTAAATTTTACTTATTTTTGAGTACCTAATCATTCTTGAGGAAGTACCATTACTTAAATTTGAGTTCGCCATCGCTCTTTTGCAATGCAATTGCATTCAAAGGAAAACGAGTACGTTGATGTACTCATTTTATGCACATTTTTTTTACAGTGTATGTATTAATTAGTACGGCTGACTTACAAGTGGTGTAATTCACAAATATCTGAAAGTTAACTAACATATTTTTTTTAATAATATGCTTCTAAATCTATCATTTGGCCACGGCAAGTGGTTTTAGTTCAATAGGTTGCGCAGTAATGAATTGATTGTAATTGTTCCACTTCACATTATAGCCAGTGCAAGTTTCCAAATTTAAACATTATTATACGATATACATATAAATAGTAAATTACTAAGTTTTTGAGGAGTGAATTATTATTAATTTTTCCGGCATGAATTATGAAGATATATTTAGAAATTTGAATATGTATACTCTGGAAGAGAGAAGGGTTAGGGGAGGTTTGATTCAACTGTTCAAAATTTTCAAACAAGGGATGTGGAGGGTTTATATTTTAATATGAGTGATAGAACGAGAGGTCATGAGTTTAAATTAAACAAATCCCATTTTAATCGAGAAGGGAGAAAACACTATTTCTATAATAGGGTAATAGACAAATGGAATTACTTGCCAGTGAATATTGTTAATTGTACAGGAGTAACGGATTTTAAGAAGTTAGATATGCATTTGGGGATAGTTTATGAGGTACTAACTGGACCAACCTTTTTGGGCCTTGAGTCTGTTATTGGTCGTCATTAATTGAGGGTTTTGCTGTAAAAAGGAGGTAGCTCCAATTATTCAAGTTTGCAGAAAACCGTAAAAAACTTTGAAAATTCAAAATTCCAAGTTGTGTGAATATATTATTTTTGATCAATCTTCTTAATTATTAATACATATTATGACAGTATTTTCACTCAAAAATATATCTTCCAGATGACGTGGCACATGATGAATTGTTGGAGCTACCTCTTTCTTGCAACCAAGTAGATGATATGGCTACATCTATGAAAAATATTTCACAAAAGAATACAATTTACTATAATATTATTTTATTTAAAGAAAATTTCAATTGAAATATAGCATATACCTTGGCTTTAAAAACAGAAAAATACATTTTTAATCATCACACTCCCCCTCTGTAACGTCCGGCTCATCTGCTGCGTTGTCATCTATTGAGAAATGCGAGAATTAATGATTGGTAATACATCTTTCTGGCACCAAACGAACAAGTTTTTTTACCACAATATAGTACATGTAACTCCAAATTCCTTTAGGTTGGATCTACATCCTTTTTGCAGCAAACTCTTCAATTGCATTTATATTAAATTAGTACAAATATACACTTTACGCACATTCTATAAATAGAACGCATATAGCGAGCGATTGTTTGAGATAGTAGCTAAAAACAGAGAATTAAGTGCTGTGAGCATGTACGTAAAACACGGAAACGCGTTTTGTACGCGTTCTAATTCAAGTGCTTAAGATGTATTTTTGTACTAAACCATTGTTCCTCTACAACTTTATAATGAACTATTTTCATATATGATACATATTGTTAGAATCAGGCACGCTAACTATGTAATAATTCCGCTATGGAAAGTTGTAAGCGTTCTCGTCGTATAGTGCATAGTCTTTTTACTATACTTAGACATTGCTTTTCTGACTATAGCTGTCGTTGTGCAAAAGTTAAGGTTGCGAGAAATAACGTAGACAGTTAGAAACACTGTAATTAATTATGAACAATATATCATGAGCTTCTTTTCAAAAGGAATTATTTTCCTGGTTGGGCTTCAGTAGCTGTAGAAAATCTAAAATCAAACGATATTCGGTGACGAATTTCAAGCGATTCACTTCTGTAGTCCCAATTCTATATTTAGAAATGAATCACTTGAATCTCGACACCAAGTTGCGTTTCCTAAATCTGCTGAATATCAGGCAAGAAAATATGATATTTATATATCAATAGATTTGTGGAGGTGATTTTGATTTTAACTTGTATTACAATACATTTGTATATCGAGAATTACAAAGATGAATGTTTTGACCCAAACTGATTATTGTCATAACTCTATTTTTAGATCAATTTAAATTGCTATTTCACAAAGATAATTGTTGAATTACTCATTTTGAATATTGTGATAACACCTGAATATATTCTTTTCTTAGAAATAGTATATAACAATCATTAAAAAGTATCTTGTCTTTAAGACGTTAAAATCACCCCACATCGTAGTCTTATTTAAACCATAAAGACCTTATTTCTAACGTTAAAGATGCCTTTAAATTTAAAAAAAGCTGAAGAAAATATGTTTCATGAATATATGAAATTAAAGCAAAAATCTTGACTTTAAATGTTATTGAAATATCAAAATAAATTGTTAAAACTAAAAGGAGATAATGGGAAAGTATTTTGTTTGCTTTTAGATCAATTAAAATTACTATTTCACAAAGGAACTTGTTAAATTATTCATTTCAAATATAGTGATAACACCTGATTATATTCATATCTGAGAAATAGTCTATAACAGTCATTAAAAACTATATTGCTTTTAAGACGTTAAAATTATCCCACACCGTAGTCCTAGTTAAACCATAAACACCTTATTTCAAATATTAAAGATGCCTTTAAATTTAAAAATAGCTGCAGAAAATATGTTTCATGAATATATGAAATTAAACAAAAATCTTGCCTTAAAATCTTATTGAAATATCAAAATAAATTTTTTAAAGTAAAAAGACATGATGGAAAATTAAATTATTTGATGTAAATATGTTTAGGCGAAATCATCGGAAAATATGAAAAAGATGAATCCAAGGAAATTTTCATCCTCACGAAGTTAATATAATCAGTGAAGAAAATGCATTTCTTAGGTATAAAAGGCTTTCAAACATATATAAGGAAAATATTAATTTATTTTCAGAAATGGAAATATTTTCCTGAAATCGGGATATTTTTTTTAATGGAAATAGTAATGCAATGGACACCTACCCTTCAAAAGCCATTTTCTTCAAACATGTTATTTCTAACAAATATCAAATCTGAACTTTGTACTTGTCAGAAATAGAACTGATTCCTTTCAAAAAACAAAATAAAAACTGAAAAGAATTGTCATTTTCAACTCTTAAGCATCTCACCATTCGAAATTGCGTGACATTTACTTTAAAAATAAACTTATTTGAAGGAATTTTGTTGGATCTTCTTTTTTGTTTTGGTATTTTTTATATTATTTTTTCTTTAATACCTTGACTCCTCTTTTTCAGGAAATACCTTATGACAATATAACCAGCTTTATCTACTGGAAGCTGTAAATCCGGTTAAGGATCTGGTCATTTTTGTCTCATTTTTCAAACCAATTTCCGGTCCTGATCTTTTATAGCAACCGGAAAAAAAGTCTATTTGACGATTTCTATTGTTGCTGTTTTGCTTTCCTGGGTGACCTAGACAATTAAATGATCTTTTGACTTACTGACGTTTTCAATTTTAGAGATTACGATTGCAGACAAGGGTTTGGTTCGAGAAATGAAGAAAGTTTGAAAAGTTTTTAACGGAATGGGATTTAAGGCTTTAACAGGGTATGCCTTAAATTCCAGAAAGCATTAAAATATAAAGATTTTAAAATAAGTTAAATGTTATATAAATGAAAATGAGCTCAGTGGCCAAAATATTATTACCACGAGACAACCAGATGCGTATAGAAAATTATCTTTTCACAACGTTAGAAGAAGCATTTTGTTCGAACAGGTATGTGTAAATAACGCGAATTGGCTGACTGATGAATGTGGGTGTTTGATGGCACAGATCATCAGCAAAACAGTTGAATATTTTAAATGTGCGACAGCAGCTGTAGTGAAAGTGTTTAACCTATTCATGTGGGCTAAGTTCAAGAAAAGTTACAGTGCCTGAGGGCTGATTTCTAAACGAGGTGTGGGGAAGAGATGTCGCTTTGGAATGAAGGACAAAGCGTTCTCAAAGCATAGTGGAAAGAAAAAGCTTTCCCAAAGCATAGTGGAAGGACAAAGCGTTCCTGTCACATTCGTGACCTATGCTTTTCCCTAATGCAATGAGGGGAGGTACCCTGCCTCTTGTAAACTTGGAGACGACCCCAAGAGCGGGGAAGAAGCGTGCAGAAATTTGCATAGTCTTAGGCGTGGCTACTCTCGTGGGGGACTTTTGACCAATGGAGTGAATGACTTCGGGTTAAACAAATCGGAGGCCTGAGTGCCCGCTAAAGCATTCGGACATCTTAGCGTATGGCGATCTAGGGGGTGTATTTATGAAGTTGTTGACTGGGGGTTTTTCGAGAGGGGTTTGGAGAGAAGACCGGAGAGCGATAGTGAACGGATGCCAGGAGATGGAATGCAGAGGAGTTTGTTATAACGCCAGGCCCGAGAGAGAATGACGAGAGTTGCGATGGAATGTACAAATCCGGGTAAGACTTCCTCCCTTTTTGCCACCCAATTTAACTTGTTTTAATGGTTTTGACGTGTACTGAATTAAGTGTATTCAAGGAAATTGTTGATTAAAGTCTAGATCAGTTCTATTCTTAGTTATGTTAGTTATGTTATTATTGCGGCATAATCACTCATCTAATATAACCTGAGGTCACTGGGAAGTGACATTATTTGGTGTCGTGACCATAAAATTTAGTTGATTACTAATGGTCATAAGGAATTAATTAACTTTGAGGGTTTTAAGTAAACGGGAATTGATTAAATTTAATTATGGCGAGAAGAAACGCTAGACAAGCGGATCCGATCCTGATGCAAAATAGCAATTTAAATGGGCTCACACTTCTTTCTAACACCTTTGACGGGGATAAGAATGAATGCAGGTTCTTTTTCAGCCAGTTTGAAAATATCGCTAATCTTTCACAATGGAGCGAAATTGAAAAAGTCACAATTTTGCGTAGTAAATTAAAGGGCAACGCCATTAGACTCATCACATCAGATCCCAACTTACTAGAGAGTGTAAATTATGAGGAGGTAAAAGGAGCGATAATGAATCATTTTTCGGAAGAGGAAAACCTTACTTCCAGACAGTTAAAATTTTCGAGTTGCGAGATGCGCGAAGGGGAATCGGTAAAAAACTATGCTCAAAGATTGACGGTATTAGCAAACGATTATTTATCCAGGGACGGCGAAATACCCAATGCTCAAACACAGCAGGTATTTGACAAATTAAAGGTGTCAAAATTTATCGGGGGTTTAATTGTGGAATTACAGAGGGAAGTTTTAAGGGCGAATCCGGTCACCTTTCAACAGGCATTAGATGCGGCTATTTCAGCTCAAACAGCTATGGAATCGTTCGGTATTTTACAGGCCAATTCATTTAAAATTAATTCTATGCACGCCCGGCAGGCAGAAATAAAACCCGAAAATTTAGAGGAGCAGTTTAACAGAATGAGAATAGAACAACAGAGACCTGCGATATTCTATTTGGCATGTGGGGAAAACTCCCACATTTTAATAAATTGCGAAGTGTACAAGGAATACACTTTTGCCGCTCAACAGTACCAAAGGAAAAGCGACGACCAGGGCTTTCACAGAGGGGGATTTCAAAATAGAGGAGGTCAAACCCGGGGGGCTGGATTTCGAAGATGGCAAAGAGACGAATCAGAGTTTGAGAGGAGAAACTGGGAAGGCCCGCCGGAAAACTTCAATTCAAGAGCTAGGGGATATCGCGGCCAAAACAGAGGAAGGGCGAACGGAAACGCTCCATTCAGAGGCAATAACATTAACCGGGATTTTTTAGGGCACGGCAGGAGAGGTCGACAATAAGAACTGTCTCCTGTAATGATAATAGGGAATTCGGAGAGCGAGAGAAATCGCCGGAAAGAATCTGCAACGTAACGGGTCAGAATAAAAATAGTGTAAAACTCCCGGTAATTAAAGTAAAGGCTGATTCTGTGGAATTTATTTGTCTACTTGATAGCGGTAGTTCGGTATCTATAATCAACCTAGAAACGTACAGGAAAATTCAGGCTATACAAAAGACTAAAAACATAGCATCCAACGTTAACATAAGAACCATAACAGGCTCAACAGTAAAGTTTTTGTATTGTGCCGAGTTAAAAATTAAAATAGGCAATAAAAGAATCAAACATGAGTTTTTTGTAACAGTGGACAATTTTTCGAATGAGTATTCTGCAATTCTTGGTTATGATATTTGCACGAAGTATAGGGTAACAATAAACTTACGCGAGGGCCTTTTAAGAATTGATGAGTCAGAGGTACCTTTGGGAGAAGCTGGACAGGAGTTTTCTGGGGTTTTGGAGTCTTTTGTAGCACTAAATAGAAAATGTACGTTAAAACCGGGTGAAACTAGGATGTTAGAAGTTATTTCAAGCAATAAGGAATTAAACGACCAAGCAAAGGTGAAGTTTCAACCCAAAAACTTAAAACAAGATATTGAAATATATTCCTCTATTAATGCACTAAATGGGAACATGACCCATATATTGGTAAAGAATAATGGTGAAAATATTGTACACTTAAATAAGAAAATGAATTTGGGGCTCATACACACGAATTTTGGAAGACAGTCGGATATTCAAACAGAAAAGAAAGAACAAATTAGTTTAATTCGAGCATCTAAACAGACAGAAGAGTTGAGGGAATTAGAATTTTCTTTAAGTAAATTTGATTTAAATCATTTAAAACAATCTGAGAAAGATGAAATTGAAGAGATTTTAGGTAAATATTTTATGGTATTTTCGGGATCACTCAAAACACTGGGCCATTGTGATGCAATCGTACCGGCTATGGAATTTATTCATGAATCGCCTCTATCGTGCAAACCATTTCAGATCCCATTTTCGCTCAGAAATGAAGCCAAACGTCAAATTGACGAACTCTTAGAGACTAACATCATTCAACGCTCTCAATCGCATTGGGTAGCTCCCATACTTTTAGTGAAAAAAAAGGATGTGGACTTGAAACAAGACCAGGGCAATAAAGTTAATTCTTTCAGATTTATTTTGGATTTGAGGTTGTTGAATTCGGCTCTGAGAAAATTACCGCAAAATTTGCCCAATATCAAGGACACAATTACAGCTTTAAGTGGATTTAAATATTTTAGTACTCTGGACTTACAGCAAGCATTTTGGCAAATTGATTTTAGAGAATATAGCGATAAGGTGGGCTTTGCAACCAATTTTGGAAACTTTGAATATCTCAGACTTCCCTATGGTCTTAAGAATTGTTCTACGATATTTCAATCGGTAATGGATCTGGTTCTGAGAGATTTAGATACAGAAGGGATAAGGTGGTTTATAGACGACATCATAATTGGGGCGAATGATTTCCAGGAAATGGTGAAGAAAATAGGTTTGGTTTTTGAAAGATTGAGAGAGCATAATTTAACATTAAAGCCTGAAAAATGTAGATTTTTCTTGAATAAAATTACCTATTTAGGTTATGAATTATCGGAAGAAGGGATAAGCCCGACGCAACAAAATATTGAAAAAATTACATCTTTTCCCAGACCAAGAAACATAAGAGAACTCAGAAAATTTAATGGCCTAACCCATTTTTACAGAGATAGCATAAAGAATTATGCAGAATATACAGCAATCTTAGAGTTATTAACGTTAAAAAATGCAAAATTCATTTGGACCGACGAACAAGAAAAAGCATTCCAAGGTCTACAAAGACAGTTTTTTGAAAGGCCCTTTCTTATACAGGCAAATTTAAAGGAGCACTTTTATTTGTGCACTGATGCCAGCTCATGCGCGACGGCGGGAGTACTTGCTCACAATAGAGACGGAATATTAAAACCCATCGCTTACTTTTCAAAGAAGATGACTAAAAGTCAATCAAGATTACCGGCGATTGAAATAGAATTAATGGCAATTTATCAGTCGGTGTTAAACTTCAATGAATATTTATACAATACCAATTTCACTATTCTAAGTGACCATCAACCTTTACAATATTTTTCTAAGCTTAAAAACAACTCCAACAGAATCAACAAGATGTTGCGGGAACTATCTGAATTTTCATTTGAGGTCAGATATGTCGAGGGTAGAAACAATGTTTTGCCGGATTACATCTCCAGGATCCCTGAACAAAACACAACACAATTAGAGTTTGATACGGACATTACTTTCTCAAAAACAATAGCCAGTGGAGAACAAGTTCAAATTAATAACATATCAAATGAAATTCGTGATACAACCACAGAGTGGAGCAGCAATCCAGGTAGCCTAAATCTGATTAAGGAAATTTCGATGACTGACCCGTACAGTCCTTATAACAATGTGTCAGGAAATATTTTAAATAACGTTAACATTCTTAAAATGCAATTAAGTGACACTGATAATAAAAATATAAGAGATGTATTGAACAGTGAACAAGGATCTAATATGAAAAAGAAATATAAGAAATTTTACATAAACAGTAGCAATAATTTATTAATGTATAAAAGACAGATTAAAAGAAAAGGTGAATTGGAGGAATTTGACACAATTGTTTTGCCAGAAAAATTACACCTTGAAGCTGTAAAACAAGGTCATTATACACATATGGGCACACAGAAAGTTTTTGAATTTTTGAGATCAAGGTATCATTGGAAAGATCTACGTTCGGACATCGCTAATTACGTATCGTCCTGTGAAACTTGCTTGAAATTAAAGCGTAATTTTCAGAAGATATTACCTCACGGTAAAGCTGAAATTCCAAAAATGGTAGGAACTTCTTTAAGCACCGATATAATTGGACCGTTAAAAAGTGGAGAATTTGTCTTGTCAGTGATTGATAACTTTTCTAGACATTTAGAGTTATTCAGATTAACAAGCATAGGGGCCCAACCGGTAGCCGATTGTTTACTAAAATATGTGACCACTTACGGTGTTCCGGAGTCCATTTTAACCGACAACGGATCGGCTTACATTTCGCAGGCATTTCACATTCTGAACGAATATTTAGGGATAAAAATATTCCATATCCCAGCCTATACTGCTTTTCTAAATGGCAAGGCGGAATCTATAAATTATGAACTGAAGACTACGATCCTAGCATTAACAGAGGAAGGCAAGAATTTAGAGTTTGCTATAGCACTCCACAAGTCATTTTATAACTCTTCAAAACATTTGGCTACGGGATTTTCCCCCAACATGTTATTTTTTTCGAGAGATATTTTTCCCGTTTTTGACAGAATGAAGGCCACCGTCAGTACGGAAGAAATGATGAGTTATCCCGCTTACACTTCGGCGATGATTGATAAAATGACGGAAATAAAAAAGATTGCTACAGAGAATATAAATAAGGCACAAGACCGACAGGCAGCGTATGCCCTGAACAAATCGGCGAAAAGAGACCTTTTAAAAATAGGGGACATAGTTTTTCTTCAAAATAATTCTAAATTCAATAAGAAATTTAACGGACCTTTTAAAATAATCAGAATTATTTCTGATAATCTAGTGCAAATTCAACAGATTTCCGATCCTTTGAGAATTAAAATAGCACATATATGCAGACTGAAATTATCTACACAGAGATTAGAAAAATTTTCAAGCACCAACACCCGAAACATCAATATTTCTGGTGAAACAAAGTCGTACGATTTGCGAAATCGCGCGACATAAAAGGATATGAATGATGATGTAATCCAAATGACCGGGAACGCGTGACCATCACCTTCAGGAACAAATCTAAGCTCAAACTGAGAGGTTACAAGACGCACCGCTAGGATTACGGGCGGATTGGAGAGAGAGAAAGGGAGTTTTTCTTGGAAAAATGAGGGGACTTGGACGATCGGAGACGCTGTGTCCGGAGCGAGAGCCGGGTCATCGTGGGAACGCGCTACTTACCCGGGGGCTCCAACGCGAAGAGCCTTCACCGTCCCCAGAAGAAGAAAGCGGTCAAAATAATAGAAAGCAAACCAGTTCGCGTACAAGCGAGATGGGGGTTTTGGACGGGCTTCTTCGCCGGCTGCTGAGGAGAAAGGCGAAAGGGGGGTTGAAAAGCAAAGGGGGCTAGCAGGAAGAGTGTTTTTTTTTTTCAGTGCGGATTTCGGCGGGAGAATTGGAAACGGGGTGAATCATGTAACTGGGAGTTTTGGTGCATTTTTTTTTTCGGCTTTACAATAATTAATGTGCAAAATTGGTTTTGTTCTTGTTCGGGCATGATGTAATGGTGTAAAATGGCGTGGCTATTGTCAAAATTTAATTGACTGTGGTTTTGGAGGAATTATGTTTTTCGGATTTAAACGATGGATAAAACTGACTGGAAGGGTACTGGCTGTTTCTTATTGATAGGAAATTAAGGGAGTGTATTTTCTTTGGGTTCTGGGGAATTAAGACCTTATTAAGTTGTTTGTGTAGATTAATTGCTGGTTACTGGAGTCTTATTAGGGAATAGTAAAAGTGTGGATAGGAAATTAGGTTAGGTGTTTGAGGAATTAATTTAATTGTTTGAGGCATTAATTTAATTATTTGAGGAATTAGTTTATTTGCTTGTTGCTTTAATTTAATTATTTGAAATTAGAGTTATTGTAGTTTAATTTTAAACTTAGTGAGATAGATTTAATTTTACTTGGTGGTAAATTGGCGAAGTCTGTATCCTATAATATTATGTTGAATGAAGTTAGTCAATATAGCAGTTTGGAGCCATCTTCAAACAGACGGAAGGAATCTGCGCAAATTCTGGAAGTCCCGTTGGAAAAGCAGAGATGGAAACTTGCAGGCAAGGACCCATCAAAGTTTATACAACAGAAGCAAGGTTCGGCTGTTTAGACGACACTCAACCGATTATAGAAGCAAGATAGAAGGATGCAAGTCACCGGTTTCCCAAAGTAGTTCAGGAATCGGAGCAGAGAAAATCCAGATAATTCAGCGAACGAGGGGTCGTTGCCATTCAAGATCCGAGGAGAAGGGTTACCAGTATAATCATCGCACAGGCCACTTCACAGATGAGAGTTCCACTTCAGAAGTCACTGATGGAAAGCCAACTTCACAAATGAAAATTCCACTTCAGAAGTCACTGATGGAAAGCCAACTTCACAGATGAAAATGCCACTTCACAGATGAGAGTTCCACTTCAGAAGTTACTGATGGAAAGCCAACTTCACAGATGAAAAGTTCCACTTCAGAAGTCACTGAGGGAAAGCCAACTTCGCAAAGAGAAAGAAAAAAAGGGCTCACTTCACAGATGAAAATGCCACTTCACAGATGAGAGTTCCACTTCAGAAGTTACTGATGGAAAGCCAACTTCACAGATGAAAAGTTCCACTTCAGAAGTCACTGATGGAAAGCCAACTTCGCAGAGAGAAAGAAAAAAAGGGCCCACTTCACAAATGAAAATTCCACTTCAGAAGTCACTGATGGAAAGCCAACTTCACAGAGGAAAAAGCCAACTTCACAAAAAAAAAAAGCCCACTTCACAGAGAAAATCCCACTTCAAAGATGGAAAAGATCCAACTTCACAGAAGGAAAGCCAACTTCATAGAAGAAAAAGCCCACTTCACAGATGAAAATCTACAACTCACACACAATTAGTGAGTATAAACTGTGCTAAATCTACAACTCACACACAATTAGTGAGTATAAACTGTGCTAAATCTACATCTCATAGACAATTAGTGAGTATAAACTGTGCTAAAAATATAACTCACACACAATTAGTGAGTATTATCGGTGCTAAATCTACAATTCACAGATAATTAGTGAGCAAAAACTGTGCTAATAATCCATTATTCGCTGTAGGGCACACATAACAAACTTTTATGTGGGACATGCCAAAAAAACTTGAAAAGCAGGTGATTATTCTCGGAGGAAAGAGAAACTGAACGCTTTTCAGAAATTCACAAATCGAACAATTACGAACATTTTCGCGATTGAACCTGACTTTTTCCAATCAGGCCACAACGGACATTTCTGGACGTATTCGAACTTTTATCTAGAGGAATACGAGAATATGAGGCACGAACGATTTGATGAATTTAGGTGAGATGGGAGTTTACGACCTACGAAGAAATAATTAATGTAAAAGTGGTCCAGAAATGTGTGTTTGTGGAAAAAGGAAGTGTTTCTACGTTAACTGTCAGCTCAATCTACTGTTCAATTGTATTAATTGCTAAGTGTTGACTCATTGTGTTTTTTTTTCAGATATAATTGTATTTTGCTTTATTAGTTGTGGTGGTGAAATTGGAGGGGGAGTCTAGCTTTGAAAATTTAAAGGGGGAATGTGATGTCACATTCGTGACCTATGCTTTTTCCTAATGCAATGAGGGGAGGTACCCTGCCTCTTGTAAACTTGGAGACAACCCCAAGAGCGGGGAAGAAGCGTGCAGAAATTTGCATAGTCTTAGGCGTGGCTACTCTCGTGGGGGACTTTTGACCAATGGAGTGAATGACTTCGGGTTAAACAAATCGGAGGCCTGAGTGCCCGCTAAAGCATTCGGACATCTTAGCGTATGGCGATCTAGGGGGTGTATTTATGAAGTTGTTGACTGGGGGTTTTTCGAGAGGGGTTTGGAGAGAAGACCGGAGAGCGATAGTGAACGGATGCCAGGAGATGGAATGCAGAGGAGTTTGTTATAACGCCAGGCCCGAGAGAGAATGACGAGAGTTGCGATGGAATGTACAAATCCGGGTAAGACTTCCTCCCTTTTTGCCACCCAATTTAACTTGTTTTAATGGTTTTGACGTGTACTGAATTAAGTGTATTCAAGGAAATTGTTGATTAAAGTCTAGATCAGTTCTATTCTTAGTTATGTTATTATTGCGGCATAATCACTCATCTAATATAACCTGGGGTCACTGGGAAGTGACAGTTCCCAAAGCATAGTGGAAGGACAAAGCGTTCATAACGCATAGTGGAAAGAAAAAGCTTTCCCAAAGCATAGTGGAAGGACAATAAGCGTTCTCAAAGCATTGTGTAAGGACAATAAGCGTTCCCAAAGCATAGTGGAAGGACAAAGCGTTCCCAAAGCATAGTGGAAGGACAAAGCGTTCATAAAGCATAGTGGAAAGAAAAAGCTTTCCCAAAGCATAGTGGAAGGACAATAAGCGTTCTCAAAGCATTGTGTAAGGACAATAAGCGTTCCCAAAGCATAGTGGAAGGACAAAGCGTTCCCAAAGCATAGTGGAAGGACAAAGCGTTCATAAAGCATAGTGGAAAGAAAAAGCTTTCCCAAAGCATAGTGGAAGGACAATAAGCGTTCTCAAAGCATTGTGTAAGGACAATAAGCGTTCCCAAAGCATAGTGGAAGGACAAAGCGTTCATAAAGCATAGTGGAAAGAAAAAGCTTTCCCAAAGCATAGTGGAAGGACAATTAGCGTTCTCAAAGCATTGTGTAAGGACAATCAGCGTTCCCAAAGCATAGTGGAAGGACAAAGCGTTCATAAAGCATAGTGGAAAGAAAAAGCTTTCCCAAAGCATAGTGGAAGGACAATAAGCGTTCCCAAAGCATAGTGGAAGGACAAAGCGTTCATAAAGCATAGTGGAAAGAAAAAGCTTTCCCAAAGCATAGTGGAAGGACAATAAGCGTTCTCAAAGCATTGTGTAAGGACAAAGCGTTCATAAAGCATAGTGGAAAGAAAAAGCTTTCCCAAAGCATAGTGGAAGGACAATAAGCGTTCTCAAAGCATTGTGTAAGGACAATAAGCGTTCTCAAAGCAGAGTGGAAAGAAAAAGCTTTCCCAAAGCATAGTGGAAGGACAAAGCGTTCCCAAAGCATAGTGGAAGGACAAAGCGTTCATAAAGCATAGTGGAAAGAAAAAGCTTTCCCAAAGCATAGTGGAAGGACAATAAGCGTTCTCAAAGCATTGTGTAAGGACAATAAGCGTTCCCAAAGCATAGTGGAAGGACAAAGCGTTCCCAAAGCATAGTGGAAGGACAAAGCGTTCATAAAGCATAGTGGAAAGAAAAAGCTTTCCCAAAGCATAGTGGAAGGACAATAAGCGTTCTCAAAGCATTGTGTAAGGACAATAAGCGTTCCCAAAGCATAGTGGAAGGACAAAGCGTTCCCAAAGCATAGTGGAAGGACAAAGCGTTTTCAAAGCATAGTGGAAGGACAAAGTGTTCCCAAAGCATAGTGGAAGGACAATAAGCGTTCTCAAAGCATTGTGTAAGGACAATAAGCGTTCTCAAAGCATAGTGGAAAGAAAAAGCTTTCCCAAAGCATAGTGGAAGGACAAAGCGTTCCCAAAGCATAGTGGAAGGACAAAGCGTTCATAAAGCATAGTGGAAGGACAAAGCGTTCCCAAAGCGGGGTGGAAGGACAAGGCGTTCCCAAACTATAGTGGAAGAACAAAGCTTTCCCAAACTATAGTGGAAGGACAAAGCGTTCCCAAAGCATAGTGGAAATACAACTTATCTTACAATATGAGGCGTGTAAGCGTCTGACGGACGAATCCTTAACAATTCTTCCGCTAACTAGATTTATTCGCAGATGGGGGTAGGTCACTGGCAGGGTTTAAAAACTGAAACGCCAAGCTGGTGACGATATGTAGAAACCACTAGTCAAGAGCCACAGCATGTCTGAAACTGTGTAATTACCTGTTTGGCTGCATAAAGCATACTTCAGACCTCACACGCTTTAAAAATTAACCTCCACCCTCCTTGGTCAAAATTGTCCCCAGTCCATTTATATACTTATAAAATATATGGGACATATGTCCCAGCACACACGTAATGGTTAAATACTGAACTATTGGCCACAAAACTGGGCCTCAAGATGATGACTGTGGTCATCAGCGGCTAATGAGTGCTTGGGGGAAAGAAGAGTGTCCAGGTTTGTAAGAGTCAACAGTGCAACAAAAAATAGTAAATTGTGATCAAGGATCTATGTACACACTATTCGTAACATTGCTCCATAGAACGATCCATCGCACCGTGTTACATTAAGCTCAAAATGGGCTTCGCAGAACGCACGTCCAGACTTTCCGGCAGCTCGGAGCCGAATGAGAATGGGTGCGTTAAGAAGCTAATACCCATCTCCACCTAGCCCAGCAGGTTTGAAGGCACTGCAGTGTACAGTCGCGGTCTGGAAAAAAATTGGTCGCATTACCTTGTAACGCACCCTGTATCTCAGTCGGGGATTAATTTCAATAAAAATTGCTTAAAAACAGAACTAGCATATGGCACAAGAAAGTATATGGCATACATGTATAACCAAAATATGTGGCCACTCAATTAACACACTGTAAAAAAAAGTACTTCAAAATGAGTACCTGAACATACCTCTGTGAGTGCAATTTCATCATAAATGAGCGATGACGAACTCAAATTTAAGTATCCGTACTTTCTCAAAATGGCAATTTTAGTTTAATCTCGTAAACAGAGATAAATAGTATAACATATATATAAATAAATCACATTTCAAATACACTAGAAAAATATATAAAATGTATTTTTTTAGCGCATTCGATGCTTATCATTGGTCCGAATGCATATGTACTCAAAAATGAGCAACATATGGGGGTAGGTCCTACTAATCTCGTTTTCTGTTCAAATCATCTAACAAAGCGACCTGACGCACTTAAATGAGAAGTTCAAAAGATGGTTTTCTACATCATTTGATGGCGATTGCTTAAATGGAAACTGAATTATTACAACTCAATTATCTTATTTCCTATTCTTTTGGCCCACCTTTTTAACTTGTCTTCTGTTTATAACTTATTCACGTATTCCTGGTAGTACAACGGATAAAACACTGGACTACGGTGCTTAAGGATATTAATTCGATTCCTGGTAAGTCTTGGTTGTATTTGTTGGGATTTATTAAAAAACGATTTATGAAGACAGCCTATGTAGGCAAGCAACTGTTCTTTTTATTCCCTTTTACTTATATTTGAGTACATATGTATTCGGACCTATGATAAGCATCGAATGCACTAAAAAACAAATACATTTTATATATTTTTATAGTGTATTCGAAATATGATTATATATATGTTAAACTATTTATCTCTGTTTAACTTTTTACTAATCCAGATTTCTCTATTTCTATTTTTAAATATCTGTATTTCTAAATATATGTATTTTTCAGTATTTCTCTTTCTCAATATATGTATTTTTCAGTATTTCTCTTTCTCAATATATGTATTTTTCAGTATTTCTCTTTCTCAATATATGTATTTTTCAGTATTTCTCTTTCTCAATATATGTATTTATCAGTATTTCTATTTCTTAATATATATTTTTCTATTTATGCCACTCGTTTTTTTATGTTTCTCTATTCGCTTATATTTGTCGATTTATGTTTCCACAAAAAACTGCTAATAAATTATAAAAAAAATCCGTTACGAATCCATGCGTATATAAAATTTAGAAATTAAAAAATATATATTTAAATTATCATTATAACCGAATTAATGATAAACTGACTTTTTTGTCTTGAATTGTAAAGTAACAGTTACAATGTGAATGCAATATTTTTGATTAATTTAAGCAACACAAACGAATTATGCATATTTCAGTCTTAAAAATAATTCCGCACATTTTTTTTTTTCAATTTTGAAACGCACACGGTCGTATTTAATAAAACAAAGACATCAAATACTAAACTCGGCAATTGTAATTAGCGGACCATTTTTAAAATAACAGAAAATAAAATCTATAAAAAACATATATGAATAATGCACTCTCAATAATGCGAAATACTTTTTAATAAAATTAAAAACCATCGAGTTTTTTTATCTTAATGATTCAAACTACCTGAGGTTTTCATTAATTAAATCCTTGAAATTGACTTAACAAAAAGACACATTAATCTAATATTACAATACTATCGGTATACTATTCATCTTAGGCTCTTACTTAAAAAAATTCAATTATGGATGTACTTTTTCCTTTTGTGAGGACATTTTCTTAAAGAGAATCCTCAACTTAATTAAATGTTTCGTCGAAAGCGAGTTCATTCAAGAAAATCAATGAAAGTCTATTAAATATTGGCAAGTATATTTGGCGGCAGATTACAATAATTAATTTTCGTAACTAAAAACCTCAATTTTGATTCCACGGGTCTTTCTCCAGCGAAAGTTTGTAATTAGTTTGTAAAAATAATAAAGCGCCTTCGCCGTTTGTAGGCTAAGGTACAAAGTCGTTAAGTTAATTGATTTTATTATCTGTGTACTTTAAGGTTATAAGAAGCACTTAATCTTGTTAATGTTCGAAAATGAAGATAAGTTCGGAAACCAAAACAGAGCGTTACAACCATATGTTACATATATTTGTTGGAAAAATAGAAAATTGATTTTGGTATGATTGAAAACATATACTTGGCATTGCGTTATTTTAAAGATGCGGCGACTTTAAGATGCGGCAACCAACAACGTCAAAGCGCGGCAAAGGAAATAGGTTATAATTTCGACTGTTATGTTGTTGTTTTTTTAATATATGTTCGCGGAAAATTATATATTATAATTCAGATATTTGGAAAATATGTCTATGTTATATTGGGGTACGTATCATTTGAGCACCTTTTGTAGCAAATATTCGGTTTTCCGGTATTTAACTATCCGGATTTCTCCATTAACCGGTATTTTTTATAAAGTTGCACCGATTTAAAATATATTTTCAATGATAAATAAAGATTGCACAACAATGAAATGTCATTTATCTTGGATTTATTGGCTTGGATATGAATTGTTTTACAATATACATTGTTTAGACAATATGTATTTTTTAACCCGGCATTTATTAAACCGGATCCGGGATGCATCCAGCTAATTAAGAGCTAAAAAGGGAAATATAAAATAATATTTAAAAAAAAAGGAAAACTGATTTTAAGAAAATTGCACTACAATTTCAAATTTTTTTTTTTACGATAACAAAATTTACATACAAGTTGAACATATTTTATTATTTAACATTAGTTATATTCTTATTACAACTTTTTTAAGGTGTTGCCATTTAAAAAAAAACTCAGACGTTATTATAAATTAGAAATGAACTGTTTTCATACATTAAATTTGCATACATTAAATTGCATAATGTAATCTTTGAAATGTATATAAGTTTATAAAGTCCCCGATTTTTATTTAAATATTTTCTTATTTTTTTTTTCAAAAAACATTTTTTAACGACCACTTATTTTCTTTGATAATAAAATTCAAATAAATAAAATTACAATTTTAAAAGTGGCACTTATAATTTATTTGACATAAGAGATTAAATGCACTAACATTTATGCCCATTTGAAATGTTATAATTTATGTTAGTTAATAAAAATGTGCTCCTTACATTTTTCAATTTTTAAATTAAATTAATTATAATACCGCTTCCAAAATATATTTTTATTTAGATTTATGTTATAAATATTAATACATTCAATATTTTTTGGTAATTTGTTTTGTGAATTTTGAGTCACACTCAATTTGAACATTTAATAAATATCTTATTAAGGGTAATGTTTTAATTTGAAATGAAATTAAATTAAATATTGAATAAGTAATTTAGAAAAAAACATAGAATTTTCATAATTTAATAAATACACACGATGTCTTCAACTAACATTTTATCCATATAAATTGTTATAAATTGTAACTTGCAAATGTCAAAAGTTAAATTTATTGTTACAAGTTTAAAAAATTGTTTATTTTTTAATTATATAACGTCAAACAAACAGCTAGAGTGAAATTAAATGTACATATTTGTATTTTCAATGACATTAAAGTAAATATGCAACAAGCAATTTAGAACAAAAAATAGAATTTACATAATTCAATAAATACACACGATGTATTTAACTAAATATTTATAAGTCGTACGAACTTATATTATATATCTATATTTAAAATTATCAGATTGACAAGTTTAGATTTATGAAATAAAGTATATAAAATAACATCTGTTTTTGCGTATAAAACATTGAGTACTGGACATGCCATTTTATTCATATAAATTATTTTACATTGTACTTGAAAATGTCAAAAGTTAAATTTATTGTTACATATTTAAAAAATCGTTTATATTTCAATTATATAATATCAAACAAATAGCTAGAGTGAAATTAATTGTACATATTTGTATTTTTTTTTGGAGAATGCAAATACAATCTTTATAATAATCTTACCCATCAAATAAATTATTGTTTGTGTTTATGAAAGCAAAACACTTCGTATAAAGTATATTTGAGTAACGGGGAATAACATCCTTGAGAAATGAAAGTCATGATGCTAAAATAAGAGATCTTCAAACTCTTAAATAAATCTTAGTCTACCTGAGATACTTTAAATTTTAAATTGAATGACATAATAAATTTGTTTGGTTTACATAGTAAACGTGTTATTATATTGTACTTGTTTACTTTAACTCTAACTTAAAATAAGAAAATTAAATTTTTGTATTACATCATGTGTGTAATATTGATATATGCACTGGCGAAAGGTGATGAATTACATACATTTTCTCCAAAAATAAATGATGTGTTTTGTCATTTGGTAGACTTGGAAAAAAATAGTATTATTAAAGTAAACTATATATGGATAATTTAATATCATTTTATTAACATAAAAGTATTGTTAAGGAAGTATAAGAAACATTTTCTTTTTTTTTGCATTTTGCAGTTATCATGTTATTGTTTTTGTTTTGTTTATAATTGTTTTCCTGCATATCTGTGCAATTATTATTCATACTGACGTAATCATATTATCAAACATTTTAAAAAATATATAATTTTTCTGTTTTAAAATTAAAAAATACAAATTACAGTAAAGGTAATATGTTTGAAAATACACTGTAGCAAAGTTAGGGCAGTTTCTTTAAATATATCTTAACTTATATCAATTTAAACTTGCTCAACAGAAAAAAAGTAATCAGTGAAATAATGAGTTTTTCTACAGAGCCTTAACATGTAAACTACCAGTGATATTTGGAGAAGTTCTGAGCGACTGAATAAATATTAAAAATGTGTGCCAAAAGACTGGGAAGTAAGATAATTGACCAATTAAGCATTCGACATCAAACAATGTGAAAACCATCTTCTGAACAACCATTTTAAATTTGAAGGTCACTTTCTTAAGATGGTCAGCATATAAGTTGAGATTTGCAATATTAAATTACACTGCCCATTTTTGATAAAGTACGTTACTTAAATTGAGTACTTCATCGCTCACTTACTATGAATTGTACTCAAATAAAAACGAGTAAATTCATGTACTCATTTTAAGTACCTTTTTATTATCATGTTCTGTAGTCGCTGACAACCACAGAAGGCACGTCCAGACCCCCAGTTTTGTGTCTAACATTCTAGGATTTAAAGATTTTTCCTGTATCTGATCTTGAACAATTCGCAAATACAACAGTTTTGCTGATGTTCATTCCATGACTCCGAGCACCCACACTAATTTTTTTTAAATTAAAGGTCCTTCAAATTACATTTATTACACATGCCTTTTCCTACAAAACGATTTTACTAACGTTGTAAGAAAACATTTTTTCTTTTTTATACCTATCTCGCCCTCTGGTGAAGACATTGTGACGTCATAGCTCATTTACTTGCAAACACGCCAGGGTTTTTTAATATGTTAGGCACCCGGTGGGTATATATGTATAAACACAGGAACAAAATACTTAAATCACTACAACCTACTGCACTGATCGAAGACAGATGTTTGTATTCCTTCATCAGATTGAAGTATAACGTTATAGCCTATTTACTTACAAACAACATGTGGTTCTAATATTTTCTCAACTAAGTGTATATATGAATAAGATAAAAACTCGTCTTATAGAACATTGCGTTAAGAATATTAAAATACAAATGCAACGTCAAAATACGCAATAAAAGTCCGTATAATCCGGACATGTTTCGGGAGATACATCACCCTTCATCAGCGGAAAATGCAAAGCCTGTGTGTAATGAAATATAAATAAACCCAAGAAATCTAAAATGTTGCCAAAGACCAAAAAACTAAAAACTATTACAATCGGTTGGAGTTAACTATTGTGTGCCAACAAGCGGGAAATACTGGGACCGCAAACGTTTCATTGACAACCGAATTAATATTGCTAAAAATATGAAACGCCTCCAGGAAGTCAAGTTCAACTGGAGATTTAAATATAACTTTGCGGTCCCAGTATTTCCCGCTTGTTGGCATACAATAGTTAACTCCAACCGATTGTAATAGTTTTTAGTTTTTTGGTCTTTAGCAACATTTTAGATTTCTTGGGTTTATTTATATTTCATTACACACAGACTTTGCATTTTCCGCTGATGAAGGGTGATGTATCTCCCGAAACATGTCCGGATTATACAGACTTTTATTGCGTATTTTGACGTTGCATTTGTATTTTAATAAGTGTATATATGCATAAACACAGAAACAAAGGACTTAAATCATTACAATATTCAACAGTGATCAAAGGCAGATGCCTGTATTTCTTTCATCAGATTGAAGTGCGACGGTATAGTTCATTTACTTACAAAACCCAGGTGGATCTAATATTTTAGCCACTCAGTGTATATATGTAAGGAACACAAGACTTAAATCACTACAGCCAGCAACACTGATGTATTCCTTCCTCAGATTGAAGTGTGACGTCAGAAGTGTGAAGTCAGAAGTGTGAAATCAGAAGTGTTCCTTCCTCAGAACAGTGATGAGTTGTATACATGAAAATAGAAAGGTTGTGAAATTAGTATTAAGCTTACAGTTAATTTTAAGATTAATATTAAACCTATTACACTTATCTACTTCGGCGTGATCGTGTATAATAAGATTGACATTGCGTTGTGTTTTAGCAATTAAAGTACCCAGACCGTGGATTTTCCTGTTGGGGAGAAAAGGCATAAAAATGCAGAAACTAAACTATAATAAAAGTAAGGAACGATTAAACTTTCACGAAATGCAGATTTATTACAAGTGCGAGAACATAGTTTGTTTGACTCATCAGACTTGAAAAGGGCTGAGAGTCGATCATAGAACTACTCTCCAATATGAGAGATTAATTAACGTTGGTTGCATACATTGATGTCGAGAGTCTGACTCAAGAGTCTTCTTAAGATAAGATAAAAACTCGTCTTTTAGAACATTGCATTAAGAATATTCAAATACAAATACAACGTTAAAATACGCAATAAAAATCCGTATAATCCGGACATGTTTCGGGAGATACATCACCTTTCATCAGCGGGGAAAATGTAAAAACCTATTGACGATATTAATAACTGGGGTATACAGTATTCATGTCAATGTGGCATGTCATATTTTGGTCAAACAATAAGAGCATTAAGATTTCGTATCAAGGAGTACCACTCACATTCTGTTAAACAAGAAATAAAGAAGTCCTCCATTGCCAAGCACTCTTGGGAACATGGTCATATATTTGATTTTTCCAACCCACATTTAATTTGCAAACCTAAATCTCCAGTTGAACTTGACTTCCTGGAGGCGTTTCGTATTTTTAGCAATATTGACTCGATTGTCAATGAAACGTTTGCGGTCCCAGTATTTCCCGCTTGTTGGCACACAATAGTTAACTCCAACCGATTGAAATAGTTTTTTATTTTTTTGTTCTTTGGCAACACTTTAAATTTATGGGTTTATTTATAGTTTAGTACACAGACTTTACATTTTCCTCTGATGAAGGGTGATGTATCTCCCGAAACATGTCCGGATTATACGGATTTTTATTGCGTATTTTAACGTTGTATTTGTATTTTAATAGTTTTCTTAAGAGTCTGAAGAGAGTATTGAAGTCTCAATGAAGTCTAAAGTATAACAGTCGTGTATCTCAACATGGAGAGTAGTGATCTGTCGAGGGGGAGGGGAGGGCGAAGGGATCGCTCTCTAAATCGTTATGCCTAATTCCATTGGGCTTCATGGATCAAATACATTTCGTCGGCTTGCCCGTGATTTGGTAATACGACTTATTCACACGATTGGGCCCGACGAGATGAAAGGACCACATATATTTCACTTTATGGGTCCGAGATCCCCTAAAACGATCTTTCATTGTCAAGGTTTCTTTTAACCGTTTTATGGTTGGCCCCAGACTGGCGCCTCGCTTGCATGCGAAAAGTATTGTGGCAGATATTAAATATTGCCTCACTACAATAGTTCATTTACTTGCAAAAACCAGGAGGATCTAATATTTTGGCCACTTAGTGTATACATGTAAGAAACACAAGAACAAAAGACTTAAATCACTATAGCCTGCAACACTGATGTATTCCTTCCTCAGATTGAAGAGTGCGTCATAGCTCATTTACTTACAAACGCCAGGTGGTTGTAATATTTTCGCCACTCAGTGTATATAAACACATGAACAAAAGACTTAAATCACTACAGCCTGCAACACTGATGTATTCCTTCCTCAGATTGAAGAGTGCGTCATAGCTCATTTACTTACAAACGCCAGGTGGTTGTAATATTTTCGCCACTCAGTGTATATAAACACAGGAACAAAAGACTTAAATCACTACAGCCTGCAACACTGATGTATTCCTTCCTCAGATTGAAGAGTGCGTCATAGCTCATTTACTTACAAACGCCAGGTGGTTGTAATATTTTCGCCACTCAGTGTATATAAACACAAGAACAAAAGACTTAAATCACTACAGCCTGCAACACTGATGTATTCCTTCCTCAGATTGAAGAGTGCGTCATAGCTCATTTACTTACAAACGCCAGGTGGTTGTAATATTTTCGCCACTCAGTGTATATAAACACATGAACAAAAGACTTAAATCACTACAGCCTGCAACACTGATGTATTCCTTCCTCAGATTGAAGAGTGCGTCATAGCTCATTTACTTACAAACGCCAGGTGGTTGTAATATTTTCGCCACTCAGTGTATATAAACACAAGAACAAAAGACTTAAATCACTACAGCCTGCAACACTGATGTATTCCTTCCTCAGATTGAAGAGTGCGTCATAGCTCATTTACTTACAAACGCCAGGTGGTTGTAATATTTTCGCCACTCAGTGTATATAAACACAGGAACAAAAGACTTAAATCACTACAGCCTGCAACACTGATCGAAGACAGATGCATGTATTTCCTTCCTCATCCGTATTTTTGAAGCAGATTTATTTATATTTGAAAAACACCCAGTCTCGTAATGAGAAACTGATGACACTTCTTGGGGGTTCAGCTCAATAACTCAACAAATGTTTCTCCGTCACCAAAAGAAGATACTTCATGCTGCAACTTTTGTGTGTTTGTATTTCATGTGCAATTGATTTCAAATTAACTGTTTTCCATTTCCTGTTGCAGACGGAATCAGGCGCCCCGAGATCGATAGTTGCCACTTTGAATGGACCCCGAGTTTAATTGATTGTAAGTGCGATATTTCTCTCCGACGGGTAAATTTGTTATATTTATTAATTTAAGTATCTTTTCGAAACGTTTTTGTAATGTAACTTCTTTATGGAAGAGTGAACGAAATCTCAGTGCACCGCAAAGTGTCACACTGGGCTTACAGATGTAAGTACACTCAAACCTGTTTTTGTGCGGTGGATAGGGACAGCATAAAAAATCGCACAAAACTTCACGAGTAGCTATAAAAAATAGTTTTCGCACCAAATTTTTTTTATGCGGTGAATAGGGGCCGCATAAAAAAGTCTTAGGTAGAAAATAACTCAAAACCTTACCAAATAACTTGGAATTGCTTTTTTAAACGAAATCAAGACACGAGGCTTCACAGCTATTTGGAATCTTGCCAAACCTTTTGGAATCTGATTTAGAAAATACACATGCTAACATTTTTAAATATTTTATTTACATAATTATTTATTTTACACATATTAAAGTTTTCAAAACGTATAACCAGTATCCTTCGTAGACTGACAATACGCGAATTTTCTTGTGGTAAACTGTTTCAAAATCGCTTTCTTCATTTGAAGATACTACCTCGCACTCGTTTAGAGATGACTTTTTTTCAGTTTCCATGTGGTCAATTATCTTCCAATTTGATTGAAATTTTCATGTACCGCACAAAAAAAAAATCGCCCAAAAAAGACCGTACAAAAACAGGTTTGAGTGTAGACATCTAAAACATTGAACAGTCGTGAATAAAAAAATATCATTTAGGATATATGTAAGAAAAAAAGTTTTTAAAAAACTATATTAGAAGTTAAGTAATCAATAAAATTACAAAAAATATTTAATATACACTTTTGTTTAACAAGTTGTTGAAATATAGGTTGCCAATTGATGTTTTTAAGTTTCAATCCCCTTTTAAGGGAGACCCGAGCCCCAAATCCTAATTTGTTTATTAATGAATTCATAAATACCATTTTTTTATATTATTAGAACGTCTTTTTATGAACAATAATCAAAAACAAAAATATATTTAAAAATTTTATTTTTGTTATTTTTTGCGTTTTTTAAGCTTAAATAGACTTTTTTAAAAAACACTATTCATCCTTCAATTTTTATTGTTTTTAATATTTTTAATTGATTAAATAACGTCAAAGTATGTACTATAGACGCATGAACAGACTTTTGCAGTTTACTGTTTTAATAGTTTTCAAAAACTTATTTTAAGTTCAAAAATTAAAAAAAAATATTCAAATTGTTATGTTTAATAATTCGTAAAAAAATAATTTATAACTTAATTTAAAAAAGCTATTAATACGTTTATAAAACACATATTAAAGCTTGAAAAACTATTAACAGTTTTGTTTTAAGTTAATTAGTTACAAAGCATTTTAAACGTGACCAAAATGTAAAAAAAAATATTTTGTGTAAATGGTGATTGTTGCAGATGAAAAGTGTGTAGAAAGATGATAAAGGGTATATAAACATACAAAACAAACATATGTTCTGTTTCTTTTATTGTTTTGAAATTTTGTACACACCTTCTAAAAAGTGTATAGCATCGGCTTATGAAGAAAAAAAAAAGATTTTTTTTCGGTATTTGGGACTCGGGTCTCCCTTAAGGTCATCTCGCTCTTTCTGAAGCATTGTACTTTCGAACATAATTTGTTGGTTATTTCGAATTTTCCACGTCTTACATTTACATATAGTTGATGTAGAATAAGTGGAAATTTATATAAATATAATTAAAAGTTACCATGAGCAGTTAAAAATTAAGTAATTTTATAATATGTAATCGGTAAAAAATTGGGTAGACACCGTCTCCCACTATACTTTTAAGTTTGATCTGCTCTTTCTTGCGTTTTCGGTAAACATTATATCTTGTTAGATATATAAATATGTAAAAAAAACATGTTATTCTTGTTCTACTGCTTTAAAATTTTATGCACATCTTTTCAAATATATATAGCATTGTGTTATGAAAAATTAAATGGCATTTGTTTCAGAATTTGGGGCGCAGGTCTTTTTTAATGAAATATGGGATTTTGACAGAATTAATTCAACCTTAAAGATATCTTCAATCTTCAAGATATCTTCAATCTTCAAGATATCTTCAATCTTCAAGATATCTTCAATCTTCAAGATATCTTCAATCTTCAAGATATCTTCAATCTTCAAGATATCTTCAATTTTCAAGATATCTTCAATCTTCAAGATATCTTCAATCTTCAAGATATCTTCAATCTTCAAGATATCTTCAATCTTCAAGATATCTTCAATCTTCAAGATATCAATCATTACGATACTTATTATTTTATGTTAGAGAAATATATTACTACATGTTTGCGACAAAAAAAGATGTATACATTATTTTTAAACGACTTGGATTTTTTAAGTCTGTTGCCGGGACCGTAATGCTGTTTATTGTTAAACCGTTTACAACCTTAAGATACATACATTCGATATTTTATGTTATATAAATATATTGGCACATGCTTGTGCCATAAAAAGATGCATACATTTAATTTAAAGTTTGTTTCTGTTAGGCTGCTTACTGTTACCGGTATCGTTAGGCGATTTACAGTTACTGGTGCCGTAAATATGTTTACTGTTACCGGTAAAGTAATGCGATTTACAGTTACTGGTTCCGTAAAGATGTTTACTGTTACCGGTAAAGTAATGCGATTTACAGTTACTGGTTCCGTAAAGATGTTTACTGTTACCGGTAAATTAATGCGATTTACAGTTACTGGTTCCGTAAAGATGTTTACTGTTATCGGTACCGTTATGATGTTTACTGTAACTGGTATCGTCAGGCTGTTTACTGTTACCGCTACTGTAAGGCTGTTTACAGTTAAACTATTTATATTCTTTAATTATATTCTTTTCTTCTATTTATATTCTTTCCTTATATCGGTATCGGTTCCTTATACCGGTATCGTAATGCGATTTACAGTTACTGGTGCCGTAAAGATGTTTACTGTTACCGGTATCGTTATGATGTTTACTGTAACTGGTATCGTCAGGCTGTTTACTGTTACCGTTACTGTAAGGCTGTTTACAGTAAAACTATTTATATTCTTTAATTATATTATTTCCTTCTATTTATATTCTTTCCTTATATTCTTTAAAAATAATCTAGTCCTTACAAATATCGTTACGTAACAAAATCCCGGTAAAATTGTAGAAACCAGAAAATACAACAAAAGTAAGAAATGGTAAGTTATTTCCACATCGTTGAGGGACTATAAATTACTTTGAAAGTAAAACTTTATTTTAAATTGTAATTTCTTAGCGTTTGGAGATTTGGAAATGCTTTTAAATGATTGTGAAACTCTTCTCCAAATTTATGGTAGGAAGTTGGAAGCTTGGATAGTAATTTAGATAAATGGCTGACGAAGGGAATCTTATTTAAAATTTAGTGTTAAAAGAGGACATAAGTTCAATGTACTTAACCAATAGAATCTTTGTAAAGATCACATATATTGGAAGTCACTCAACCAATATAATAGGATATTTAAACATGAATGTACCTAACATTTTGTAAGTAAATGACATTTAAAATTGTTTGTAAAGGGATTTTTGCTTACTACATTTTAATACAGAACTTTTATTAATATACAGAATACGCAATAACTATTTGGGTAGAATAATCTTTTGTGTTTCTTCTCAAATTTTAGAATTTTTTTTAAAATGTATGAAATGTTTTAGTTACGCAAGCATTAACTATTATAACGAGTACAATGAAACATTAAAGTACTTTTATGCGTTTTTAAATAAGAACTATTTTCTGTTTTATTTACTGCAGATGAATGTAAGTTTTTTTTACTTATAAAACAAAAATATTTTTGTGTGGGCTCTTTTCCAATAAAATAATGCATTTTAAAATATATTTAGAGATATAAGCAGTTGTTTAATAAAAGTGAAAATGAGGAATTGTTTAAATTGTTGGAAGGTGATCCTTATTTTTATGATTTCAATTAGATTCAAGAGTTAAATGTCAATGTTTAAATGTGTTTTCATTAAAATTATAAATTTACGTAAGGTGTCTCAAATTTATTTTATATGTGGCTCCAGATTGAAAACATAATTAAACAATCAGATAAAATTTATTTTTATTTTGAAACTGGTTTAAAATCATTATAAAATTAATAAAGTTAAGAATAAACTATTAAAATATGTGTGTATTAATTTTTATGTTTAACTTTTTTTGTAATATTATATAAACGTTCACATTTTTTTACATTACATAAGTTATTACACTCATAAACTGTATATATATTTTTATTATTTTACAAACAAACTCTTTACATAATTTTTATTTTAAATGATTCTAAACGATATAAAATATTGTTTCGATTCACTACATCGTTACATATTAATCAAACATATACTTACTTCATTATTCTACATATGACAGGTATAAAAAACCGTATTTCACATATCTAATTAAAAAAATGCAAGCAAAAAATGTCTATTAAATATATTTATATTAAAATATTTTCAAAAAATGGAAGTCGCTGTTTTTTATCACAGTACCCCAAAAACCACTACACCTAAGAAGCAATATCTTATTCTGTATTCTTATCATTTTCTGAAAATTTCTTATTTGCGTCATGCACTGTCCGTGATAGATACAGAGAAGCGAACGAGTTTTATGAAACCATTATTCATCTTTTCAGCTGACTTATCAGTAATCCACTGGAATATAACTCCATTATTCTTGCTTGTGTCAGCACTCGTATTTAAAAAGAAGATGCGACTTAAGAATTTACATGCGAGCAACGAGTTGCATGACTTCATCCAACAAAAATGAAGTTTTCATTTTTGAAAGTTTCTTTTATAATGAAGATGCTTTAAAAAATAGTCATTAATTTAGATATTGTTTTGTTTTAGATTTTTTTTGTTATTAAACAAAAATGTGTACTATTAAAAAGTTTATGAAAAAAGGAAGAGCTTTTAAAGATGTGAATTTTTTTTTCTTCAAATTATAATATTGAGTTATTTTATATTAAGTAACCGCAAAAATTTAAATTACAACATGACTTAAAACGTCCAATCACAGCTAGTATGACAGAGTATTTAATAGCATATGAGATGTTATTATTTTTCATTGCATTTTAGGTAAAACATATACATATTCCATGTATTGTATTAATTTATTTAGAAATAATTCTTTTGTAAAACTTCTTTTATAAATTAGTTTATACTTTGCATGTTATTACACTTTGAATAAACAATACTAAAGAATTATGTAACGATTAAAATAATAATGTTTAATAAATAAAATATTTTTTTTAATTGAAATATGCGTATTAAGTTTGTTTTGGTATGAACCTTTCGTTGTAAAATTGATTCGGGGTATAGTGTGGTTCCGGCCATTGGCAACTCTGACGTCACATTGTTTACATGTTTTAAATAAGTTCATTGGTCAATTCGCCCAAACCCGATTGTTCATTCGCTGAAACCAGCATAAATAGGCGTTACTAATTATTCAATTAATCGGATCACGACTTTAAGAAGTGCATGTGAACCGCAATGAAAACGTGCGTAATAAAAACATTAGCCAAAACAGAGCGACACTCAACGTAAAAAACGTGATGTGGTTTGTCCGGAATCAAAAAAGGTTCCATTCGCATGAGTGAAACGAACCTTAGACCCTGCGAATGTCTCGCGCCGTTGTCGCGCCACGCATGGGGACTACATTCATGCTCACACGTGACGTTCAAATTAGCATAGCTCGGCAGTACATTTGTCGCGTTTGAGAGAACTATCTCTGTCGTATTATACGTATAATCCATCAAATTCAAACTGCAAACCTATAATAGGCTTTCAGATGCGTAATTTGTTGCAGAAATTTGACGGTTGCTTTTGTATGGCTCCCTGCGTTTGATATGTTGACTCTTGCAACAGCGTCAAGAGACTAGAGGGGCAAAATAGATGGACCCCGATCCTTGCCCACCCACTTTGACCCCCAGCGAAGAGTTTCGTTAACCATAGGGACCCCCCCCCCCCACTCGTTAACCATAGGGACCCCCCCCCCCCCACACACTAGCTTTTACATAAGCCAAATTTGTAGGCTGTGTAATAAGTTAATAAATGTAAATGATGTATTAGATTACGCCATCTTCAAACATGTACTCATAGATGAGTACATGTTTGAAGAAGTTATAAATATACTTAAAGAAGTTATAAATAGAAAAATGTTAAAAAGGTGTGCCAAAAGAGTGTGAAAAAAATTATTTAATTGTCATAACTCAGTTTCCATTTAAGCAATCGACATAAAAAAAACATGGACATCCATCTTCTAAACAAATATTTCAAGTTTGCCAGGTCATTTAATTAAGATGGCGTGAACAGAGGCTGATATTAGCAATATTAAATCACACTGCTTATTTTTGAGAAAGTGCGTCTACTTAAATTTGAGTACGTCATCGCTGATTTACGATGCAATTGCACACAAAAAGAGAAGGAGTAGGTTTAGATAATCATTTTAAGTACATTTTGTTTCATTGAAGTATAACCTAGTTTACACTAATGTATTACGTACCCTAGACCCTATACATTCTGCAGCACGAACAATACATTTTACGTCCCCCCACTGTGTTTGCATCCCCAATATAACCCCTTTAATTTTTTCTACATAAGAACTACCTGAATGGATTATTTACACTATAGTAAACATATTCTAATATTATACTACTGGAGAACTAAGGAGGCACTGGGTATTATAAACGTCCTAATTGTATAGAAAAAAGGAAAGTATACGTTTGATTTGTTCAACGTTGTTAAGTAAAATAAAATATCAAGCGACCCGATCGGGCTCGCAACGCTAAGCCAAAAAAGAAGAAATAACGTCAACTCGTCAAAGCAGCCAACAAGAAACGAATGCTCGTCGGGACTAAGCTTATATATACGCTGCACAACTCCTAATGTTAAACCGCGTCCGAAAAACATATTAAAAGAACGCGAACTACATTTCGTAAAAAAATAAAATCAGTATTGGTGGAACCGTTTCGGTGCAACCTATAATTAAATACAAGAATATTTTTTTTAGTTGAAAATTAACGGAAATACGGAGTTGTTTAATTTGCGTAAAGTTAGTCGATTTGTCACTTTTTCAAATTATGAAGCCCGAATTTGTTTAACACTACATTATTCAACCGATTCTTTTGATTAACAGCTTATACGATAGCTTTATGTAATTACTAGGTACCTGTGTTACTTTTAATTTATAATATAATGTATTTATATGTTTAATTAGCTAAAAAAGTAATTAAATAATATATGCTAAAATTTTCGCCGTATGGCAATTTTTACCCAAATATGAAGTCCTTCCACTTTCCGGTCGAAAAGAAAATTATGTTTTAGAGCAGCTTAATAAAAGTTAAAATTTTCGTTAAATAATACGTTCTACAAAATAAAAAGTATTCCATCTGATAGATGAAAATATCATTTTAATCGGTGGATCAATTTTCACTTAACTTGGACAATTACTAATGGAGATAGAAGCTTTTGAAATAATTAACATTATAGAATATTTTATCCCCTTGGTTCTTTGCGGTCGAAACACCGCAAGCAACCATTTCTTTTCTTAGCTCGATTAAAAATGTACGTGAGAATAAAATTTTAATCGAGCTAAGAAAAGAAAGCGCAGCTTTTTTCTGGGAGAAGGCTATTGAGTGGGTTTGTCGGGTTGAGCCCCCTAGTGCGATTTTCTTGTGTGTTTTATATCACAACATTTATATCCACAGTTTTGAATGTTTTTTCAGGGGGGGGGGCGCTTAGCTATTTTTACTTTTCTAATGTGTTTTTTGCGGTTTAGAATACAACTAAAAACGTAAGAAAATTGGCGCTAAACATAATTCACAAATAAGATATTAATTAAATTATAGGAAACTGTGTTACCATATCATTTCCCCTTTACCTACAAATCAACTTTCGAAACACGTGTATAGTAAACCACATAGATAGTTACATCCAATTTAATTTTCAAGATATAATTTCAATTTCGATACCATCCAAGAAAGGAAGATTTTGCAAACATGACAATATTTTTAAACGGGAAAAAAGTATATTTTTAAACTACGTAATGCATTTTTAATTTTTTACTTTTGAAAAAATCATGCTAAATTGACGATTATTTTAGACATTTCATTTGTTCTTCAATTACATATCTTCAATTTTCTATTTTAGTGTAAATGCTGTAATTAAAAACTGGACAATCAAATGTAATTGAAGAATAAAATGGCATTAATCTAATGTAAACTACACAAGGATAAGTGCACAGTGACCATAAATGTTATCAACATCCAAATTCAATTAATCATGTTATATTCTAATTACGTATTGAAACGTAACATTAAAAAAATAAATCAAAACACTGAAAACTATTTATTTTCGCCAAAATACGTTTATTTTGGCGAAGAAAATTCCTTGAAAGAAATTCCCTCTAATCACAGTCCTAATATAATATTAAATAAAGAAGAATCTGATCCAGAGCAAAAATAACAAAAAAAAACGATGTTCCAAATCTTCAACCCATCATAATCCATGGAAATTAATGATGTACGGTTTTTTTGTGTCTGATCCACATAAAAAAAATACTGGCTTTTAAATCATGAATCTCCCCGTACAATGTCAGTTACAAGAATATGAATATTTAGTTTTTTCGGTTTTTTTTCTATGTTATTTTTTATTGCTGAAAGTCGCATGCCGCATCGAATAAGAGAGTATCTGATTCTAATAGGGAACAAGTGAGTTTATTTTTTATATATCGGGTTAGGTCACTATCGATGAACAGATTCACTAATGATATGGTGATCGATATAGCTTTTCAGGTTCTGAAAAAGTATGTATGTTATTGTGTGGCAACAAAAGTAATTGATTAGGATCAATGTAAATATTGTAAAAACAACTATTATGTGTTGTTAAAAGTAATTGTGTATTGTTTTCCCATTTGTGTTTGTGTTGTTATGATTTTTGGAAGACGATTATGGTTGTACATTACCATAATTGTTTTGTTGAATAAATTTACTGATTCGCATTAAATTGGTAGTTTAACTGTTTATTACATTTCTGTAGCCGAATCCCATTATAATAAAAATAATTACATTATTATTAAGTTAAAATAATTAAGCTAATTAAAAATTAAGAGAAATTTAGTGTTAATGAACTTTATAAAAAATATAAATTCAAATTGGTTTATGCGTAATGCTTTAGTTTAGTGTTAAATTTTTAGATTTTTATTTTAAGTTTATAGTTGGTTAACTATACTTTATACATATTTTTATTTTATACTCAAACGTTTGCAATTGCATTTGACTTCCACGTAATTTTAAATGATCTAATTAATTGTTTTGGAATATTCTTGTTTTGATTGAAATTACTGAACAAAGTTTAAGTAATTATAAAACTAGCACATTTTTTAAATCAGTGTTTTAAAAGTCAACTGCAAATACGTTCTTACATTGCTTGTCCCTTTATGTTAATCATATGGGAACATTAAAAAAATAATTTTGACAATAAAATTTCGAATTTTTGAAAATTCTTTCTTACTGAGCACTTTTACTTTAAAAGTGCAAGATAAGATTATTGTTTGAACAATTCATCATTCCACTGATGCCATCAAATTTATTTTAAAAATATAAATTTGCTAATACATTTTTTATTAACAATATATAGTAAAAAAAATGCATCAACTATGTTTAAATTATTGACGATTGCAGTGGTAAAATAATATAATTTAAATTTTAACGCCACATTCAGGTTCAATGTAACGATTTAAAATCTTTAACAAGTTGGCAACTTTTGCTGATCCATATGAAATTTTAACATTTTAGAGGTACTTGTCTAGGGCAAAGTGAAAAAAATTGTATGTATGTATATATTTTCAGCATACAATTTGTTTTATAAACTATAATGATATCAGCAAAATTCGATTTTAATAGTTAATATATCATTTCATCAATAGAGAAAATATATCTTAAAAATTTTCCATATACGTCAAAGTATTCCAACCCACAAATATAAGAAATTTAGTAAAATTATTTTATATTTTAATATGGAAATAATTTATATAATTAGTTTTCATACATTTAATGACGCATGAACTGACAAAGTAAACCCTTTTGTGAAGCGAGATCTCAAAATTGATTTACGTAATCTCTAACAAATCAGTTATGACAATATCAAACATCATTATGTACAAACACCTATTGTGAATAAACGCTGCATTCCGTCGATTGATAAACGTACGGAGGAGCGAAATTGTGCTACAATTCAATATTTAGTGTTACTGCAAAATTATTTTCAGTATTAAAATGTAATGTTGAATATGTGAACGCTTTGTTTATATTACTACTACATTTGTAACGTTTAACACACGAATCTATATTCAAATATTACTTAAATGGTTATTAAGGTAAATAAAATACAAACAGTGTTGGTTTAATAAAATAATAATTAGATATAATTTATCCCAGAAAAGTATTAGCTATGTTCCTGTAAATTGCAGAAAGAAGAAATGCATCCTGTTTGTTGGTTGGTTAGAGCGTTGGATCTTGCATGAGGGGCTCTCGCTTCGAGTCAGCTTGTATATATTATATTATTTAAAATCGTTCTGATGTTGGCCTGATGATCGTTCTGATGTCGAAATAAATTTTGCTAAAAAAACGATTGGAATGATTTTTCTTAGCTTGCAAAACATTTTATCAGAACATACAGCGGACGACTATTTTGCCAAAATGACAAAATATTTCATCAAACACAAGAGTGTATTTTTAACAGTGCTAGTACAAAACTTAAAGTGATTATTTACATTGTAAAAAATGGTCCTTTAAAATGAATACCCGAAATACTTGATTTTCTTTGAGTACAATTGCACCGTAAATGAACGATGACGTACTCAAATTTAAGTAATTGTACTTTTTCAAAAATAAGAAGTGTGATTTAATATTGCTAATATCAGATTATGTTCAAGTGAACCTAACAAAACAAATGTTATTTTATGGCAAATTTAAAATAGTTTTTTAGAAGACGGTTTTCCACAATATATGCTGTCGATTGCTTAAATGGAAACTGATTTATTACAACTCAATTATCTTGCATCTTACTATTTTGGCACACTTTAAAAAAAATAAGTTTATAATTTATGTTCAGATAGTAAAACGAACATGGCACTGGAATGTGGTCTCTGAGGTTCTCTATTCGATTCCCGGTAGGTCATGGTTGTAATTATCGATATTTATTGAAAGTATGAAGACAGTCTATGTAGGCAAGTAACTGCTCTTTTTATTCATTGTACTCATTTTTGAATATAAATATTTTTCAAAAATGAAACTTATGTATTCAGAGCTATGAGAAGCATCGAATGTACTCCACATTGAGTACATTTTACTTATTTTTGAGTATCTATTTTTAACAGTGTAGTATTATATGCAATTTTTTTGCTGTATTCGTCATAGATTTTTAACTATAGACTTTTCAATTCCCGGATGTATTTATAAAACACCCTGTCTGTATCCCTGATACTCAGAAGATTTGAAGAACTTATACATACCCCAGCGAACAATCTAATTTTCAATACAACCCCCTCAAACAATCAACTGACTACACAGCATCCCTCCCGTTATCTATTCAATCATACATATTCCTCCGACGAACTGCTTCCGCCCATAACAACACCAAAAACCAACCCAATGCTTACTTTATCCGTTAAAAGAAGATGATAAAAGAACCCACAATCCACCCCCAAAACCCCTAAAAATCCCAACAATTGTTTCCAATTCCTCGGATCGAGCGGATGTAATTGCCTCATCCGATACCAACTCACCGGATCAGCCGCACACTCGGCGCCGCACAGCCGCACATTAAAACCGAATCCTACCTCGGGCTAAAGTCAAGCCCCTGGGCCAAAACCCGAGCCCGTCGCTAATAAGAGATATCTAAGTAGCAAATGCCGCTATTTACGGCGGGCGTTTTACTGCTCGTCGGCCCGGAAAAGACGTTACGCTAATATCGTATTGATATTGTGGCTGTGTTTCATTTTTATCCGCACAATAAATATGCCCGGCGTATACAGCTTTAGGGGGTTTTCTTTTTCCCCGTGGGGGAATATATTTGGGGTATGACAGGAATACATTTGAGTGGGAGTTTGCTTTGGGGATGTATTTCGTGCGTAAAGGAGACCGGCGATCACGGTATGGGTTCGAATTAGGGCAATGTTGGTTTTGGTTTCTGAATCATTTAGTCGAACTGCCTCATTTTATACCCCTGCGGCAGCCCGAATGGTTTTATGTTTGATGTGTATGTCAGCGTGCTTGTGTAAACTAGTATATGTTTATTTTGTCTTGTTTATTAACTCAATATATGAACGCGAAAGCCCTCCCCACTCACTGCCTTACTCATCACTAATTCTTCAACGTTCCGTATACCCAAGAAGATGAAATTTAGCAACGTTTTATTATGCATTAAATAGAAAAGTAAGCTATTTTTGCTCGGATCAAAACTTTTTGAAGGGTGAAAAAAACTTTATTCGAAATTAGTTCGGTATTATTTTTAGATACTTTCCATTAGGGCTCGCATTAAGATATTGAATCTGGCAGCAAACTCTGCAGTGAGGTTTTATAAGGTGTCAATAATGACTATTGATTCATGGCAAACTCAAAATAAAACCAAATCTGTGACCTGTAATTTTCAGTTTTTTAATGAATTTTAAAGCAATTAAATGAATAAGTAATGAAAAGAACTTCACAAAATAATTATGTTACCTGTATAATTTAAGGGTAATACAAAAATACATGCTAGATAAAAATAAAATTACGTGAATTTGTATCAAATTGTCCGAGAATTACGTAATTCCGCATATTGATAGGGTTTACCATAAAATCTAAAGCAAACATATGAAAATTTAGAATTTTGCCCGTAAAATTTTTACACATTGGTTTATGTTTTTTTTTATGTAATTTTACTTTTGGACACTTTAAATTAACTAACATTGTTAAAATCTGCATTGTGGTAGGGTTTAACATATACACAATGGCATACATTTTTAAATCTAGAATTTGCTCGTAAAACTTTCAAAAATCGGTTGCTATTTTTTTATTAAACGTTAGCTTTGTGGATACTTATAAACCAAGAATACTGATAGAATTTATGATATACAAAAGAAGGAATAATGAAAAAATCTAGAATTTTCCACGTGGAACGTTTTTTCGTTCATTGTTTACTTATACCGTTGGTAATTCAGGAAATTTAACAACTTTTGTTGATATAAACGTCTAATACACGCCACTTTGAGATAACTATTATTATTAATTAATTATGAGAGTTGTTCATCCTTAAATCTATGAGATATAACAAAAGTTTAAAATTCGAATGTTATTCAACGAGGGGTATCGCATTGATGTCCACGTACTATATTTTATACTGCATTTTCAATTTTCGCATTTCTGTGTTGTATTTTTTCAATATATTTGAGTTTAATTTAACTCAAATATTTTTAAATTGATTTTTGTATGTTATGTGTGTTAACACCAACAAGCATAATGGATGTCTATGTAAGTTTGTGCATTTATGTAGTTTGAAATGTGCATGTACTTCTGTATATTTTTATGATTTTAGAATTAAAAACATAGTTTTTCCTCTACCATATATGGCTATATAGATTACAATTTCAGGATTAAAGTAAACTATTAATATCAAATTTACATAACATGCACTTATTAGATTTGTGCACAAATATATCGATTTTATAATAGATACGTATTCACGATCACAATTTATGAGTACGAATAATATGCTTTCACTTTGGAATTTAAATAGAAATAGTCTATAATCCAAATATTAAAGAGCCTATAATCCTATTTAATATGTGTATATGTTTGATACTTTTACTTTATCTTAGCTGCAAAGCTCCTGAAATAAGCTTAGCTCTTTGAGCGATGTAACTTCACAACATAAGAACTTATCATATTTATGTGCAAAGCTATCGTTTTTAGAATATATAGTTTAGAATATCTATCTATCTATCTATATGTATGTATGCATGTATCAATCTATCTCTCTCTCTCTATATATATATATATTTATATATCTATATCTATATTTATATCGATGTATATAATAAAATAAATAAATGTAAAAGTATAAAAGTATAAAATAAATAAATGTAAAAGTATAAAAGTATAAAATAATAAAATATTCTACAATCTAAATCGCTCCTATTTAACAGCTCATATTTTTTTAGGTATTAAATAATGTTTTACCTTAACTGCCAAACTGGTACCATTTTTTGAAAGGTCCAATTTTGTTTTCGTTAAACGAACTTAGTGTAAAAGACTCGTATTTCGGTATCTCCAATTGCATTCCACTCTATTAGAGGACTTATTATTACAGCATGAGTTGTTCGCATTGTCTAACTCTGCGAAGACTTGTTTAGTACCCAATTCAAGTGGGAGAAAAGATGGGCTTTTTTTTTGTTTAAAAAAAAAAAAACTTCAAAAACGAATGTGGAACCTTGAGGATTAGTCTTACAACATTTCAAATCTTCTTTTGGGGTTACTCTGAAAAAACAAACAAAAATAAATAGCTGAGTTCTCAGTGAAGTTTTGTTTTGTAGCTGCCAATCCCAAGAGTCTACTTTTACTCGTGAAAAAAAAAGTGTAAAAAAAAATGTTTGTTTTTCATTTATGTGCCCTTAGAAGACGTAAAAAATATTTTATTTTTGTTTTTGGCTTGGCCAAACTCCAAATTCTGTTTATCTTTAAAAATTGTATTACTAGACTGACCAACTATTAGCGTTCGTGAAATATTTTTATAAAGAACTATTTAATATTGAACTAATAGTTAATTTATGAGTATGTTACTAAAGTATATTTGGGTAGGATGTATAACCCTAAATGATTTTTTTTATGAATAGTTGGTAAGAATACTAAAGTTAATATCATAAAATTTAAATTAGTAATATCATGTTCTTTGATTTGAATAATAATTATGATTATTTAAGGATACAACATGAGATTGTCAAAATTACTAAAAAGTACATATGCAAAAATCGAACATAATTTGAGGAATAATGTTTTTTTTGTAAATATAAAATAGTATTATGAGTTTTTAATATTTATTACACAATACAATATTTATTATATCTATAAAACATGATCTCATGGTCATACAACTATATTGCAGGCACTTAACTTCCACTAGAGTAATTTTTAACTTATTGAATTTTGCTTAATAATGAACCTATCTTTCCTTGAATAGTGCTTCCTAATGAACCTATACTTCATTACATTGGGCTTCCTAATGAACCTATCTTTCCTTGAATTAAGTTTTGTAATTAATATATTTTTCCTAGAATTGTGCTTCCTAATGAACCGACATGTACTTATATTGTGCTTCCTAATTAATCTATCTTTTCTACAATTGTGCTTCCTAATGAACCTATCTTTCTTTGAAATGATCTTTGTAATGAATCTATTTTTCTTAGAATTGTGCTTCCTAAGGAATCTACCTTTTCTAGAATTGTGCTTCCTAATGTATCTGTATTTCATTGAATAGAACTTCCAAATGAACCTGAATTTCCTTGAATTATGCTTCCTAATGAGCCTATTTTTCCTTGAATTGAGCTTTGTAATGACTCTATTTTTCCTAGAATTGTGCTTCCTAAGGAATCTATCTTTTCTAGAATTGTGCTTCCTAATGTATCTGTATTTCATTGAATAGAACTTCCAAATGAACCTGAATTTCCTTGAATTATGCTTCCTAATGAGCCTATTTTTCCTTGAATTGAGCTTTGTAATGACTCTATTTTTCCTAGAAATGTGCTTCCTAAGGAATCTATCTTTTCTAGAATTGTGCTTCCTAATGTATCTGTATTTCATTGAATAGAACTTCCAAATGAACCTGAATTTCCTTGAATTATGCTTCCTAATGAGCCTATTTTTCCTTGAATTGAGCTTTGTAATGACTCTATTTTTCCTAGAATTGTGCTTTATAATGAACCAATATGTCCTTGTGTTGTGCTTCCAATGGAATCTATCTTTTCTATAATTGTGCTTCCTAATGTAGCTGTATTTCCTTGAATAGTACTTCCTATTGAACATATCTTTCCTTGAATTGTGCTTCCTAATGAACCTATTTTTTCAAGAATGTCACTTCCTAATAAACTATCCTAAATAAATAATTATGAAAAAAATATGCGTGAATGCAATGAGATACTCGCGCAAGCAGATTACGACCGTTTACAAGGTAACCATTATCAATTTCTAAATTCAAGTATATTTCGTCATTCTATAATAATGCCAAACTGCATTAAAATCAAATGATTGTGTAATCAAATCTAAGATTTGAGACAATTTTACATAAGTAACGTCAACCAATCTTAATCACCAAAACTTGCAAAAATAATTGAAAATTGAATTGGTTAGTGCCAAAAAAAAATTTAAACAGCGATTTCTTCTTTAAAATGTTTTATTGAAATGCAATGTTTTATTACGTGGTCAACTTTAAAAGTGTCTGGAAGTTACCTATGTAGTTCAGAAGACAGTATACAAAGGTTTCTATTGTGAATGCCCTTAGGGTGCTGAATAAACAGTTTATACGATTGCCCAACACTTTCGTTTTTGACACTACGTTAATCACTTTTAGACCTCAATTGCTGCTATAAACAGTTGAAAATACACCATAACCAGTGCATTTATAAACATACCCGCAGGACATGCAAAGGGCCCATGATACGAGGAAGACCAATGAATAAATTAGGTAAGGAATGGATTATTTACATAATTTTCAGTCCAATAATGTATTATTATAAAACTACAGAGTAATAAGATTATTAGTATTAGGATTACTATTAAGATTGAAGCTGGACTGATATAAATAATAAGATTAACCATTGAGTTGTGAATTTACTAGTACCCTGAAGGAAGCTTTTCCTTTTCGGTGGTCAGCTTTAGTTAAATATTTTGAGGAATGTTTGCAGAAACATATCAATCAAAATACAAATATTATTTATTAACATTAGATATGGCGAGATACATTTATATTTCGAAATACCAATCTTTAGGGACATTGTATAGGTCATTTATACTTTTTAATAATTTAACAATTTAAATATTCAAGATACGTTTATGTTGATTCCTTGCATTATATATATTTATAAATAATTTTCTCTGTACAGTACCGTCGGAGAGAGAGTTTTTATTCAAAGCGATCAGTCTGCCTGTTTTTAAGGGACTCTCTGTTGTGTAGCACAGTTTTTTGTGAGGGGGCAAATAGTCCGCCCTATGGACGTGGCCAACTGTCCATATGTCAGTTCAAATAGGGATGTCGGCTTGATCCCGATTCAAGAAATCGTCTCAAGCAGTAAAATTTAATTAAACTAAATTTCGTAACAATTAGGTTCTTATAAATCATGGTAAACGATGGTGGAAGTCAACTCAAGAACGAGGATTTTCTTAGACATCACAAGTTTAATATGAAGACGCATTTAAACAATAAATTACATTAAATGGTGACAGGACACAACGGTATACAGGTCTACACTCTTTAAAAGCAGAGCTTCATCTATATACATACATACCAGGGGAATCCCCGTCTCCGATGTTTGGCAGCTACTCGCTCATTTGGCGAGCAAACATTACAGTATCGATAGGTAGATTATCGGCGTAGCATGCAATAAGGTTCTCGGTTCGATTCCGAGTAACATGCAAAAAATGCATAGCGTTGATGACTGACGGACACCAGATCTACGCAACCTATGAACAAACACTTGCGACACCACATCGAATCAACTACCACAACTTCAACCACTGATCACGTGATAATACTGTGACAGTGTGCTTGTTGAAAGTCAACCGGTTCGACCCAACTAACCGTTGAATGCAGCGCAGGATTCTAATTGATAATAAGACATCAAGTTCATAACAAGAATTTATTCTTCCTTGGGACGGAGGCACAGAGATACACACACTTCATACTTTCACAAGATCTCAAGAGCAACTAAAAAATATACAACTACATTAACCCATGACGTAACCGCAGCGGCCTCTGATTGGCCCGCTATTACGTCACGGGTTAATATGAATTCATGGTGTCGCAACATCCTCCCACCTTTTTTAGTGAAATGCTTTATCACTCAAAAACATATAATTGCTGATTAAATAAATCCAACCTTTTAGGGGGCTTAATCAACCTCCCGGACCTTGTAAACTGAATTTTTACTTTTTCCTTATCTTTGGTTGGGATAGACGCTGCAACACCATTGATTTTTACAAATTTTTCAACACATTCATCTTCTGATTGAATTTCTAGAGGATAAATTCGCTGCACTGGTCTCATGAAGACCCCAGACTGTGTTTTTACTTTGACAGTACGCACCTTATTATCGCGACCTGCAATTAATTCCGTGACTATTGCTAGCGGCCAATTTAACCGCTTCTTATTATCATCTCCAATTAATACCACTTCACCAATTTTTGGCTCACGAACATTTTTAATGTCGCCTTTCTTCTGTATTAATTGGCCTAAGTACTCTCGCCTAAAACGACTCCTCAACTCAGCCAAAAGTTTAGCTCTATACCTTATCCTTTTATGTAAACTTTTACTCTCCAATACGTTTATGTCTATGGTATCAGAGTTTCGATTTTCCATGAGAAACATAGAAGGAGTAAGTGGAATTAATTCTTTCGAGTTTTCTGCCATGTAGGTAAGTGGACGCGAATTTATGACAGCCTCACAATCACATAACACAGTCTCGAGTTCTTCATGAGATAAGACCGACTTTCCGAGTGTTCGCCTTAACAACTCTTTGATGACACGCACCAACCTCTCCCACCAACCGCCCCACCAGGCGGCAGTAGGGGGATTGAACTTCCAAATTATTCTCTGAATTTTGAATTCCTTTAAAATTTTATCCCAATCTAATCTAGAAAGTTCATTATAGGCACCTCTAAAGTTACTCCCATTATCTGAATATATAGTCTTAGGCCTACCCCTTCTGGCAATGAATCGACGAACCGCTAGAAGAAAAGAATCTGTCGATAGAGAAGCCACAAGTTCCAAATGAATAGCCCTGTAAACAGCACATGTGAATAATACAATCCAAACCTTTGTTCCATTCTTCAGAAATAATGGGCCCGCCAAATCTACACCAATAACCTCGAAGACTACAGCGTCGGAAACTCGATCTCCAGGCAACGGACAAGGTTCACAAGACATAGGTTTTACTCTGAAACGTTTACATTGCATACAATTATAAATGACATTTTGTACAACTTTTCTAAATTTAAGAATCCAATAATTTTCCCGCAATATTCCCATAAGAATCTGTGTTCCAGCATGACAGTTCTTTTTGTGAAGGGATTCAATCAACAATTTGGTAAATACACATTTTCCTGGTAGTAATATGGGTGACAGAAACGATTGATCATCATCCCTATTAGTAATTTTAGTTTTTACCCTGAGAATATTGTTACTATCTTTATATACATCTATACCGTTAAGCATTTTAACATCACTTAAATAACACTTTTGAACTATGCAAATTAAGGATTTTTCAGCATTTTCAATTTCACAAAGAGAAAGAGTAGAATCTTTACATAAGTTACCATTTTTCATACAATTATTTACAAAACGTAAAACATAGGCAAATACATGAATCATTTTATCATAATCAGATATTCTTAGAGCATACCAAGGTACAGTTTCATGTTCTAAATTTAAATTGACCAATTCTGTCTTTTTCTTTTCAGAATTTACATCTATTGGTTCACAACAAATTTCACTAATAGGCCAATGCTCACAACTATTTTTTAACCACAGTGGCCCCTCCCACCATTTAGACTCCAACATTTGTTTGGGAGAACACGATCGGGATAACAAGTCAGCTACATTCATGTTACCCGGAACATGTCTCCAAGATTGGAATTGAGTTAATTCTTTAATTTCCTTAACTCGGTTGGCAACAAACACAGACCAATTACCATGTTCCTTTATCCACCAAAGTGCCACAGCCGAATCAGACCAAAATATAACTTTAATATCTGGTAAATTAAGTGCATGGATAATAGAATTACAGAGCCTAGCTCCAATGCAACATGCCATTAATTCTAATCGAGGGATACTTAATGGTTTTAAGGGAGCCACTTTGGTCTTAGCACGTATAAGGGTAACTTTAACCTCTGATTCATCTACTGACCTAACAAACACACAGGCAGCATAAGATGTTTTACAAGCATCAACAAAAACATGCAACTCAGATGTTTCATTAATTAATGTGTAACGTGGTACAGTTACCTCTTTTAGCAAATGTATTTCCTTAAACCACTTCAGAAACTTACGCACTATATCGTTTGGCAGTTCAGAATCCCAAGGCAGTTTTAACTTCCAAGTGTCTTGCAACAGCAATTTGGGAGGCAAAGTTGCCGGAGATAACATACCTGTTACATCAAAAATTTTATGTACTGTTGACAAAATTAATCTTTTAGTAATTTTAGTCTCGCATGTTAATGCTTTAAAATCAATGTTACACCTTAAAGTATCATTGTCTAAATTCCATATCATTCCCAGAAGTGAAGCATCTCCACTATGTTGAGTAGTATATTTACATGCTACATTGCTTTGCCAACCTCGTAAGTTAAAACAACCTTTTGACATTATCAATTCTGCCTTTTCAATGAAATTCTCTTCATCATTTACATTATTTACACCAGTAAGACAATTATCTACATAAAAAGAACTTTTTAACTTTTGAGCAACATCTTTAAATTCAGGAAGAGAATTATCTAGAAGATGCATTAGTGATGCACTTAATAAAAAGGGCGAAGCATTCAACCCGAAAACTACTCGACAATGTCTATAAATTAATTCACCTTCCTCACTAGGGAAAAAAAATCTCAAATAGTCTCTATCCTTTGGTGCAACGGATAACATTAAAAAGGCTTTCTCAATGTCAGCACTCAATCCAATCGGGAATAATCTAAATCTATCTATTATATCAGGTATTAATTCAATAAGGTTAATTCCTTTAATTAAACACTGATTAAGCGAAAGTTTCCCTTTCTCACACGCAGATCCATCAAATACTGGTCTTATTTTACAAGTCTGGCTTTGCATTTTAATTACAGGTCTGTGAGCCAAATAATGACCTTTGTTATTTAACTCTGCTTCCGGTACGCGCTCAATAACCTTTAAATTTTCCCAATCACTGAAAACCTTCTGATAATCATTAAGAAAATCGTTACATTTCGCACGCTTAATCATTTTCTCATGTCTCATCTTTGTTAATCCTTTATTATCAGGTAGGTTACCTGATGCGTAATTCCAGGGAAGTTCTAACTCATATCTTCCATCTGACATAATTGTTAATTTATCTCGAAAATCATCTAAATGTTCTTTGAAAGAACTCTTTTCACTATCTACTTGAGTTGGATCCATTATTCCAAGATTTTCGAGTCCCCATAACTCAGTCAAATGAATGCTATTAACATGCATTGCAAGACTAGTCGAAACGTTATCAATTCGACATATATCATTTTGCTTTCCTATTACCGTATTTCCTAACTTAGTTTCAAGGACGGTCAAACCCGAGTCTAATACAACAGTTTTTCCAGTTAATAAATGTCCAAAAACATTTGCTCCCACTAATAAATCAATTTCAGATTCTTCACAGAAGGAATCTGTAACCTCAATATCTAATTTCCTTAAATCATCTAAAATTTTACGATCCGTTAGTCTAGGAACAAACCCACATATCTTTTCCTCCGAAAGAGCTTCCAAACAGACAGAAAACACGCCCTTCAAATCGCGCAATTCAATCGAATAAACCCCGTGATTTTTCGGATCGGTTTCCTGACCTCCAAATAAAGAGTGAATTATGGTTTCAGTTCTATGAGGAACTAACCCTAAGTGCGCAATTACTTTCTCGCTGACGTGGCAGTTCTGACTTGCAGAGTCGAAAAGAATTCGTATGCGCTTCTCGCGGCCTTGACCCCTTATAAGTGCGCACAGAGTTTGTAAATAGACAACTTGATTTGTACTGACATTGGAAAGAGAAATTTCTGAAAAGGGTGCACTTATTGAGTTTACATTTGCCGTTGTTTCTTGTTTCTTACACATAATATTATAATGAGAAAGATTACAAAATGTACATTTTAAATGAACTTTTAAATTACAAAATTTACTCAAATGATTGGCTTTAGTTAAACAGGTAAAGCATGCACCTTTTTTTGACAATATTTTTAATCTTTCATCCAAAGCCATTTTCTTCGCAGCAAAACATTTATGACTTGGATGCGATTTATCACAAAATATGCAAATTGGTCGCTTACCTGGATTGTCTAAACTTACTAATGCTGCTGCTGTAGAGAATTCATTTAATTTATCGTTTGAGGTGGACGGCAGGGGTTCTTTTTTCCGGGAATTGTGACTCGCAAATCCGGTACGAGCCAGGTGAACCATTTCTTCACCCTGCACTTCTTGTCGGAGGAAAATCATTAAATTCTCTAGGGAACGAGTGTTCTTGTTTTCACCAAGTTCGTGGTGGTTTCTGCTGCGTTCCCAAGAAATAAGAACGTCCTCGGGGAGACTGCTCTCCACTAACGGTGTCAGGAAGTCGCCATATTTCTCTTGCGTGCGTCCGAGGCTCTCCAGGGCTCGAAGTTTCCCTTCCAGCTCATCGTACAAGCTCGGAAGGTCAGTCTTTGCTCGTCCGGTAGAAGCATTTTTCATGACTAATGTTAGCAGATCTCGAACATAGACCTGAACAAGCAAATCCTCTCTCCCAAACCTGTCCTTTAACTGTTCTATTGCCTTCGGATAATTTTCGGCTGTTGCCGGGAAGCTCTGCACAAGTCTCTCAGCCTTGGACTTCGGCTCCACTGCTTGTAATAAGTATTGCATCTTGTCTTCATTCGGAAGGCTCTGGTCATCATGGATTTTCTGGAATTGGCTCCAGAATGCCAAATATTCCTTGGCCTCACCATTAAATCGTTTCAGTTCGATTTGAGGTAAGGTAAACTTTCTCTGCTTCTCCACTCTCTCTATTGGCACACTACTTTGAAGTTCCTTTTCTATCAGGGACGTAACCTCCAAGTACTTATCCCGATAGTTTTCTGCTTCTTCAAAGTCCTCAGAAAAGGTTTTTCCATCGTCCTCCTTTTTGAGAAGCATATCACTAACACCTTCTTGAGATGTTTCTAGGCGTTGGAATTTGTCTTTCAGTTGCTCTTTCAAGACAGTAATCTTCTTTAGGTCAACTATGTCTTTTTCAAATTCCGAATCTATCTTCTTTACATTTATAGTAAAAGAAGTCCTAAGAACTCTTCTCTGAGCCTTCAGTTTCTGTATGTCGTCCATCGTCCTGCACTATCCTGTCGCGGACGCCACTTATGTTGAAAGTCAACCGGTTCGACCCAACTACCCGTTGAATACAGTGCAGGATTCTAATTGATAATAAGACATCAAGTTCATAACAAGAATTTATTCTTCCTTGGGACGGACAGAAAGGCACAGAGATACAAACACTTCATACTTTCACAAGATCTCAAGAGCAACTAAAAAATATACAACTACATTAACCCATGACGTAACCGCAGCGGCCTCTGATTGGCCCGCTATTACGTCACGGGTTAATATGAATTCATGGTGTCGCAACAGTGCTGTCAGACGTCGCAATTTTTATATAGGGATCTGACCTATACTGTTGTAGTGTTTGCAATATTCAAAGGTTAGGAACGCATAGTTTAGTTTTGAGCTGCGCAGGAGTATCTGCGCAGAGCAGTAAGTGGGACAGACGGGGAGAGACCCTCGAGGAGGATGGTTGTATGATAGGCACGTCTTGAGCTTGGGGTAGCTATTTTCCTATTTTTCTTTATTATATGTTAGTTTGTAAGTTGTGCTTTGGTTAGATGTGATTGTCTGTCTTGTGTGTAATAAATGTTGTAGTGTAAAATTGCGTATCTGATGATTATCTACCCATTCAATGAAACTCATTATCAAACAACGAACCGAAAAAGAGAGTCGCCCGACATTGTCGCAGTCGAAAAGGATTTATATTTGAGTGCGTGGGTAGACGGTAGAAGTAAGTGCGCATTGGGTTCGAGGTCATTATTCAATTCGAGCGGAGATCACGTGAAGAAAAGGCGGGAGAGTTTGTTTTGGTTTTGGATTGGAGAGGAAAGCTCTATGGGGGTAAGAGTTTCGGTTTGAGATTTTGTGTATAAAAGAAAAAGTGTTGCATTGCGAATGTTTTGCTTTTGGGTGTATCTTTTATGGAAGTAATGTGGTGTTTTAGCGTTTGTTCTTTGTTGAAGTTGGTAAATTTAAGTGTGTGGTTTATTTGGGATTGTGGGAAGATAAATGTGCGATAGTATATTGTTGATATATTTTGAAGTTACTGTTGGGGGAAAATTTCATAATGAGTTCTAGGAAAGCTAAACAAAGGCAGGATGAAATTGAATTAGAGGCGGAGCGTAAGCGTACTCACGACTTAGAGTTGCATAAGCTAGAAATAGAGAAATTAAAACTTGAACTTGATTTGGAGAGATTGAGACAGTCAAATAGACAGTCGGACGTATCTATTAATCAAAATAATGAGTCAAATAATTGCAACCAATCAATTGAGAGCGTAGTTAAATGTATAAAAACGTTAACAATCCCAGTTCCTTGTAATGCAGAGGGTTGCCATGTATTTTTCCAATCTTTGGAAAGGGCGTTTAACACAAAACAAGTGCATGTAGATTTAAAATCAGAAGTTTTAATAAACTTACTGGGGGATAAAGTGGCAAATTTACTTTCGTTTATTGACGAGGAAACATTTAAAAGTTATGAAAAGGTTAAGGAAATTGTTCTTAGAGAATTTGAACCAACTCCAAAAATCTGTCTTGAAAATTTTAGAAATTCAAAACGTAACTCAGATGAAACGCATATTCAATTTACATCGAGATTAATTTCAAATTTCGAATACTATTGCAAACTCAGAAAAGTAGATTGTTTGGAATCCCTTAAGAAACTAATAGTGTCAGATCACTTGTATAAAACGTTAGACAGTGAAACAGCTTGTCATATCGGGATTAAACAGGGTGAAGGATGGTTGGAACCTATATTAATGGCTAAAGAGTGTGATATTTATTATGACTCCAAAAATAAATCTTTCTCGAAACCTCAAGGCAATGGGTTAAAAGTTCAGGTCCAGGAAAACTCACCACGGGTGGGTAGGGACGAAGTTGCACAAAAATATATAGCGCCTCATTTGAGAAGGGACAACACGAATAGGAATAAACCCAATGGGGAGTGCTATGTGTGCGGGCTTCGTAATCATTTGGCCAAGGATTGTTTTAAAAGATTTTCTGGTAGGAAGGATGTTAGAAATAATAGGGGTAAGGCATTTAACTCAAGAAACGATGCGAATAGCGATGCCATTGTGGCGAAGGTGGAAACGAATTGTTTTGAGTCAGGTAATAGGGCTAAAACTCTACATCCATTAACGCGAGTTAAAGTATTCATTGAGGGATGTGAATTAGACGCATTGATTGATTCGGGTGCTGAAATTTTGGTCCTCAACCCGAATGCTTTAAGATTAAAACAAATTCCAGGTCATGGGATTGTAAAACTGACTTCTGCATTTGGGGAACAAGTTGAGGCGAAACTTGCAATAATAAAACTTGGTTTGAGGGACTCGGGAAGTTCTTTAAATCGCACAATTGATGTTGAGGCTGCACTGACGGATAGGTTGAATAGCGCAGACTGTTTACTTCCACCAAATGTTTATGAGAAATTGAAGGAGGAATGTTTGAGTCTAGAGTGCGTTGAGGGAGTTGGTGAAGTGTATGTTGCAAATGAAAGGGAAAGCGTGGTCATCGATTTATCGTTGGATAGGGACAATTCTTTGTGTCTGGAAAATTTATTTGCTGAGCGGGAGATTAATTGTGATGCTGTTAACTGTAATGGGATAGGCGTTGATCAGGTTTCAGAAGTCTGTATGTTAAAGGAAGAACAGGGCAATTGCAAAACTCTTGGAAAGGTTCGCGAAGATGTAAGATTAGGGAAGGGAAATGTTATGAAGATTGATGGTTTGTTGTATTATAAAGACAAAGTTCTAGGTCAGTCGGTATCTCAGTTGGTATTGCCGTTAAATCGTAGGACAAAGGTGTTAGAGTTAGCACACGAGTCTGTTTTTGGGGCACATATGGGTATTAGGAAAACGAAGGAAAGAATTAGGTTAAGTTTTTATTGGCCTGGCTTAGCTCAAGACGTTTCAAATTTTTGTCGCACCTGTTCAAAATGTCAATTAAGGAGTCCAGAAAAGATTTCGGATAGAGCTCCAATTACACCAGTTTTGCGACCAGAACTGCCATTCGAAGTTGTGAACATTGATGTGATCGGCCCTATAGAACCTGCTTCTGGAAGAGGACACAAATATGTCCTAACTCTGATGGATCAGCACTCGAGATGGCCGGAAGCCATTCCAATGAGAAGTCTAACAGCAAGATCAGCATGCGATGCACTACTATACATATTCCTAAGGATGGGAATTCCTAATGTGGTCGCAAGTGACCAAGGTACCAACTTCACCGCTGCATTGACGCAGGAGTTTTTGACGCGCATCGGATCCTCACCCAGATTCTCATGTCCAGGGTATGCAGCGAGTAACGGACTAGTTGAAAGGTGGAACAAAACTCTTAAAGACATGCTTCATCACGTGATTAGAGAAGATCAAAGTAACTGGGATCGCCAGATTCCATATCTTCTTTTTGCTTATCGCGAAGTGCCGAATGCAACGACGGGTGAATCTCCATTCAAATTATTGTTGGAAGGGAGCCAAGAGGTCCGCTTGCCATACTGAAATCCACGTGGGCAGGAGAGGTTCCTCTACCAACTGGAACTTCAAAAACTGTCATCGAGTATCTTCAAGATATGAAACATCAGATGGAGATGGCAGCTGAAAAGACAAAAGTTGTGACAGCAGAAAGCCAAAAATCGTATGCGGATTACTTAAATAAACGCTCATCAACTAGGAAGTTCGATGTGGGTGAACAGGTTTATCTGCTGATTCCAGATTCCTCTAACAAGGTGTACGCCAGATGGACTGGACCCGCAGAAATTGTAAAGTTCTGTCCACCAAATTCCTACATGGTGAAATTAGACGATAATAGCATTAAACATGTGCATGTGAACAAAATAAGAAAACACCATCTACGTCTGAATGCAGTGGGTGTGATTTTTGAAGATGAGGAAGAATTCGGGGAAATACAAGAGACACCAAAAGAAGTAACACGAGGTGTACGGGAAATTCTAGATGAACTTGATCTTGATCACTTGCACGATAAAAAGAAAGGACAGTTATTGCGTATGGTAGAACAATATAGTGAATTATTTACAGGGAACGTAAAGATCGCAAAGGTCGGTGAACACAGGATTAGATTGAAACCAGATGTGGAAAGAAAGAAGCCCTATGTCTATAAAATCCCCGAAACTTTGAAATACAAGGTGGACGAACAAATCCAAGAACTTCTTGATTTGGATTTGATAGAGGAGAGCAGTGCTGAAATCGCGTATCCTGTGGTATGTGTTGCGAAGAAATGTGGAGGGATACGCCTGTGTGTGGATTACAGATCGCTAAATGAGGCTTGTTTGACAGATGATTTTCCAATGGAAGACGCAAAGGAGCTTCTACATACAATTGGAAGAGCCAAAGTGATCACTACACTTGACTTGCTGAAAGGATACTGGGCGATTCCGATGGAGTATGAAAGCAGAAATCTGACATCATTCAAGACCCATCATCAACAGTATCGGTTCAAAGTCATGAGTTTCGGATTAAAGAATGCTTCAGCAACGTTTCAACGAGAAATGAACAGAGTCCTGGCCCCTTACAGAGAGTTTGCACGTGCGTACATTGACGACATTGCCATTTTCTCTGAAAGCTGGGAAGAACACTTGGAGCATCTGGACATAGTCTTCAATAAACTTAAGGAGCTGAATTTCACAGTCAACATTGAAAAGTGTTCTTTTGTGAAAGCACAGATAAAATATCTGGGCCATGTCATCGGATCAGGAAGACATCAACCTGATCGTGAGAAGATAGACGTTGTGACATCGCTGAGACGACCAGAAACCAAAAAGGAGTTACGTAGCGCGCTTGGCCTATGTAACTATTATCGTGACTATATTCCGAAATATGCTGAATTGGCATATCCATTAACTCAACTAACTAAAAAGTGTGTTGCTGAGAAGATACCGTGGTTAGAAGAGCACGATCTGGCTTTTGAGGGGTTGAAGAGAGCTCTTGCAAATGCCCAATCCCTATATACACCTGAATTCGGATTTCCGTTTGTGATTCACTCAGACGCTTCTCAAATAGGAGTAGGTGCATGTCTCTCGCAAAAACACGAGGATAAAATTTATCCCATTGCATTCGTCAGTCAGAAGCTAAGTAAGGCTCAACAGGCATGGTCAACCATAGAGAGGGAAGCTTATGCGATTGTGTGGAGTCTCAAGAAATTCGAATCGTGGATCTTCGGTGCGGAAATTGAGTTCTTCACAGACCATAATCCCTTGCCATATCTGACGAAATGTGCTCCGCAATCTTCGCGATTGCAACGTTGGGCTTTTGCCATTCAAAGATACAATATAACTTTGAGACACTGCCCTGGTGCCAAAATGCCACATGCTGATGCACTTTCTCGTCTAGTATGATTTTTGAGTATTAAGTGAATTAAATGTAGTGTTCCGGAATGGTAACAAGCGTCTTTACATCTGTATTAGCACTGCATTTACTTATTATTTTATTTCATATTATATATTGTGAATTTTCATTTGTCATATTTGAAATAATTTTGATATATGCTTTTTAAATATTTTTCTACAAATAACGTACCATATATTGGATATTGTAATAATATATTTTATATATATATATTTTGTGTAGGGTAAGAAATGTGATAATTGTAGAATTGTGCTAAAGTTTTCTTTTGAAGAAATTTAAAGTATTTCTTAGCAAGGTGATTTAAATTTAGAGGTTTAGGTTGATGATGTGATAGGTATGGTCATGCGTTAGGGAATATTTCAACAATTAAATTCATATAAGTGTCATGTGTATTGTTGAGACCCCTAACACTTATCTTACGTGGGGGGTGTAGTGTTTGCAATATTCAAAGATTAGGAACGCATAGTTTAGTTTTGAGCTGCGCAGGAGTATCTGCGCAGAGCAGTAAGTGGGACGGACGTGGAGAGACCCTCGAGGAGGATGGTTGTATGATAGGCACGTCTTGAGCTTGGGGTAGCTATTTTCCTATTTTTCTTTATTATATGTTAGTTTGTAAGTTGTGCTTTGGTTAGATGTGATTGTCTGTCTTGTGTGTAATAAATGTTGTAGTGTAAAATTGCGTATCTGATGATTATCTACCCATTCAATGAAACTCATTATCAAACAACGAACCGAAAAAGAGAGTCGCCCGACAACTGTACTTTGTGCAATTTGGTCAGTTGGCTAGACTGACTGTCGTCGATTTTATTACGGTGTTACAATGTGGGGAGAGTTACGTCACTGAGCTATTTTACGACCATACCAGGATTGGTTAGGAGGGGTGATCCAGATGGGCAGAGCTAATTTCAATTTTTGGATTTGGTAATTCATGCAGAAATTCAGCCCCCATCCCAAGAGACCACCGTGGGAAAATTCAAGATTTCCCACATCTCTTACAACTTTGCCTTTGCCCAAGAAATACGAGTAAAATTTTACTCCAACGACTCCCGTCCTCATGACCATCACCGGAAAAGTCCCGATGCCATGACCCACGAAGGCAGAGTCCACACTTCACCGGAAAAGTCCCGATGTCATGCAAAGCCGGAAAAGAACAACGGATGACAACGCCCTGAAAGCCTGTTCACGACAAGCCACTGGAGACCTACGCCCCTGAAAGCCGGATCTCTACGAGACACTGGAGACCAACGCCCCTGAAAGCCGGATCTCTACGAGACACTGGAGACCAACGCCCCTGAAGCCGGATCTCTACGAGACACTGGAGACCAACGCCCCTGAAAGGCCGGTGCTCTACCAGGCCACTGGAGACCGACAAGTCACCGCAGACGGTAACTCTCCTCACCAGTTCACGTAAGGGTCAGTTTAGCTTAATTTTACACATAACCCCCCAACCATAAGTTTCTTCTACATAAATGAATTTAATGTGTTAATAAAGCACCTTTTAAAAGTTATTTGTATGTTATGTATTTCTTCCAACCAACATTATTCATAATGAAACTAAACAAAAAAATAACACAACGCAAATTCAAAATGTACTAACCGCGACAACCTTACGACAAATACTTCACGGGTATTTCATTCATTCGCTCCTCCGTCCGACTTATTGAGTGGGGGGTACTGTGTGGGTCACTTCATAATTGACAGACAAAAGTGCATAGCCCTACAAGTCATTATAGTACAGAAGGAATCTTCCAATTTATGCAATTTATTTCAACAAAAAGGAAACTAGTAACAATTCCAATTTATTAAAAAAAAAAACATTAAAACTAAACTTGTTTTAACAAAAAAAAATATATTTTACTTGTTACTCACAGGGATTATCGTTCAAATAAATAACAAAAGTTTGATGCCGCAGAAATAAAATTATATAAAAAAAATATTTGGAAAATATGCAAATCGAATAAATGGATACTCTCTGTGTTTTTTGTTCGGTTTAAATGAATAAAAAACTAAGTTTTAGAAAGCTCCATTTGGAATTTTTTTTGCATGCTTCGATAATAATGATCATTTTTGTTGTGGAATCAAATTAAATTATTCAATCTAAATGGTTATATTTTTTTTCTTCTATTGAGGTATTTCTTTTGTTTCTAACATTTTATCAAGATTAAATTAGATTACCAAAGCACTTATCATTATTTAATTTTATTTTTTAGAAATAAACTTTAGTTTTTATGAAGTGCCTAGTACATATATCTGCTAGTGTTTTTGGTTAGAGAAGATCCACGATTAACCTGGGATTATAAAAATAACAGTACTTAATTTTTGTTAAAAAAGGAATTCACCCGAGTTGAACTAAGTATTAAATATTATTTGTATTTTTATATTTAGCATTTGAGATTTAAAACAATCTGTATTTTTATTGATTGTTGCATTCAAATAAAAATATATATTGTAAATGGTGTTATTTTTTTCATAAAATATTAATTCCTTAAATAAAACTGAGGATTACTACAGGAAAAGGATACAAAAAATTTTAAATCCGTAAAGTTTCTAAATTTAAAGCGAATAATAAATATGTATTACATATTTTATTTCGTAGACTTTTTTTAATAATGAAGTCAAACAGTGTATATGTTTATCATAATTTAAAAAGTGTTTTCCATATGATCATGATAGCGCACAGTTTCTGAGAAGTCATCGTTAACTTTATATTATTATATAAATAAAAAAAAATATTAACATGTCAAATGTATTTTTAAATTTAAATTATTACTGACATGGTTTCTAAATTTGCATTTTGCATAATTGTTTCATAACTATAATCCGATAGTGGGCACTAAATAGCGCCCGATGACAGTAGTGTGAGGAATTTGCAATGCGCAGTAATATAATTTGTCATCCGTACAGTAAAATGTAATATGTGTGCCATGGATTTTCCGAGAATTAATGTCAATCACTATAGTTAAAGGAATATACCGTTTAGAATATGGTTATATTATTTCTTTTTCAAAGAATTATAATTATTAAGTGTTGAATGAGAATGTTTACAGAAACTGTCAGTGTCCGTAAGCAACAATAATACATCGCTATCTACTGTTATTACAACGCACTTAAAATAACTCATACAGTTTCCACGTGGCGGTATTTAGCGCCCTCTATCGGATTATGATAAAAACAAATACTCAAAACAAAATTTTAGATACCATGTTAAAATAGTACACGATATAAAAAATAGACACTGCTCCAATATTTTTTTGCGTAATTTAATTGTGTGACAATGACAATCATCCGTATGAGAATGAAAATAAAACGAGGTACTGATAATGTATCATACAGTACCCATGTGGCCATATTCAGCGCCCTCTATCGGATTATGATAAAAACAAATACTCAAAACAAAATTTTAGATAGCATGTTAAAATAGTACACGATATAAAAAATAGACACTGCTCCAATATTTTTTTGCGTAATTTAATTGTGTGACAATGACAATCATCCGTATGAGAATGAAAATAAAACGAGGTACTGATAATGTATCATACAGTACCCATGTGGCCATATTCAGCGCCCTCTATCGGATTATGATAAAAACAAATACTCAAAACAAAATTTTAGATACCATGTTAAAATAGTACACGATATAAAAAATAGACACTGCTCCAATATTTTTTTGCGTAATTTAATTGTGTGACAATGACAATCATCCGTATGAGAATGACAATAAAACGAGGTACTGATAATGTATCATACAGTACCCATGTGGCCATATTCAGCGCCCTCTATCGGATTTTGATAAAAACAATTACTCAAAACAAACCTTTAGATACCATGTTACTACTACGATTAGTAGTTCGTACAGTTTTTATGTGGAGATATTTAGACCCTCTATCGGAATATGGGAAAAACAATTACCCAAAGCAACAATTTATAATCCATATTTATAATACGTAACATAAAAAATAAACAATGCTCCTACTTTTTAATTTTGTAATGTGTCCATGATATGTCGGGCACCTTGCATAATAAAATACTATTTTAATGTAATTAGTCTGCAAATCCATACAATCTAAAAAGTGTATGAATACATAATACATACTTTAACAAGATTTTATGCCATTCAAACGAATATTTGAAAAATGATTTATGATTTAACAAAGCAATAGAATAAGAACAATATTAAAATGTTTCTAATATAAGTATTGAACAATAGTTATATGTTACATAATAAAAATAATACAAATATAGTTTTCCAAATATAAAACCGAAAATTATCTTTTTTGAACCGTTTTTCTGCAAATATTGCTTTTTTAATATTTGTTAGTAATTAAACTCACATTTGTGCGACGTAATAAAAACATGTTATAAGAACATCATGCATTTCATCTACATTATTTTAAATGTGAAAGATTATTTAGCTTATACGATTGCACACGTTACTTTGAAGGGTTATTCATATTATATGAATTTCAACTAACAACGATAAATACAAAAATGGCATAGGTAATTTTACTTTGTAATCTGTACCAATTCAAACATTTTTCCTTCCAAACTAAATCAAAATGCGCAAAATATATTTGAGGAGGTTCTAAACTCTGACACATCAAAAGTAACTTATTTCGTTTTTCGCAAATCCAAACGTATCCTTTTTCGTTGCTTGCCAGGAATAATATATAGCCATTTGTTTCACTTTGGGTTGACGTAGAAAAATATACATTGTATTATGAGAAACCCAAATAATTCAGTTGTAGAATAATATATAATAAATATAATGTATAATAAATTTAGGAAAACGAACAGCAGACAGTTCTATATTATGATTTATTGTAGATTGGTTTCGAAAATGGCGTCTATGAAAGTACAAAATGTTATTACTTATAACTACAACTAACTCAGTGGGGAGAGTAGGGATTCACTTTAAATTAATGTATAGTACAATTTTATTCTGTCGCAATGGAACACACAAAAGTTTGAGAAGAACAATTCCAAAACGGCCCAAGTCAACTTTTTAAAAATTAAGGTAAATCACATTATTTTTTTCGCATTAAATTATAGTTGATGTACCAGAAATTAAGCAACGTATGTTGTTTAAGTTGTAAACCAACTTTTAGTTGTAAACCATATTTTTTTAAAAACTTTTGGTATAGAAAGGAAATTCAATTAAAAAAAATGGGATTTATCGTAATTTATAAAATAGACGTTTTGAAATTGGACGATACATATAAAATATAAATTTTGAAGTAATAGACTTTCCTATGAGTATGATATATTTTTTTAAGTATTACATATAAACATTAGATTAAATTGGATAAATAAATATTATGTGATAACGTCAGTGACCTTTTATCACATTTGGGCAAGTTTAAATTTATATAAGTTATATAAGTTAATAAGTTAGTTTATAAGTTATATAAGTTTATAAGTTATATAAGTTAATAAGTTAATAAGTTAGTTTATAAAGTTTAATTTATAATTAAACTTTATAAACTAACTTTTAAGTTAGTAGGCAAGTTTAAATTTATATAAGTTATATAAGTTAATAAGTTAGTTTATAAGTTATATAAGTTTATAAGTTATATAAGTTAATAAGTTAGTTTATAAGTTATATAAGTTTATGAGTTATATAAGTTTATAAGTTATATAAGTTTATAAGTTATATAAGTTTATAAGTTATATAAGTTTATAAGTTATATAAGTTTTTAAGTTATATAAGTTAATAAGTTAGTTTATAAAGTTTAATTTATAATTAAACTTTATAAACTAACTTTTAAGTTAGTAGGCAAGTTTAAATTTATATAAGTTATATAAGTTAATAAGTTAGTTTATAAGTTATATAAGTTTATAAGTTATATAAGTTAATAAGTTAGTTTATAAGTTATATAAGTTTATGAGTTATATAAGTTTATAAGTTATATAAGTTTATAAGTTATATAAGTTTATAAGTTATATAAGTTTTTAAGTTATATAAGTTTATAAGTTATATAAGTTTATAAGTTATATAAGTTTATAAGTTTATAAGTTATATAAATTTATAAGTTATATTAGTTTATAAGTTATATAAGTTTATAAGTTATATAAGTTTTGTTAAGATGTATTTGAAGAAACTGCAATAAATTTGCTACAGTGTATTTTCAAACGTATTACTTTAATTTAAAGTTAGGGAGTAATCATATATAAATGATATGTGTTTTAGTATTTAAAAAAAAAAGTTTTACCAGTAAAATTAGAATTTTTTTTAAAAATAGTTTTTACAAAGATTCGTTTGTACATATCAAATATCTGTCAAAACATTCCGTTAAAGACAATCTTTTGTTATTAGAAGGTTAAAATATTGTTTTTCGGAAAATATTTTTCTTACTCGTATCAAAAAGAGTCACTTTTCTGTAGTTTTTATTTTTAAAAAGAAAAATTATGTATTTTTTAAATGTTTGATCATGTGATTATGTTAATAAGTTTTACACACTTGTGTAAAAAAATTATATCTCCAAAATTAAATAAAAATTAAAAGATGTCGTCTATACCCTCTAAATCTGCAAAAATTATTATTAATTATTATAAAAATTATTCAATTAATTAATTTTAAACTCGTAGAATTTTGGAACTTAGCATGTGTTTTCTTCAATATGAAAAGTATTATTTTATGAAATAATAAAATAATAATAAATTTAATAAAATTGGGGGCAAGGATATACTTTAACCAATCCAATCACAAAGTAAAATAGGGTTAAAACTTTTTTTTAAACTTATTCTCTCAGCGATTGATTTAAAAAAAATGTTTTTTTCAACGAAAACTCGAGTCGTTACTTCTCTTTCTGCCCAGCCACCTGAATTGAATCCGACGAATTCAGGAAATTCAACAACTGCTAACAGCTTCCTCGAAACCTTTTGCGATATCCATTCTTTTAGAAAAGAAGTTTTTCTGACTCACAAAGGGTAACCTTAGTGTACAGAAGGCAGTTGGCAACTTGCCACTGGCCAGTTTTTTACATTGTAAAAAGACGTATTGTTGTTCTTTTTTTTGTTCGTGCATGTTTCCTTTCTTTTCCATTTGTTTCTTGTTAGAAATGTTATACCATGTGTTGCGAAACTACTGTGTAGCAGCTTTAATGCATTTGCCAAGTGCGTCAGTATTTCTGTTCACTGAAGTGTTATTTTAACTAAAAAAATCAATTAATTTTAATTGTTTGTTTATATTTTAATTGCACACTGTTAAAAATAGGTACTTAAAAATAAGTAAAATGTACACATTCTTGTACACATCCGATGACTTTCATTGCTCCGAATAATACATAAGTTTCATTTTTGAAAAAACACATGCACTCATAAAATGAGTAAAAATTAATGAAACAGCAGTATCTTGCCTAAATAGGCTGTCTTCATAAAACACTTTCAATAAATATTAACAATTACAACCAAGAATTACCAGGAATCGAACCCAGATCAGCAGGCAACGCAGTTCATTCTCTTATCTGTTGCTACTACCTGTTTGGCGAAAATTGAGTTGTAATAAATCAATTTAACTCAATAACTCAATAACTCCATTTAGGCAATCGACATAAAATTATGTGGAAAACAATCTTCTGAACAACTATTTTAAGTTTATCAGGTAGATTTGTTCAGGCTTGAACAGAAGCTAAGATTAGCAATATTAAATCACACTACTCATTTTTGCGAAAGGACGATTGCTAAAATTTGAGTACGTCGTCATTTATTTACGATGCAATTGTACTCAGAGAAAAACAAGTATGTTCAGGAACTCATTTTCAAGTACCTTTTATATAGTGCAGGTATTAAAATAATACAATTTAAATTTAACAGGTTATAATTTCCACACTAACCAGTATCAAATACGGTTTTTAAATATTTTAAATACAACCGGTCAACCCACAAGATGTTCAATTTAAGGGAGACCCTAACCCCAAATTTCGAATTATTTTTCTTCATAAAATGATTCTATACATACTTTAGAAGGTGTGTACAAAATTTCAAAACCATAAAAGAAACATAACATACGTTTTTTTAGATGTTTATATACCATTTGTCATCTTTATACACACTATTCGTCTGCAACAATCGTCATTTACTCAAAATATTTTATTTTTGAATTTTGCTCACGTTTAAAATGCTAAGGCTTTGTAACTAATTAACTTAAAACTAAACTATTAATAGTTTTTGAAGGTATAATATTTGTTTTATAAACGTATGAATAACTTCTTTAAATTAAGTCATAAACTATTTTTTTACGAATTATTAAACATAATTTTTTTTATATTTTTTAGGTTTTGTACTTAATAATAAGTTTTCGAAAACTATTAATACCCAAATCTGCAAAAGTCTATTCATACGTATGCAGTACATAACTTGACGTTATGTAATCAATTTTTTTTTTAAAAATTATAATTTGAAGGAGGAGTAGTGTTTTTTAAAAAAGTATATTTAAGCTTAAAAAACGCAAAAATAACAAAAATATTTTTTTTAAATGTATTTTTGTTTTTGATTATTGTTCAGAAAAAGTTTTTCTATTAGTATAAAAAATAGGGTATTTCTGAATTCATTAATAAACAAATTAGGATTTAATGCTCGGGTCTCCCTTAAAAAACTGACTTTAAGGTAAACGACTTAATAGGGAAATCCAGAATGCAACAATGTGCTTTTGATTTTTTAGTATAGAGTATTTAGTAAACCTTTGGTTTCGATATACGTTGAAAACGAAATTTTTTTTCTTTCAATTTGCGCGTAAACCGGTTGTTGCATAACACGGTCCATTACTTGATTATCGATATTGTGCGAATGGATTCACAATTCACTGGTACATAGTGCACAACGAACGTACATAATTAAGTACTACAACGATAGTAAGCGTACACTGTAACAAAAAAGTGCTTAAAAATGAGTACATGAACGAACTCATTTTTTTTAATTGAGTACAATTGTTTCGTAAAAGAACGATGACATACTGAAATTTATGTAATCGTACTTTTCCAAAAATGAGCAGTGTTATTTAATTTTGCTAATCTCAGCTTCTGTGCAAGCCACATGAATAAAGAGACCTGACAAACTTAAAACATATGTTAAGAAGATGGTTTTCCACGTAATTTGATGTCAATTGCTTAAATGGAATTTGAGGTATTACAACTCGATTATCTTACTTCCCATTCTTTTGGCACACCTTTTTAACATTACTTCTGTTTATAACATTTTATTCACGTAGCCGTGGTAGGTTAACCGATAAGGCTCTGGATATCGGTGCCTGATGGTATGGGTTCGGTTCCCAGTAAGACTTGATTGTAATTGTCGATGCATATTGAAATTTATTTATAAAGGCAGCTTATGCAGGCAAAATACTATTATTTTTATTCATTTTTAATCATTGTTCAGTACATGTTTTTTTTTTAATTGAAACTTATGTATTCGGAGCCATAATAAGAAACAAATGTATTCAAAAATGAATGAATTTTACTTAGTTTTGTATATCTATTTTTAACAGTGTACACAACTCAGTAGTACAGAGGTAGTGATAATAAATAACAATGCAACACAATACATAAAAATGACTCCACTGCATAAAAGGCAGCACTAAAACACATTCATAGTATTCCAAACTAACTCCTTTTGAAGTTTTTAAAGGATGCAAATGATTAAAAAAAATATATGAATAAGTAAAAATCAATCTTAAAGGCTCACATTTATGAGGAAGCTCATATTTAATCTAAAAGTCTATGTGTATCAGAAAAAGCAAACTTCATGTTGACTTGAATCCGATATTTGTGAAAGATGATTTTCTCTTTTCAAAAAAAAAATATATCAATTCATATCTGAGAGTGAAAAGGAAAAGTTATATTTATTCCCAAATAAAAAATAAGGAATAAAATTTCCACAGAAATGTCCATATATATATTTCCATTTTTGTGAATTGATATTTTCAGATTTCTTTTCGTGGTATTATTTAATATATATTACAAAATACGGTTATTACCTCTTACTTAATTTAATCAGCTTAACATAAATTTGCGAATAATCTTTTCAAAATAACGTAAACATTATTGAATATGCCTTTCTTAACTGATTCTAAAAGATAAGTACATTTTTAATATATTGATTATAGTTCTGGGCCTTGGGTCGTTTTTAAAAAAAAAGGCAAAAATTAAAAATAATCAAAAAAGTATTGCATCTATACACATTAACTAGAAAGCTGTTAAAAACTGAATAAACAATAAGCAGATATATCCGTGTATTTTAAGCTTAAAGTGGAAAAATAAATATTTTTAGATAATGCGAATGCAAAAAAAAATGTTTGCAACACATTGCTTTTACCATTAAGTACATGGCTGATATTTTTTAATTATTACTCAGAGTTTCAGATTATCAAAGGTTATTTAAAACACATTTAGATAATAAAACATATGTATTAACAAACAAAATAAATGCAGATTTATTTATAATTCAAGTTAGCCACAGTTTTCATAGGATAATGTTTTCTATAGAAAAAAAAGTAATTTTTTAAACTATCATATTTCCTAAAGTGATTAAATTTAATTAAGCATAAGGCCAAATTCACACTAAGCATTTATATATACTTATTTTCTTTTATACATTAAAATTATTAATATGCTAATGTTTTAACATTAATAAAGTTATGAAGGGAAATTAACTATCACTAACGTTTCTCATTTTCATAAACGTATATTTACCTATAAAACATTATGTGTTTTTATTTAGTGTGGTAATATTATTTTTTTATATTTTAGAATCCACTGTCGGCAACCTAATATTAAATAAAATGAAACAAAATTATATATCATACAATAGACTCAAGATAACTCGAATTTTTTGATATCTCGAAAAAAATCGATTTCCCTGCACCTTCATTACTTATTTAATGTAATTTTATCTCTTTAATTCGAAGTTTTTTGTCCTTATGTTCTATAACTCGAAATTTCCTCACAACTTAAAATTTCGTCTTCCTCTCAAAACTACGGATTTTGAAGAACCTTTAGCAATTATGAAATTTCCACGTCCTTATCAGTTTTCTTTTTTATTGTGCGTTATTGAAAGGGGATTTGTACAATAGATTCCTACCTGTGTTCCTACCTTTTGTTTGAATGTCGCCAGACTGGATTCCCTGGGCTGTATTCCCTCCTCTTTAACGCAGCGTCCAACAAGGAAGATTAATGATTTATCGTCCCTCAATCCAGCTGGCGTTATCGGTAAAGTGAATTACTTTCTTGGAATACCGACTGTCCAGAAAGCAACTCACTTAAAACCTAAAGAACCAGACGACACTCGACTCCCTTTTCACTTTTACTTAAGTTTTCGTCTAGTGTTGATTTGTCGCTGCGAATAATGGTGATAAAACGAAAATGCAATACACTCTCTAAAGCAGCTTTTGATGAGAGATCGCTCTCAGAAGAAGAATGAAGAATACAAACCTCCCCCAAATGTAAATTTGAAAGAGGTTCTATCTTCCATAAAAGCTATGCTTGTATTCATTGAATCGAGGCCGAAAATTAAAACATCAGAGACAATTCAAGTAATCGTGCATTTAAAAAAAATAGAAATACTCACCAAACTATTTTGGATAGATATTTTAAATAAAGTAGTGTAAGTATACTTTTATTTATTTTTACCAAAACAGCCTTTTTATACGATTTTCATTAACTCGAATTTTCGATATCTCGAATATTTATACACTTCCCTTTGAGTTCGTGATAGCGAGAGTTGTCTGTATGTTGCTAATATTATACAACTTTATTTGAGATACATAATATTTATATTTAATATTATATAACAAATAAATGAGATATTACATCCATATGCTAATGAAATCATGTTGCATTTGAAAGATTAAATCATTACGGTATTGGTGGATCTCAAACAAGCAACAACAATTTCAACTAATCCTGAAAAGGACATGGATACAATTATCAATAGCGTCAAAGCAATAAGCGCCTGTGGTACAACAATAAACCTCATTCGAATGAAAAGCTCCTTTTCGCAAAACTTTAATCGATTCAATTATCCCCAATTTCCGCGAATCCGTACGTCAAGCCACAGGAAAAAGGCAATTACGACAACAGCAGCACGCAAACAGCTCCACCCCTTTTCCCGTTCTGGAACTTCGGTTTCCTTCCCCAAATGAAATCATTTGAATAACGCTCGTTTTGTGTGGACTCCGGCAGCACAAAGATCGCAATGGAAGAAAAGGAACACGTTACAGCTTCGGAAGGACGTTCGAAATAAAAAGAAATGGCGACACAAAGAACGCATTTTCCGCGTACAAACAAGCTCCTTTTTCTTCTTCTCCAAGAAGGTATTGGAATCTTTTGAAACTGCGTGTGTATTCAAAGGGGAACCGGGGCAGCCTACCACTTTGCAGGAAATTTATTGAAAGGATCTTCCACGGGTAGTGGAATCGAGGCATATTTTACGATGTTTTCCTTTTTTTTTTCTACCCAGAGTTGACAAGGGATTTCTCTTTCTTAAATTCTTTTCTGTCCCCGTGGTGGATGAAAACCAACCATTCTGTTCAATTTAATGCATCTTCCTTTCATGAGCGGTGCATGCATTAAATTTTTCGGAGACTAATGTAATGGAAGAAAGCTCTCAAATTCACGACGCTGTTGGGTGGTTGGGTGGCGTTAACCGTGATACTTCTACGAGACATTTTAGAATTAAAAATTGTTGTTGAAACTCAAAAGTTGAGATTACAAAAAATAAATTTTGTTGGTGTGGATGTTTGTATGTATGCAAGTGTTATATTCCTATATAAATGTATTGGATTCTGTGACATTCATATTAACTATTTTAACTCCCTTATGATTCTATATCTGACGAAGTTCCTTTTTGATTAATGCGATTCACAATGAAATGAAAACTGCGTTTTATTTTTAGAACTGGCATGTATGTTTGTGTTCATATGTATGTATGCATATGTTCGTGTGCATATGTATGTATACATGGGTTCGTGTGCATATGCATGTGTAATATGTATGTGTACATATGCATGTGTACATATGTATGTGTACATATGCATGTGTAACATGTATGTGGACATATGTATATGTACATGTGTATGTGTGCATATGTATGTGTATATGTGTGTCCATGTGTATGTGTGCATATGTATGTGTGTGCATGTGTAATATGCATGTGTACATATGCATGTGTAACATGTATGTGGACATATGTATATGTACACGTGTATGTGTGCATATGTATGTGTATATGTGTGTTCATGTGTATGTGTGCATATGTATGTGTGTACATGTGTAATATGTATGTGTACATATACATGTGTAATATGCATGTGTACATATGCATGTGTGTAACATGTATGTGAACATATGTATATGTACACGTGTATGTGTGCATATGTATGTGTATATGTGTGTTCATGTGTATGTGTTCATATGTATGTGTATCTGTGTATAGGTATGAGTATGTGTGCGCGTTAGTGTATATGTATGTTTGGATGAATGTGTGTATATGAATGCGTAGATACGTTGTTATGTATTTATGAGACTATTTAACTATAATTTTAAATATGTATGCATAAATATATGCATCACGTTTATTTGTATGTGTGTGTATGAAAGAATTTTATATTGTAATACATATTGTGCTTTTTTGCATATATTTATAGAGTTTTCTTTATGAATGGATTTGTAAGAGCAAGCAGAATGAATAATATACTATGGTTCAAACATGATTGTGTTAAATTTTATCTAATTAAAAATTGATTTTTTAAGTTTAGCTAATTTAATAGCGATCTGAAGCCAATACCACTTAATTGGGATTTCCTATGCCATTTAAGAAATCCCATTCACTGTAAGGAGTTTAATAAGTGAAAATAATTTAAAGTTATTATATCACTACAAATAATTTACTAGAAGAATTTTTGACAGGTTAATACACTTTAAAAACACTCTGAATAAAGAAAATTCACAATATAGCATTAACTGGCTTAATTAGTTAATTATTTCTGTGATACACTAAGTTAACTGGCTATTGATATATTTTGGAGAAGAAAAAAATATTAATGGACAATTTGATAAGTATTCTTATTATTCTTTAATCGTATAAATCATTCTAATTTCTTATTGTATGTCAGCGTAGTCATTTCAATTCTAATTTGTTTCTCATGATATAAAATTGTTTTGCTATATGTATTTCATTTACATTTTTTGCTGAAATCATTTACTGAATGGCTTTTAGCATTTACTTTTCTTCACAGACAAACAGTTAATTATATTGTTATTTTTAAAATTTAAGTATTATAATGTGTTCTAATTTCGTATAAAATCTTCTGTAATTGAAATATAAATTTGCTATTTTCATTGTTAAAACTATTTATAAAAAAATACTTCAACACATATAATCTATGTATTGCTAATCCCTAAAGACAAATTAAAGAAATATATTTGAACAAATTTGGAGATTTTTTTTCAAATAATTCCAAATTTATATCAATTAAAACTTTATCAAACATGAAAAAATTATCACTGACAAAAATTATTTCAAAGTTAGGTATTCAGGCAATTTTGTAACAATGCTTAATATTGATTTGAAAAGATTATAATTGTACTTTACGCTGAAATATTTTGATGTAGCTAGATTTCAATTTTTTTTTTTTTTACAGAATTATTATATTTTTGGATATGTTTGATGATTAATATTGTTACATTTAAATAAAACAATATTTTTAAAAAAATCAGCAGAATTTAAATAATAAAATATTATTTGTGAAGACAATAATATGTATCATACATAATCATATAGAAATTGTTTAAAATATGTGTATGGAATTATCTAAATTAAATATCTTATTTTAATTGTATAAAAACAAATGAGGCTTCTCTAATATTCTGAAACTTTTATTTTATTTTGGTAAACTCATGTTTGTTAAGCCGAGTAAACCAAATTTGGCATTTTCTACATTTTTTGGCTCTTTTTTTAACTTTGTATAAAGTATCTCGCATGCTTATGCTCAATTATCTTAAATGTTTTCTTAAACAATTTTTAACCTTAGAAATTTCTTAACTATCTGATATTTACTTTTCAGATGCCAATCAAAATTTATACGTGAAAATATAAACTTAATTTCCATCATCTCCAACAAAAGAAGACGACAGAAATATTTAATTAAATTTATGAAATTGCAGGTTTTATGAAGGAAAACTGCATCTATTTTAATTTCTGTTAAATTAAAGGTTTTTGTTTCAATATATTTAAAAGGTGTATGAAATATATCGAAACAAAAACCTTTAATTAACCAAAAACCTGCAAAAACCTTCAACCTTTAACCATTAAAATTACTCAAAAGAAATGTTGATTTTAAAAAGTTTTTTTGCAGGAAAATTATAAAATTCAAATGATTGCTATGTGTTTAATTTGAAAAAAAACATGTAGGATTTTATCTCATATATAAACAAAAGAAAATTATGTTATTGGTTTAGTGGAAGCCAGACCAAAACAAATAATCTTTTATTTTTATTGTTAATTTTTTTATATTTTTATTTTAGCCTGTTATATAATCTACACAATCACTCATTTTATTACTATTAAAAATTTTAATATAATAAATTTTCAAAACAAATTCAAAACATATTAAATTTAAAGCTATTACTATCTCAAAACACATAGCTCCAATTGCATGACATATAAACTAAACTGTGATTTACATAATCACTAACACCGAACTTTACGGCCTTTGCTAAATAACAAGATATTTATTACTTCTTAACACGAACTGAGCTTAAGGGAATAAATATGAACTAGAGTATAGGGTTTTTTAAAATATTAAATTTATTATTACCCTTGTAAGATGCTTGCGAAAATACGTCTTCAGAACAATATTTGTATGCTTGTTTTACACTTCCTTCGAAATTTAAGTCATTTCGACCAAAAGAAAAAATACAAATCTAGTCATTTATATTCACATTTTATCTAGTAGATAAAAATACCATTTTATTACCTTCTCAGCATATATCTTAAGTGAAGAAATATACGATTACGTAGAAAAAGGGATGTGTAGGAATATAAAATTCAATTTATTGAGGGATTTGCGTCTTTTATTGGCTTGGGTATTTTACGATTTTTTTTGCAAAATTGATTACTTTTTACACACGCAAGTGAAACAACTGCTAATTTAGGATTTCCATAAGTTGCTGACTAATTTTGAGAAATTGTATTGTTTTACAAATAAAATTGGTATTTTTTAAAATTAAAAGTTATTAATTATATAATTACTAAAGTAAGCATACTTTAACTGTTTTTAATATGTTTACCGTATTTTAATTATATTTATGTTACAATTCAAGCGATATAAAAATAGTTTATATTTGAAGTACTTTAATTTAATAGCGTTTAAATGATATATCAATGCACTTTATTTGATAAAAAGTATCTTAATTTAGAGAATGTATATGAATTTTTAATATTGTTATAATCTTTGAAGAAACCGGATCATATAAAAAAAAATTAAATGGTAAAACCTTTAAAATTCTTTAAATCCTGTAAAATGTAGTTTAATATCAACACATATTCTGATATAACTTAAACTATTTTAAATTTCTTACATGTAATGTTATAATATTTGAAATATTTACGATTAACTATTTTAGTGGTAGCATGCAAGAACAGTTTATTTTTTTGTTGGCAATGACCTATATGTTTACCATAAAAGAAATGGCGCATGGGAATTAAAGAAATAGTTGCATCTGTTAAGTAAATTCTCTTTTTCCAGCAAACATTTTTAATATACATAGAAAAATAGCTTACATGAATTAAAATTAGGTGTCAATGAGACTATTCGCTAAAACTTAAGGTATTTATTTGTACAAAAACATTCAGAAAAATAGCAGTTGGAAATTACTTACAATTTTATCAGCCATTTAATCCATTTTCAAATCCAATTTGAACATAGTCTCAGCTGGCAATTTATTAAATACTACGTTTTCTACTAAGTCCTATTTAAAAGAAACACATGGGCTGTATAAAGCTCTTAGTCTTTTCGCCGTAACTCGCATAAGTCACAAACAAATAAATATAATCCAATCTACATGCTTGGCGTCCTTTGGCGACGGTTAAGAATAAAAATGTCGTCTTCAGCTATTAAGATTCAAGAGAAAGAATCCTGTTTATTCAATTCTTTAAAAAAAAAAGAAACTGAAAGATAAATTTGAAACGAAAGAGAAGAAAACTTAAGCCAGATTCGAAAGAAAACGATTTTTGGAATAGCGCCATGCAATTTTCAAATAAAAGGAATGTACACATATTTCCTTTTAAGACTAGAGAATGAAGAAGATAGAGATTTGTCCATTTTTTTCTCGTAATTTATTTTTATACTGAATGTGATCAACTAAGCATCCAGTTGAGTTAATGCAGTATTTTTATCAACTAAATTTTTATTCATTTTTTTTTAAATATATAGTTTTGGAACTAAGGAATTGTGTGAAAGCGCTAAATATAGTTTATTGGACAAATCTTCATCTAAAAATCGGCTTAAGTTTTGATACTATTTTTATTTGTTATAAAATTTATTCCGTTGTAATGTTCTGCAATATACGTTTAAAATGTTTGAACAAGTGGATTAAACGTTTGTCTAATAAAATAAAATAATCTTTCTAAAAAAAAAGAAAACCTACTTTAAGGAAAATGCGCTAAAAAGTAAAAAATAAATTTAATTTTGCGGACGAGTTGGAAAAAATTGAACTATTTAACATCAATTTTATACTTATTAAAACTTTTTCAAATCGACTTATGGTATGATTTTTGGGAATTGGCACCAACTTCAAAAAGTTCTAATAAATATAAAATTAATATTAAATAATTAATTTTTTTTAACTCGTTCGTAAAATTAACAATTATTTTTTAACTTTTTAGCGCATTTTCTTAAAGTCAGTTTTCCTTTTTTTTAGAAAGATTATTTTATTTTTCCATTTTTAGTTTTTAATTTAACGGGGGGCTTCGCCTCCTGCTATTATTCACCAAACAATGCAAGTAACCACTTGTACTTACATTTTGTCTCAACAATGTATATCGTAAAACAATCCCTATCCATAGCAATAAATGCTGTGTAAACGAAATGTCATTGGTGTACAACTTATGTTAAACAAGGAAAACATTTTAAAATGGATAAATTGTTTAAAAAAACTCCGGTTAATCGACATTTCCGGGTATATAACAGCCGGATAACCGATTATTTTTTTACAGATTTTGTTTAAGTGGATTTTTCTTTATAAAACAAAAAAACATTTCGAAATCGGAAAATATTTTTTTTAAAAACGATCCGGTTATGCGAGAATTCCGGATAGTTAAATGACAGATAACAGAATATTTTTTTCAAATTGCTCCCAAGTGAAACTTCCCCTATTCAACAAAAAAATGTGTCCAAATATATGAAGTAGAACCAAATTCCCGCGCGAACATACATAAAAAAATTACATAACAGACGAATTGATAACCTCTCGACTTGGCGCGCGTTGGCGGTTTTAATTTAAAGTTTCTGGCGGTTTTAATTTTGGAGTTTTGGTGAACGCGCTGTGTAGTCGGTTAAAAATAATAAAACAAATATACTTACAGAGAACATTTGTTTTTGTTATGTTTTTCATATTTTTAGACCAGCAGTTTTGATTTTGGGTAAGTTTTGTTTTTTCATGTATATGTTTAAAAATTAATTTTCAGAAAAAATTAGTCAGAAAAATCAATTAAAATTATATAAGGTAAGATGTTTAAAAAAGATTATTAATGGGAAATTTATTTGGCGTATTTATGCAATGGCTTCCTTAATATAAATTTTGAATAGGTTTCATTTATATATTTTTATTTTTAAATTGCTAAAATATTTAGTTTTTTTTATATTTTTTAAACACAGAAGGTCTTAAACGGGTAGTTAATGGGAAATCATTTAATTTTTTCTATCCTGTGCGTTAATCAGTAAACCCAATATAAGTCCTTTTAAAAATAATGTAAACTACCATTTTGAAAAATCTATTTTTTTATTATTTGTTATTTTCGAAATTAAACTTTTATTTCTATAATTTTTAATTTATTTTGATGAATGAAATATTTTTTTTATTTAATTTTTTTTTATTCTGCAGACGATTTTTTAATTCCTTTACAACTTTATTTTAATTTTCTGTGTTCTAAAAAAACTGGAAGTTGAGTTTATTTGTGACCGAAATGCCGCCGAAATGTTACTACAACACATTCAAATTTTATTATGACGTCATATTTCTCTACGTCAGTGGTTCACAAACTTTTTCGAATCGCGGCGCCATTTTTGAATTAAGATTTGCACTACCTTAAGCAATAGTATTACTAATCATAAGTAATATATAAAAATAAATAAAACTAGTTAATAACAATATCACGCGCGGAATTTATCTTCACTTGACTTCGACTATCAACTGACTGACTGAATCGATCTGGCAACCCTTGTTCATATATTCCGTCCGCAAGATATTCCAGAACAGTCGAAATATATCACGAATGGTTACACAGAATTTTCATCGAATCATCTGTATTGATATATAGAAGTGGTATTATTAATACAAGATCCTTTTGCAAAGTCGACGGTTTACCTCATTGTTTTAGACCGCTTCCCTTTGGCGAGTATTGAAATAATTTTGGCGAATTTCTTAGTTTCTAACTGCGCAGTTACGCATATTACGGTACTTCGATTGTTTTTAGATTTGGCATTATTTTTATTTTTATGATTACACTTCACAAATCACACAAATCAATGAGATTCTAATGAATTTGGAAGGGCTTTCAATAATTCGCGGCACCCCTGTGACGAAGCCGCGGCCCACACTTTCGGTCAAACATAAAAAAAAACCACTATATTTCCACTTACTTCATAACTTTACTTTGAGGATATTTTGATGATATTTAATAGTTAAATATCTTTCAATAATTGGGATCATTGTATTAATTAATTAATCGCTTGGAGTACTGCATACCTTGCATTGTTCTTAACCCTTTGCACTCCGATGTCGCCTCTCAGGCGCCAACAAAACGACCAGTTCTTTTTTTCCCCTATTCTTTAAAATAAAAGAGAACAGCAGGATATTGTTTTTAGAACATCAATATTTTCTTCAACTTGTTCTCTTACAAATATCAAACAGATTACGATTTTTTTTTCCGTTTATGAGTGTAAAAAAATTCTGTGGAAAAGAACATAAAGAGGAATAACTGTTCCTTAGAAAGAACACACATTACAAAGTGTTCTTGGAGTGCAAATGGTTAATACATTATATACAGCAAACAAATGAGTTTTTCTCCAAAACATAAAAACTGTTATTTCATGTATTTCAATCAATACGTTAGCTATATATTTCAATTAAATTGGTAAGACATTAAAACATAAACGCTTTGATTGTCCCAGTCATTTCATTTTTCAATTGAAAATAATAGTTCAACCCAAAACACACTAACTTTCTAAAATTACCTTTAATTAAATCCATAAATTATCAAATAAATATCTTATTCACTGTCTAAATATATATTAAATAATTAAACAGTTTTAGTTGGTTGGAAAAATCTTTTATTCATATTCCAAATCCGCATGATAATACGTTTTATATTTTTTTTAAAGAAACGAAGGATATTGTGACCATTTTTCAATACGAATTCACAAATTACCTCAATAAAGACGTAACGCAATGCAACAGGGGCATGCCATTTATTCACAAGGCCCTTTTTATGCATAAAAACAATTACTTATGAAAACAGTTTATTAAAAAAAAAGATTTATATTTAAAATTGTCATAGGAAAGGATTATTTTCATTTTTATTTTAGAATGGAAAATGTTCTCAGAATTTGTGGAAATGGTATTTATGGGGCCATAAAGTAAATAGAAGCCATTTTCTTTTAAATCATCGCATTATAATGTTCTTTATTCTAATATATTTTCTAATAGTTTTTTATGAGCCGTATGTCCCGTAGAATTGATTTTTTTTGTGATGGAATAAATTTGTGAATGCCAAAAGTAATGTTTTTAAAAAACTTTGTGAATATATAATTTATATCTTACTTGAATGACTAATTTTTATGCTTTCAATTGATTTATATATAATTAAGTGAAATGGAAAGGTTGTCAAAATTTAAATCTTGTGTTTTTAGGGTTATACAATTTTAATATATATATATATATATATATATATATATATATATATATATATATATATATATATATATATATATATATATATATATATATATATATATATATATATATATATATATATATATATATATATATATATATATATATATATATATATATATATATATATATATATATATATATATATATATATATATATATATATATATATATATATATATATATATATATATATATATATATATATATATATATATATATATATATATATATATATATATATATATACAGAGAGAGAGAGAGAGAGAGAGAGAGAGAGAAAGAGAGAGAGAGAGAGAGATTGTATTTATGTGTATGTTCATGAACAAAAAACAAAAAATATATATTTATGTTGCTCACGAACGTGATGTTTAAGAACGGGAATATTCAATTGCGGTAATGGCAACCTTTTGGCTGGCGATAAACAATTGTTTTCTTCTTTGATATGGTAAACCTGGCTCCCTTCCGCCGCAGTTGAGCTAATTCCTTTGACAAAACCTTAGATTCCAAAATGGATGTTGATGTTTTTTAAATCTGTTTGTCTTTATTAGATTTCCATGTAAATAAAACAAACATCTGGAATTTGTATCAATATTATTATGTATGGTAATACATTAGTTTGTTTAAGTTTTAGCTTATATATATATATATATATATATATATATATATATATATATATATATATATATATATATATATATATATATATATATATATATATATATATATATATATATATATATATATATATATATATATATATATATATATATATATATATATATATGTATAAAAATGACACAATTTAAAAAAAATATATGATTTATTTTCTATTCCGTATTAATATCGAAGCAACTAAAGGTCAAGTCGATTAGATAGTTCTAGAGAAATTCACAAACTTTTCAATTTCGTTGTAATATGAAAAGTTACAAAAAGTAATGATTTTTCACAATTTTTTTATAAATAAACTACGAGTGAAAATACCAGTTTATTAAAGGGGTCATAAAACAATGTGCAATATTAAATTTATGAGAGAATAATTATTACGAAACTAATTATTTTCTAAATTATAATCCAGCAAATCCATTTACTTTAGATTCTAACACTGCATTTTCATCAACTATTTTAATATGTAAACATTTTGTGGTATGTAAATCAAGCATTTTAAACGTACTGGGTAATGCTAAATAACTTACAATACAACGTTTTATTCACTTTTCAAGATTATTTATATGTAATTTTACTCATTTTTCGTCCCCTTACCCACATAAACAATTTGTATACATACTTTTGCTGACTTTGTGTCCCACAGATTCCCAGTTGATTTTTTACAAGCAAACAAAGGTGTATGATTGATTAGCCTCTGTGATTTGTGAATAACGAACCACGTAATACCCACCAACCAATAACATATGTGATTGACGTCACTTACACTTTAAAATGACGCCATGTGTAATCTCTATACCAGGTTATCAATTGTTATTTTAATTTTAATACTATCAATAAACTAGTTCAGAATGTGTACTTAATTAATATAATATATTAAATAAAATAGTTTTTCAACTGTTAAAATAGAATTCTTAAAATATATTAAAATAAAGTATATGGTTTTTTAACTATTTAAAAAGGAACATTTTAAAGCGATTTATTTATTCTAGTTGTTTTTAAGTTCGGCAATTGCAATAATATTATTAATTGATTTTTAATTAAATATAATTTTGAGACAATATTAATTAAAAAAGGATTATGACCCATTTAATTAGTAGAAACTTATTTGTATTTAAATGTTTAATTACAATTAAATTTATAAATGCTAAATAAACAATTTAATTTAATATATAAATTTAAATAAAATTAAAAAAAAATACTAAATTAAATTTGATTACATGAATTCTATTATAATAAATCGTTAATTTATAAATATATAGAATTGAATAACTTATAAAATTAATATATAGAATAGTTTAAATATATTCCCAGGAATGATCAAGCAAAAAATCGAAATGGCAAAATAGCAAACTATAATTCCGTATTACTGGAGTTAAGATATTTTTACAAATATTAAATTAATTCAATTACCACTACATTTTAAAGTCATAATTATTTGAAAAGATTTAGCTTTTAAATTACACATATATGCAACATATTAGAAAATATTTTTATTACAGTGTGAAAATTATAATATTTAATTATTCTTAACATCGCTCAAAGAAGATTAATGTGGAAAACTACAGCGTCAAATATTTGCTTGGGGGAAAATGTGAGCGCTCAACGATACACAAACCTGTATCTTTACCATGGGGAACATACCATCGCTTTTTTCATCCTTGACGGCCGTTAAAGATATCAACAGCGGAGTGATTGGTTTCCCACTGAAACATTGGAATTAACCAATACATTGTTTTCCGACGTCGAACGCTGCGTGTCTGATGAAAAAAGCGGGGTTATGTTTGACAACTTTAAGGTTGTTGTGAATGAAAAAACAAACATTTTTCTTAAAGCCGTTTTTTATCAATTTTACCCTTGTACCACATTCCCCGTCAAATTCTCTTAAACACTTAAATAAAGCAAATTTTAAAAACAAATATTGCTTTTAAGCTCATGTTTGAATATTTCATGTAGTGTACAACTTCGGTATTTTATTGTTGTGTAAAGCTGGTTTTACAACTCCGGCGTTCACTGAAGAAAAACTGGTTTACAACTATTGGTTAATTTGCTTGATTTCCTATAAAACAACATTTCCAACATTTCGATTCCTCGGAATCGCCCATTTCAAATAAACACGTTGGTTTAATGCCAACTCGTAAAACTTGTAGATCATAAAAGTTGATTGAAAATTCAGGGTAGGCCATAAAGTGGACACGTTCTTTGCCATAAGAAATTTTGCTCTAAACATTTTTGCATCTCCTCCTACTTTGTGCGATTTTATGTTTTTGTGATGCCTTCAGAGCCTTATTATAATGAATTAATTAAAACAGAGCATAAAACTATAGTTTTGAAATACGGAATAGTATTGAAAATAACAAAAACATCGCTGTACAAAAAAGCTTAATGCGTGAATTTAAAAGTGGAAATCATGAAACGTTTGGATTTATCAATATGTTTCTTGTAGATTATAAACGTGTTAAATCTGTTATGTACACTGTTGAAAATTATTACGACCTTGAACCAAAATTTGGTACCCATTTAGCTGCAACCAACATTTGGTGCTTAGTTTCACCATTTTAAGGGTCCACCACGGATACCATTTAGTGGTGAAACGTTAAACCAAAAGTCATAAAGTTGCATAAAATTCAAAATAGGTGTTTTCTTAGTATTTCAGTAGTAGTATTTTTGTAGCGAAACTGGCAACCATCCGAACGCAAAATCACAACTTTTTACTTTTCTTTGTCAAGTCCACCGATCAGGATCAAACTAGGAATCATCTGATTCATAACTGGACTCCTTTATCCATTAGGCCACGGAGGACCTTGTTCGTCTTTGTTTTTCTGGGATTGGATTCCCCGGCATGTTGATGTAGCGACAGTGAAAATTTCGCTTGGAGTTAAAGATGTTGAAAAAATTATCGATGAAGCCTCCGCTTTTTTCAGATAATGGATTTTTGGTTCAACCTAGATTCCACCATAATATGGTGTAGACCTCTGTTTTGCACCAATATATGGTAAATCGTTGAACTGAAATTTTTACAGTGTAATGTGTTATTACTATATTGCGATATTTAGTTTCTCAGATCGTATTACTCATATGTCGAAAAATAATAACAGCTGTGTCGGAGAACGGCCAGAAGATTTTGATGTAAAACTTCATATCAGAAGAAAATTCAGTCTATTATTTAATGGAAACCTCACGGTTGTAACTCAAATATGTTAAACGGATCAGCGCATAATTTCCAAACGAAATATACCATCACCTTTCTGTGAATCGTGTTTTTTGTCACGGGGTAATAGTGTCGGAATAAATTAACCTAAAAATGTAACATAATGTTTCTATAACTAGTACCTCTTGGGACAAACCTAGAGACCAAAAAATAATAATAATAAATATAAAAACATTTAGTGAATGCACCCTTTACTGATCATTTAAGACCATTTTCCGATCAGTGTCAACCATTTAGCTACTGAACTTATATTAGACTGTAAATATACCTACATTTTAAAGATTTTCAGTAACAGTGATTAAATGGACTTTTAGAAACATATTGATATGTTCTTAGGTTCATTGATTGATTTTGTAACATATATTGAAATTCGTTTTTTTCGGTGTTCGTCATCCATCATTGTCTTCGTCTATATTAACCCGCGCGTATGCGCAATATGTGCTGTTTTGCACCTCACATAAAAGTGAATGCATACATATCCTAATTTCCATCGTCTCAAAATGAATCAAAACCAGTGAAACTGCTATCAGGTCTACCTTCTAATAGAGAGAAACTCCTATTTCGTAAATGGATATTGCAGTTTAGTATAATTGGGACACTTCATTAAGGCACTCCATTGTTCGATTTCGAGTGTTTTTTTGTTTAAGTATGTCTGTTTATTTGACCTCGCTGGAAGAGATGAAACGATTAAAAACGTGGCTGAAAGAAGGTTCGATAGGTGAATAATATATGACTGAATGTAACTTTTATTAAAAGTGATATTTGTTCTTAAGAAATGAAATTATATAATGCCCTTGCGCGTTCCTATGTTCCCCTGAATAGCTCACGTGCTGCCGGATTAGTATCTAAAGCACTATCCTTTAAATTCAATATATAAACTACCTGATGTGTACAAACGTGTATATCTGCATCCCTATTTTTTTCAGCAGTACATATAATATAAAATAGATAAAATCTCTTTTTGGAAATAATATTCAAATTTAAAGCATTAGGATGACTTTTGAAAACCTTCTTTACTGATATATTCAAAAACAAAAATGTTTGCAAAAAAGGAATGTGTTGGGAATATAAATTAAACTTTTATGCAATGAAAACAAACCTACAGATTCGAAGTTTTGTTTATCCGACTGAGGGGTAAGGCACGAGTCTTCCTAAACTAAATTTTGAAAAAATATATATATATAATAAAATTCGCCAATGTATATAAAATTCACATGAAACCCGACGCCAAAATAATATAAAAATACACGTACGTAAAACTACCAAATATAAAAGCAATTCTCATGGTATATCACTTTTTCAACGCCTTTCATAATTTACTATGCATCACCGTCTTCCCCCATTACGGATTCTTGATTTTAAATCACTTTTCCAGCAACCCTTAAATGTGAAAAACTTTTCCCTATTTCCAGAATAATTTTCTAACAGTACAGAACTCAAATTGCCGCGGCCATCCCTTTACGTGATCAGGTGCCTCTAACTAAGCCTGGACCATCGTTTGCTGGTATCAGGTAAGTAGCGCAAGACGTACTTCCACATAAAATTTTCCCTCTTTTCTCATAATCTCGCGAAATTCAAATGCGCGAAACACATTCCTGATCGAACATTTTCACTTTGGCAGAGAGAAAATCCGTTTTCGTCCAACTCCCCTTCGCATAAAATACGGAGAAAGAGGAGAAAATATTTTATTTTCCTTCGCTGGCCTTTCGATTTTTTTTAATATCGTAGACTTGGGGGAAAAACTCTCTAAGTCACGAAAAGTCTATTTTGAGATATTATGAAATCCGTTTTAAAGGAACCATACAAGACAGTACAATGTTATAAAGATTAAGATGTTTTACCATACAAGACAGTAACATGTTAAAGATTAACCATACAAGCCAGTAACATGTTAAAGATTAACCATACAAGACAGTAACATATTTTAATGATTAACCATACAAGACAGTAAAATGTTATAAAGATTAACATGTTTTACCATACAAGACAGTAACATGTTAAAGATTAACCATACAAGATAGTAACATATTTTAATGATTAACCATACAATACAGTAACATGTTTTAAAGATTAACCGTACAAGACAGTAACATGCCAATAAGTATAAGCTATCTGATTCCCAGTTGACGCCGATGCCTCCTTGGACGAGTGGATTAGGCGTCAGCTGGGAATCCAAGGGTCCCCGGTTCAAAACCTTGCAATGGACTAGACTAAAGAATAGTAAAAAGTAGTGATATTGCGATCGGAGGGTTGCCAACATCGCTACCAAAATAATAGAATGTCGTCCAGAACATCCACAACAAATAACGGCTTGTTTACGGGACTGGCGCACGATACATCTGATCGGGGTCCAAAGTCCCGACGTCTATTGAAGGCGTTGCGTTTCAGCTCAGGTGTTATCCTCGTCATCTGACCATGGTTCAAAAATACGAGGCATCGTCCCTGGGTCTTTCCATCGAGATAGGCACCGAACCGTCGCCAATATCCCACTGTGCAGCTTTAGTGCGACGTTAATTAACCAAAATCCAAAAAAAATCAGTTGACGCCTTTATCCACTAGGCCCCGGTGGCCCTGGTCTTTATTTCGAGATGGACCCCAAACCGTCGCCGATAACCCACTGTTCAGCTCTAGTGCGACGTTAATTAATCAAACCAAACTGAACAATTTTCATTACGAGAGTTGTCAGGTTCTTCCACCCCCGCTTTCAATTGAAAAACTGACTTAGTTACTTTTTCCCCCAATCCGACGATATTTTGGAAGCCTTGGCCCTCGTGCTTCCATAAATATTTCCTTCGGCATTCTAAAAAAAACCAGTAACAAACAATAAGAAATGGCTCGTTTTGCGCCGATTTTCCAGTCATTTGTGTTTTTGGATCTGGAAATCAGAAGTGTTACAGGCGCAAGGGGATATTGCCCCATCGTTACTGCATTCATATCCAGCATCGTGATTTGTGAGTGTATAAAGTTCGACAGCTATAACGAGAGAAAAAGTTTCTTTAACAATTCCTTGCGTATTTCTTTACTCCTGGAAAAACAGTTATGTGTATTATTTCCAAATAATGGTTTCTTGAATACATATGTTGAAGAATGTGCTTATTTCTGGGAAATAACAAATGTAAGTTATGTATTTTATTGCTCCAACGTAATTTGACACTTTTGTTTCTTTGGATCCTTTACTGGAAATATTTCTTCGATGTTTCGTGATTTTTTATATATAATTTTATGGTTATGGTGGGATACACACTCCCTTTCTTGCAATAAAAATATGGAATTGAATTAAAATTGGATTTAACGATGTAACTTCCATTTTTTTAATGTCTACTTAAGGGAGAACAGAACCCCATATCCTAATTTGTTTATTAATGAATTCAGAAATAACCATTTTATTATATTATGAGAACATCCTTTTCTGAACAATAATCAAAAACAAAAATATATTTTTAAAATTTAATTTTGTTAATTCTTGCTTTTTTTAAGCTTTAATTGACTTTTTTTAAAAAACACTACTCCTTTTTCAATTTTTAATGTTTGTAAAATATTTTAATTGATTAAATAACAGACGTATTAATAGACTTTTGCGGTTTGGGTTTTATTTGGTTATAAAAACTTATTTTAAGTTCACAAACCGAAAAATATTTTTTTTTTTTTTTATATTTAATAATTAGTAAAAAAATAATTTTTAACTTAATTTTAAGAAAAACTATTCATACGTTTATAAAACAAATATTATTAAAGAATCCAAAACTATTAACAGTTGTAACCAGCGTTATTCATTTATGTTATTATCTTATATGTTTGTCCTATTATCATGTCCCCGTCACCTGTATATATTTTCATGTTCCCGTTACGTGTCTATATATTGTTCCCGTTATTACGATTGTAACGCCCTCTACATATTTATGTCTTTCCCGCTGCACGGGAAAGCTTCAGTCATGTAACTGCCTCTTACGGTGATGCGTATGTAAGGTTTGTCCCTCCCCGTGATATTGTATGTTAGGCATATGTGATTAAAAATGTTTATGTTCTATCCTTGAGCAATTATTTAGTCAATACGCCTTATAAATGGCTACCCAACGTGGCGCAACACTGTAAGAACAGCAATTGCATGGCTCGCTTTTTAGGTTTTCGTTCCGATTGATGAAAATGGCGAGGGCCGCCATTTTGAAGTTCGTTTCTAAACAAACTATATTTCTGTTCTTCAGGCAAGAAGGAATGTCATCGGATGTTTAAGATAAGTGTTATTTTGTTTTCTCTTCAGTGTTATAATTTTTTTAATTTGTAGGCTAGGTTAAAGTTTTGAAACGCAAAGTTTCGTTTTTCAGTATACATCCTGTTTACTGTGAGGAGATAATTTGCATAACACGTATGCTGTGTCTCGTTTGGAGTGTTATCTCTATTGATTTAAATTTAACTAGTCTTTTAAAATTAAACCGCAATGGTTTGCTGTGTTTTTCACTGAATTTGAAATTAAAAAAAAACCACCTTGGTTCTGTAAACACTGATTCTGACAATCGTATTCGCATTGCGAATTCAAATTCGTACGCTCGGAGAAAAGCAATTTTTCCCCCCTCCTCTCCACGTAACTGAGAGTGTTTTATTTCTGTTCTCTTTTATTTGAAATTATTGCTGGCCTTGAAAATTCTGATTGTGGGTTTTATTTATTTTATTTTGTTCCATTTCGGGAAAAATAAAAGAATGTGGTTTGACATGCAAACATAAGAAATAAATGTTCTTAGTGTGATTCAGAGTAGTAGATTTTATATTGGCAGGAAGTTTTATTTGTGATAGTGCTTATTTAATTTAATTATTGGCATTAACTAATTATTAGTTATTTTGATCAGTTGGATAATTGATTATATTATAAAATTTAATGTTGTTTTTAAAATTTATTTTGAAAGAACACTTGAATTGATTCGTTATGAAATGGAAGTTTGTTAATGTTATTGTTTTGATTTTATATTTAAGTACTTCATAAATTTCTAAATAATTTAAACAAAAGTGATTCTTCTTATAAATAAATTTGTTCAATCATGTTAAAATATATTTTGGTATTCTGGTAATCTAATATTGAAATTGTACCATAAAAATTTTGCATTTTAACTAGAGATCGGGTGTTATACAGTGTCATTTACACTTGAAAAGATTTCATACTGCACAGTGTCATTTGCTTGAATAAATGAATAGTTGGAATGATTTTATAATGGTTTACAATAAATTTATAATAGTTTAAATGATTTAATATTATTTTAACTGATTTTAATTGGTTTTCTGAAAAATAATTATAGACTATTTGATTGCTAATATTTCATGGTAGGGTAATTGTAGTGAGTTTAAGTGCATTGAACTGTGAAATAGCTCTAGGACTTTGAGGTAATTATTTTGTGTGCCTGTTATCTACTGCCATATTCTGAACTCACAAAGGAACTATTCTGAAATCCCACGATGGCTTTTCTCGCACGAGGAAAGAAGATTGACCAGGTCCGGCTGGCAATTGATCTGGACTTGGATGGTATTGATAATCTCAAAGTTATTCAACTGAAGACGAGAATTCAAGAGAATGAAGCATATAAGGACGATTTAGAGTTTGTCCAAGCAAGGTTTGAAGAGATAATCGCTGAAAGAATAAAAGAGGAAGACCATGAAATTGAAGATAAGAAAAGGAAGGAAGGCCTTGAAATTGAAGATAAGAAAAGGAAGGAAGACCTTGAAGATAAGAAAAGGAAGGAAGACCTTGAAGATAAGAAAAGGAAAGAAGACTTTGAAGCTGAAGAAAGAAAAAGAAGATTGGAACTGGAGTACGAAGAGCGGAAAAGAAAAGACGATTACGAATTCCAACTTCAGAAGCTGAAACTCCAGGATGAGGCAACACGATCCCAAGTTCCTCTTACCCAGAACGATGGTTTTCAAGCAGCCAAACCAAGATTGGACTTGCAGACGCTGATCCAGAGATTCGATCCAGTAACGAATGACATCAGCTTATACCTCGTTCTCTTCGAGCGACAAGCTCACAGAGCTGAGATTCCAAGGACTTTCTGGGCCTCTCATCTGATTGGTCTGTTGCCATATGATATTGCTCAGATCATGGCAAGAGAAGTCGAAGAAGTTGCACAAGATTATGAAAAAGTGAAACAGCTGCTTCTAAAGTGCTATAAACTCACTCCAGAGAAATTTCGTCAATTGTTCACAAAACATTCGAAATGTCAAGAAGGCACTTGGACAGATTTCGCCTACGAACTTAGGAATTACTTTCAAGGTTGGATTACAGGTCTCGAGATAACAACTTTTGAAGAATTGTCTGATCTGATGGTTACAGACCAGATTAAACGCCGTGTTCCACAAGAAGTCAAAGAGCACTTCATCGATGACTGGACACAAATAAAGACGACTACAGATCTAGTACAAAAGCTAGATGACTACGAGACGGTTCGTCCAAACAACAGAAATGACTCTACGTCGAATACCAAGAAGTGGTCCAGTCCAAGATTTAATACTGGAAACTTCAGAAAAGTGGCGCAGAATCCAAAGCCAAGGCAAAATGAAAGAAATCCTAATCCAGAGAACAAGCCTGTCATATACTGCTATGGATGTTCCAGACCTGGTTTCATAAAGGCAAAGTGTCCGACATGCTCTCCAACGGCGAGAAATGAGAATTTCCCTGCAAATTCACTTACCATGTACACTTGCCATTCCAAGATGTCCCCTATTGCACTGATTGATGTGTGCATATCCGGTGTACGAGCCAGAGTTTGTGCAGACACAGGTGCCAGCAGATCAGTCGCTGGTGAGATCCTCTACAACCTGCTGAAGAGAAAAGGAGTGGAGTTCCAGGAGACTTCAGTAACCATGACCTTGGCAAACGGTTACCAAACTACTGAAGAGGCTTGCACAGCCACGGTGTCCATTGAGATTGAAAACAAAACAATCATTCTGGATCTCCTTGCCCTTCCAAATGCAAAAGGAAATCGAACTCTCTTAGGAACAGACTTCCTAGAAAAGTCGGAAATTGTTCTCGACATAAGAAACAAAAGGTGGAACTTTTGTGACAACCCTCGCCGAAAGGTTTATTTTGGGAATGACATTACATCGACGTCTCAGCAACCTGTCGAAACTCTTCCCATCAACAGCTGTAATCTCCGTGAAGAAGAAGGCGAGAGCTTGAACATCGAGCAAAGGCTACAGGTCAATAATTTGCTTCAGGATTTCGAGGAAAGCTTCAAACCAGGGGGAGAGAGCACGACTTTCATAGAGCACCGCATTAATACGGGAACGCATGCTCCAGTCGCTTATCCACCCTACAGAGTTTCTCCTGCGAAGAAGGAAATATTGAAAAAAGAACTGGATGACCTCTTGCAAAAGAAAATAATCGAAGAATGCGAGTCACCCTTTGCTGCTCCGGTGGTGTTGGTACCCAAACCAAATGGAAAAACAAGACTGTGTGTTGACTATCGCGGCTTGAATGCAGTGACAGTTGCAGACCACTACCCTCTACCACAGATCGATGACCTTATCCATGACGCCCGACATGTAACTTACATGTCCACTATTGATTTGAGGTCAGGTTATCACCAGGTGAGCGTGCATCCGGAGGATAAAGACAAGACGGCTTTCACAACCCAGTTCGGAACGTTTAGATTCAACCGAATGCCTTTCGGGTTGAGAAATGCACCAGCTACATTCCAGAGGCTGATGGACAGATTTAAAAGTGGTCTGCCGGATGTAAAGATACTAGTCTACTTTAACGATATCATTGTCTTATCCGCTACCTTTGAAGATCACCTAAAAGACCTCAAGAAAGTTTTCCAACGACTTTCCCTGTTCAACTTGAGGGCAAATAGAGAGAAATGTCAATTCGCCTGCCCAAAGGTTAAGTATCTAGGTCACTGGATAACTACCAAAGGAATCGAAGTTGATCCAGAGAAGGTTGAGGCTATCCTGAAGATACCAACTCCGAAGAACGTCAAACAAGTACAATCCTTCCTACAGACCTGTTCTTGGTATCGAAGATATATTCCAAACTTTTCAGAAGTAGCAAGACCTCTTAGCAATCTTACTAAGAAAAATGTCATTTGGAATTGGGGAACAGAGGAAGAAACTTCTTTCAAGACTCTGAAAGAACTTTTGGTTAGTCCACCGATCCTTCGTCAAAGTGATCCAAGTCAAGCATACACTCTCCGAACTGATGCCAGCGGTTATGCCCTTGGTGCAGTTCTCTTACAAGGCACCGGATCTGATGAACATCCTATTGAGTATGCCAGTCGCTTACTCACTAGTGCCGAAAGAAACTATTCGACTACAGAGCGCGAGGCTTTAGCTGTAGTTTGGGCTTTAAAGAAGTATCGTGCCTACATTGAAGGACAAGAGATTACTGTTGCATCCGACCACCAACCTCTTAAGTGGTTAATGAGTTTGAAGTCTCCTACGGGACGATTAGCAAGATGGGCTCTAGAAGTTCAATCTTTCAATTTGAAGTTAGAGTACATCCCAGGAAAATGCAACGTGGTCGCTGATATGTTGTCAAGACCAGCTTGTCAGCATGCCGAACCTTCATGTGAACTGTGTAGCATACACATCGACGTTCCCTCACATACTTCAAAAGAGCTCCGAGAAGAACAACTTAAAGACCCAGAAGTTGAGAAGATAATTCGTTGTTTCGAAAGCAATGAGAAAAACGTAGACTTCGCCAACTGGACTGATAGTGGTTACCTGATGAATCAAGGTGTGCTTTACCGATATGCACCAGACTCGGACAGTGACGAAGCACAACTGGTCATACCGGCTCAAGAAGTAAACTCCATCCTTAAAGATCATCACGATGCTCCAACAGCAGGCCACTATGGAGCCGAAGGAACATTCGATCGTATAGCAAAGCGCTATTATTGGACAGGTATGCGGAAGTTTATCACGGACTATGTAAAAAACTGCATAGAGTGCAACAGATACAAAGCTTCAAACCAAAAGCCAGCTGGTTTGTTGCAAACTCCCGTTCCGGCCCAACGATTCGAGACTCTTGCAATCGATCTGTTTGGCCCATTACCAGAAAGCAGAGATGGTAAGAAATGGATATTCATCATCGAAGATGTCAACACTCGATGGGTTGAACTCTTCGCATTACCCACTGCAACTGCGAAAGAGTGTGCTACTACACTACTAGAAGAAGTATTATTGAGGTACGGAATCCCACGTAGAATTATAAGCGACAACGGCACGCAGTTTGTGTCTGCCGTAATGCAACAACTTTGCTGCATGCTAGACATCAACCAAACGTTGACACCGGTCTATCACCCTCAAGCAAATCCGGTAGAAAGAAAAAACCGTGATCTTAAACCTCGTCTTGCAATCCTGGTTCAAGACGAACACCGATCCTGGTCTGAGAAACTGCCAGCAATCCGTTTTGCGCTCAACACAGCAAAGTGCCAATCAACTGGGCAGACAGCAGCATTTCTCAGCTTTGGACGAGAATTGCGGACGACAGACGACGTGACTAACGACATCCGAGGAGTGATCGACAACGACAATTTCGTCCCTGAAATAACACCGTACCTTAAAAAATTCTCAAGATTCACAGCCCAGATCAAAGAAGTCATCGAAACCCAACAAGACAAAAGAAAAATCTACGCAGACAAAAGGCGTAATCCGGCTCCACCATATGCTCCAGGTGATAAAGTGTATGTGACCCTGCATCCCGTCAGCAAGGCTGCCACTGGACAATCCAAAAAGTTTATGCCCAGACGAGATGGACCATATGTCATCCTTACACAAAGATCACCATCCACATTCGAAATTGCCAGCCTGGACAATCCCCAAGTGCCCCTGGGCGTGTACCACACTTCTGCCTTGAAGGCCTACACCCAGGACCCCATCGAACGTCCTTGCAATCCGTTGCGAAAGCGAGGACGGCCACCAAACTTACCCAAAAGAACTGGTGCTGGCCCCTCGTCGGGACTACGTCGGAGCCAGAGGGGGAGGATGTAACCAGCGTTATTCATTTATGTTATTATCTTATATGTTTGTCCTATTATCATGTCCCCGTCACCTGTATATATTTTCATGTTCCCGTTACGTGTCTATATATTGTTCCCGTTATTACGATTGTAACGCCCTCTACATATTTATGTCTTTCCCGCTGCATGGGAAAGCTTCAGTCATGTAACTGCCTCTTACGGTGATGCGTATTTAAGGTTTCGTTCCTCCCCGAGATTATTGTATGTTAGGCATATGTGATTAAAGATGTTTATGTTCTATCCTTGAATAGTTATTTAGTCAATACGCCTTATACAGTTTAGTTTTCAAGTTAAGCATTTACAAAGATTTAGCATTTTAAACGTGACCAAAATTTAAAAAAAAAATATTTTGAGTAAATGGCGATTGTTGCAGGCGAAAAGTATGTAGAAAGATCATAAATGTTATATAAATATCTAAAAAAAACATTTGTTCTGTTTATTTTATTGTTTTGAATTTTTTTACACAAATTCTTAAGAATGTATAGGATCGTTTAATAATGAAAAAAAATGTAGCAATTTTCTCGGAATTTGGTGTATGGGCCTCCTTTAAATTTATTAAAATGTGTTTTTTTTGTCAAATTAATGTCTTCCTATAGCTATATATATTGATATACCTATGTAGGATTGAAGATATAGCCCGATTGATTGAACTAACGTTGAATTAGTGTTACAGAATGGGCTATTGGTTATGGTTTGAAATCTATCTCGAAAGAAAAACACGGAAACACTTCCTCAACATTTTGTACCATTGTCAAATGACGAGACCAACATCTGAGCTTGCACCCCAATATCCCAATTTCAACATTACGACCAAATTGAGGACTTTTAAACCACGAAACAATTTACAATATACCAACCATCTCTACTCGACTGATGATTTGGTTAATTAACGGGACACTAGAACTGCAAATTGGGCTATAGGCGACAGTTCGGGGCCTATCTTGAAGAAAAGACCCAGGAACAATGCTTCTTATTTTTTAATCATGGTCAGATGATGACGACAACACATAAGGTTGGTTTGTTTAATTAACGTCGCACTAGAGCTGCACAGTGGGCAATTGGCGACGGTTCGGTGCCCATTTTGAAAGAAAGACCCGGGCACGATGCCTCGTATTTTTGAACCGTGGTCAAATGACGAGGACAACACCTGAGCTAGCACCCGACGCAACCTCAATAGGCGTCAGTACATTGGACCCCGATCAAATTTATCGTGCACCAGTCCCGTATACACGCCAGTATAATTTGTTGGATATTCTGGACAACACCTAAGATATCACCCGATGGAACCTCAATAGGACGTCAGGATATTTTATCTTGCGACCAGATTTAACGTGTGCAAGTTCCATATACATGCCGTGAAATTGGAGGAGGGCTTCGGACGACGTAATTTTACTTCGCAGCGAATCTGGCAACATTTTGTCAATCTGGCGACATTTAACATTTTGTCGTGTTTTGGTATAATCCTTATTCGAACTTGCAACCCTCTGGTTGCTAGCCAACGACGGATCCTCGTGACTACATGCCCACCGACTGAAGTTTGAAAGACGACGCAAGTACCAAACATGCAACCTTTCGTTTGCGAGTCCACTGCTCTCTAAAACATGTATCGAACCCAGAACCCTCCATCTACGTACTCTTCCCAAATGGCCACCGTGGCTGTGTATCTGTTCTTCGATATAAGCCCAGAATATGTTTTTATATCCTTTTAAACTACAGGGAATCAAAAGAAATACGGAAATCTTGATACAATTTAACTAGAAAACAAATATTTCCTTAAATTACGGGGAATACGGAAATCTTGATACATTTTAACTAGAAAACAAATATTTCCTTAAATTACAGGGAATCACAAGAAATACGGAAATATTGATACATTTTAACTAGAAAACAAATATTGCCTTGCATTCCACATTAATTAAAAGAAAATAAACAATATACATATGTCATTTGCAGATCAACCGATCACATAAATTAGTCATAAAATAGCCCATTTTGCAGATATCTAGATGAATAGCATCGAGCTCACCGTAGACTACTAATGAGCAGATGGTGCCAGAAATTAGTGGCAGTTCAGGCGTTGTCAATATTCAAAGATTTGCATTATTAAATGGGGGCACCTGGATCGGTAATTGTATAAATCGGTAATAGATACAATGAAGGTGTTATGTACAGGTCACTCAATCGATTTCAGAAGCGTTTACCAATGTGACCTAATACCAGTATTGTAGTTTATTTAATAGATTAAACTTATTTTTAAAAGTTTTTTAAAGGTACAACGCATATTAACCACTGAACTCTAACTGTAACTACTGGAAGGCTCAGAACTTGTTTCCTCTATGGACGCGTTGAAGCCAAAGTGGGAGCAGCCAAACTGTGTCCCAACATTTTTTTAAAGTGATTTGGTGGTGTTTTTTTCTTAATATCATGGCATTGTAGAAATATTAAATGCATATAAATATTATAGTTTCTTCTTATAGAAATAATTTTTATATTGCCAAACAAATAGGAGCCCCAGTTCCTCAGTTGATAAGGCGTCCAGCTACTAATCCGAGGATTGGTGGTTCGAACCCGTGCGATGGACTTGACAAAAAAAAGTAAAAAGTAGTGATCTTGTGAGTGTTGCCAGATTCGCTACAAAATACTAGAAAAGTCTTCCAGAACATCTGCAAAAATTTATGGCGTGTATACGGGCCTGGTGCACGATACATCTGATCGGGGTCCAAAGTCCCGGCGTCTATTGAAGGCGTTGGGTGCCAGTTCAGGTGTTTCCTCGTGATCTGACCATGGTTCTAAAATAACGAGGTGTATGTGTGGATGTGTATGCGTTCCCGTGTCTTTCCTTCGAGATATACCCCGAACCGTCGCCAATAGCCCACTGTGCAGCTCTAGTGCGACGTTAATTAACCAAAACCAAAAACCGTATACACGCCGATAATATTGTGGATATTCTGGACGGCTTTTCTAGTATTTTGTAGCGAAACTTGCACAAAAGGAGTGAAATAGAAAAAAAAACTCTGACAAAAAATGTTGAAAAATCGTAATTCTGCCAACATCTATAACACTAAGCCATTACTAACTTATTTTTTACCTAAATACCATATATCGCTTTGATTCTTTAATAAAAAAGTATTTCCAAGGGTTATACGTACATAACTAACTTTTAATTTGCCAACAAATTCCATTTTCTACCCATGCTAAACTTCTTTATTCCGCTTCGCTCGAAGTTTCTGAATTTAGAGAATCTCAAGTTCCAAGCGTCTCATGAGAATTTCTAGTCACGTCCGTCCCTAGTCGATCTTTTAATTTCTGACTTGCCACTTCCCACAATTGCAATTGGTAAGTGGCAACAACACTAGCAGAATAGAGATGAGGTCCGTCATGGGAAACTTATCGTTTGGTAAATTGCGCAGGAGAGGCTTTGGGTTACAAGTTCAGGTTTTGATTGTTCTGTTATCAATTGATCGTGTGTCAATCAGATTTGGGGTAAATTTGCCTGGAAATAAACTTGCACAATTTAAAGTATGTATTTTATTAAAATAAAAATATAATGTTAATTTAATGTGATATATAAAAGAAATAAGTAATTTGTTTACAAATTGTCAGTATTGTTTTGTTTAAAAGGTACGGTAAACTTTCAAAAAAGCAAAAATCTATCAAAATGATTATTATTTTATGTGTTGGTATAAATAACACTGCTCTTTATTTTTAAAGCACAGTTATATAAATGCTTCATTTAATATGTATAAAAAATAATAATGTTTGAGAAAAAAAAATTAATATATCTTTTACTAAAATGCATGTTTCTCATTTTGTTAAATTTGAAAGCAGGTAATGTTTCGAAATGTTCCATGAGCATTAGTTTTTTTGTTAGAATCTTGAAACTTATTTAAAGATGATATGCATACTTGTAAAAAATATTTTTGTATGTTTATCATATGACAGTAAATAATAATTGTTATATTATGAATATTGTTGGGACATGTTTGAATGTTTCCAAGTTTTTAATGGACATCTAAATAAGTTAAATCTTTTTTAAATAAATACGTTTTTTAATTGTTTTACCCATCCATTTACATTTAAACATTTAGTTCGGAATGTAATATGGTGTAAAAAATGCTGCAATTAAAATATTCTCAAATAAAAATATCGCACGGAATTATTAAACTTTTAAATATATTATACATGTTTTTAATTAAATTAAAAAGTTTTTATTTTTTTAAATCAAATTTTTTCCCCATGTTTATTGGTCATTTTAAATACATGGTAAAATTTTATAACGTTAACTTGAAAACTAAAGAAAAAGGTTTTCGATATTCTACCGTATCCTTAAGAACAACGTGAACTGGTGAAAACATAACTTCTGTGTATCGATGTTTTACATGACAAATAATACAAATTGCTATATAGCTCAACTACATTGAAATAATTACTGTATCTAAAAAATCTGGAAAATCGATGACCGTCCATTCAGAGTGATTGCGTAAAAAAATCCCAACATCACCATCTTAAATTTACGGAAACGTTATGTTCGAAATATTTCGTCCGCGCCTGTTCGGCCTTCTTTTTCTTCAATATTTAATAAGTTCTAGATATATCTACACTAGTCATAAGTTTATACTTCTAGGTATCATTTTTCTGTCTTAAATTGTTTTTATAATTACGTTTCATATGTCGCTCATAGCTTCTAAAACTTGTTCCTTACCACATAAATGGTTTAAACTCAATTGGAATTGTAGAACTCGTTCTTATCTTCAATTTAAGTGGACACTCCCCACGACCCGTCGATTAAAAATTTAGTTGAAAGGCTTAATCAGGCCAGCGTATGCCCAAAATTTGACTTATTTTCCCCAACCACGGACAAAGGTCAGAAGGGATTGATGACCAGCCTCGTCGACGCGTCTCATCATCCTCTACACGCGGTTATATATTTATTTCCATAGGTTATTTGTCCCTGAAGTTATGCGGTATACATGAGCATGTATTTTTAATTAGTTATTTAAAATTTTTTATAACTTATCCTGTAAAATTGACATAGTACACTGTAAAAAACAAATGTACTTAAAAATGAGTATTTGAACATACTTGTTTTTCTTTGAGTACAATTGCATCGCTGACATACTCAAATTGAAGTAATCGTAACTTCTCAAAAATGAGCAATGTGATTTCATATTGCTAATTTCAGCTTCTATTCAAGCCATCTTAACAAAGCGACCTAACACACTTAAAATAGTTGTATAGAAGATTGTTTTTCACATTATTTGCAAAAGTAACAAACTTAAAATAGTTGTATAGAAGATTGTTTTTCACATTATTTGCAAAAGTAACAAACTTAAAATAGTTGTATAGAAGATTGTTTTTCATATTATTTGCAAAACTAACAAACTTAAAATAGTTGTATAGCAGATTATTTTTCACATTATTTGCAAAACTAACAAACTTAATATAGTTGTATAAAAGATTGTTTTTCATATTATTTGCAAAACTAACAAACTTAAAATAGTTGTATAGAAGATTGTTTTTCACATTATTTGCAAAACTAACAAACTTAAAATAGTTGTATAAAATATTGTTTTTCATATTATTTGCAAAACTAACAAACTTAAAATAGTTGTATAGAAGATTGTTTTTCACGTTATTTGCAAAACTAACAAACTTAAAATAGTTGTATAGAAAATTGTTTTTCACATTATTTGATGTCGACTGCTTAAATGCAAAGTTAGTTATCGCAGTTCAATTACCTTACTTCCCATTCTTTGCGGCACATCTTTTTAACATGTCTTCTGTTTATAACTTCTTCACGTCGCCCTAGTAGTACAACGGATAAGGCGCCGGTCTGCAGTGGCATATGATCCGGGTTCGATTCCCGGTAGGCCTTGGTTGTAATTGTTGGTATTTATTGAAAGTGATTTATGAAGACAGCCAATGTAGGCCGTTTTTATTCATTTTACTCATGTTTGAGTACATGTCTTTTTCAAAAATGAAAAAATGAAACTTATGTATTCGGAGCTATAATAAGCTTCGAATGCACTCAAAACTCAGTACGTTTTATTTATTTTTGAGCACCTATTTCTAACAGTATATCGTATCCCAGCAAAAAAAGTCAGCATGAAACCTTCATCAAAATTGTTAAAAATTAAACTTTTTAAAGGATATTGAAACAAAAAACTGCAGTTTTTTGGAAGTTTTTCATTTTCCGGCATAAAATCTTTAAAATATCTGCATTTTCCCTTCATGATTAAAAATTGAAGGTTTTTTGCGGGTTTTCATGCAGGATTTTTACAGTTTTTATGAAGGACATTGAAACAAAAAACTTTAATTTTATAGATCTTCAAACAAACTGCAGTTTTCCTGAATAAGACCTTCAATTTCAAAATTTTTATGAAGGTTTTATGCTAAATTTTTTTGCTGGGGTACCTCCGTGGTACAGATATATACATACATTTCTCCAAGTACATAACAAGAAAATTATCTAAATATCATCGGCTCAACTCAAAAGCGCAAAATCCACTTTCAAGACGACAACCTCAACAACCACTTCAGATATCACGCTCGATAGCGTCGCACTCAAAAGGGCGTTACTTAAGACCCTAAAAAGCGACAAGTCGATACTTCAAACAGCATTAAAAAACAAAACAATATTTTATCACTCTTCACTGAGCAGCTTTCCTTCTGAAGCAGCAACAGAAAAAAATGTCCGAAGTCTCATCACAATTTAACGAACTGGCACTGCTCCAGGAAACAACGCAACGCCTGCTAAAAAAAACTGAAGAAACCTTCGATATTCATCTTATATCTTTTTATTTTCCAGGACGGTAAGAAAGATAAAAGCAAATAGATGTTGTTTCTTTCCTTCTTCCCCTGGTTCCTTAACTGCCACCAGCATTCTTCTGTGTATTAACAGCAGGACGAATTATAAGTCCACCACCTAATGTTCCCGTTCCGTAAAGTACTAAACCCATTTATACTTTGATCGAAGAATGAGTAGCCGGTGTCATCTATGGGAATTTGAAGGGGTTCGCTGCCAAATGGTATAAGTCCAAAATCGGAGTTCCTTCAAAAGAACAAGTTCATCTTGTTTTTTTGTGTGTGTAAATTATGGTATTGATGCATAGTTTGGCAAGTAAACTCGAAACAATGTAAATAATAACACACTCATATTTTAGAACATTCGGCGATCGCCACGACTACTTTTGTCAATTTAGTCTTCCACCTAATGTTCCTGTTCCGTAAACCACTAAACCCATTTATACTTTGATCGAAGAATGAATAGCCGGTGTCATCTATGGGAATTTGAAGGGGTTGGCTGCCAAATGGTATAAGTCCAAAATCGGAGTTCATTAAAGAAGAACAAACTGTAAGTTTATCGTTATTGTTTTGTGTGTGACAATTATGGTATAGATGCATATAGTTTGGGAAGTAAACATGCAGAACTGTCATGAAAAACACTCTCCTTTTTAGAACATCCTGCGATCGCCACGACTACTTTTGTCAATTTAGTCTTCCACCTAATGTTCCTGTTCCGTAAACCACTAAACCCATTTATACTTTGATCGAAGAATGAGTAGCCGGTGTCATCTATGGGAATTTGAAGGGGTTGGCTGCCAAGTGGTATAAGTCCAAAATCTGAGTACATTCATAAGAACAAACTGTAAGTTCATCGTTATTGTTTTGTGTGTGAAGTGATGGTATGGATGCATCGTTTGTGATGTAAACTTGCAACACTCTCATTTTTAGAACATTCTGCGATCTCCACAGCTATTTTCGTCAATTTAGTCCACCACCTAGTATTGTTGCTTTTCTTTTTTACTTTGATTGAAGAATGAATAGCCGGTATCATCAATAGGTACAACTATTTGAATGGATTGGCTGCCTGAGTGGTATAAGTCCAAAATCAGAGTTCCTTCAGAAGAACAGACTGTAAGTTAATTTTTTTCTGTGTGTGTGTGTGAAACTTATGGTATGGATACGTAGTTTGAAAGGTAAACCTGCAACGTCTTCAGAAATAACACTGTTCTTTTTAGAACATTCTGCGATCGCCACGACTACTTTTGTCAATATGGTCCACCACCTAATGTTCCCATTCCGTAAAGTACTAAACCCACTTATACAATGATTGAAGAATGAATAACCGGTACCATCAATATATTCAGTCAATTTATGGGTTTATCAGCATTTTATGGGTTCCATCCTAAGTGGTATAAGTCCAAAATCCGAGTTCCTTCAGAAGAACAAACTGTAAGTTACTTTTTTTGTGTGAAAATTATTGTATGGATACATAGTTTTGGAAGTAAATTGAGTTGTAATAACTCAGTTTCCATTTGAGCAATCGATATCAAATAATGTGGAAAACCATCTTCTTCTGAACACCTATTTTAAGTATGTCAGGTCGCTTTGTCGCTTGGACAGAAGATGATATTAGCAATAGTTAATCACACTGATCATGTTTGAGAAAGTACGTTTACTTAAATTTTGGTACGCCATCGCTCCTTTGAGAAGCAATTGTACTCAGAGAAAAATAAGTACGATCATGTACTCATTTTTAAACAACATTTTTTTACAGGGCAGCTAAGTGGACTTTTTTAAATTTTCGGGAACAAAACAAATTGTCTTCGAAATTAATATAGATTTTGACTTTAAAAAAATATAATATAAGTTAACTTCTATTTGAAGTAGGTGTTGTCCATAAATAAGTTACAATATTTAATCCTTCCTTTTTTTAAAAAACAAGAAATTTTTGCAATTAGCTGCTTTGGTCAATAAAATACGTTTTCACTGTAAACACAAACTTTTTCAAAGTTAATATGGCCGTTGAGGTATTAGAAGTTAACAAGAATTGTTTACACAATTATGTGTTTTCCATTTAATATTCTGATTTCGTAAAGAAAATTCCATATTTTTTATTTCATAAACCCGTCAACAAATGGCTCGATTTGCCATTCACGCTCCACATGCCATCTAATGTCGCTTGTCTGGTTTCGCATTAAAAGCAAAATTCAATGTGAAAAATTACCCATAAAACGAAATTAAATTTGAATGAGTTGTGAAAAACAATATTGGTTTACCATAGGATTCCGATTCCGTAATAAATTCAAATTACAAAAAAAAAAAATAAATTGATTGGTTTCTGAAGCAAATGATTTATTTTTCTAACAATATTTTATTTAAAATATGGTGATTACTATATGAAATTACCTATATCTTTATGGGGGAAGGGTAGAATTATAGTTAGTATTTTAAGTGCTACTCTACAGTTATTTGTCCGAGTATTAATTTAGAGGGGCGCTGTAACATATATACTTTTTTATATTTTTGAATGAAATGTTTGGCCTATATTTAAATTTATATAAGAAAGTACTATTTCCCACAAAAAAAATCCACAATTTTATGTATTTTTTCAAAATTTAAACTGTCTTAAATTTGTTAAGGTTTTTTTAAAATACCAAGTTTTTTTTAAATATTTATTTTATTTTCACCAATTTTTTTTATCAGATTCTTTGAATTGTAATACGTAAGAATTGTTCTTAACATTTTGTATAACACGTGTATTTAATTTGTATGTAAATAGTTATTTACAATCACACAAAATGTTTCCTTAAAACTCAAATTGTTTATAACGGTATTTTGTTAATAAATACTAATACTAATCATAGAGATAATCCGCAAGTAAATTTATAATAAACACATATTTTACAATATATTAAAAAAATTATATATTTTCCTATTAATAATATTAAAAAAAAACTAATCATTCTGTAAATATTTCATATGAAAGAAAATAAAACACTGATAAAAATAATTTAAAGATTTCGTTACTTGTAACACATCATGTCATCCAGCATAATACATCTCAATAATACATCACAAATAACTCATTCAAAATATAGACACATTTTTAGAATATTGCAAGCATATTTAGAAGATGCCAAACCAAATTTTTACAAATAAAAAAAAAATCGTGAATTTTTTTTTTGAGGGGGGCGGGAGATATTACTTTGTTTCCTTAAGCATACAAAACGTTGTTGTTGTTCGAGTACAGATTTTCCTTCACTTGAACAATAAGCTATTAGGCAATGTGTATATTACCTAGATAGTGTAGTGTGATAAGTGAAACACTTTTCGCAGTTGGTCGGTCTAGTTAATTTGCCGATTATTCAATTTTTTTTATTCCTATAATAAATTCGTTTATTTTATAATTGTCCTTATTGTATAATATTTATGTTTAGGCTACTTTTGTAGAAATATTTTTTTTTCAAAGTTGTATCCAGCTATGCAAAGTTAAAAAAAATAACTATAAGGTATTTTATGAATGCAATGGCAACTGCATTATATGAATGGAAATGTGTTGCGTGCACATTTTGTGTTAAAATTGCTAATGACAGAAGACTACTAAATCATTACATAATAACAAACGTCATTTTATTGCAATTGCATGTCAAGATTTTAAAATTAGAACAAGCATGGGTGTCTTAAAATAATACACATGCCAAGTACATTATCAAATATTAAAGAGGTTCTGGATGATTTGATAAATTAGGAACTTATTTAATAGCAGGTCTTCTTGGAGCAGATCTATTGGGAAAACGTCTGACAAAATCGCTTGTGTTAGAAGAAACTTCTCTGGATGTTCTTTGTTCAGCGATTTTGTGGATTTCTTTGACCAGTTGGTCCATGTGTTTGGTAACAATGGTTGGAATCAGACTTTTCATGTACGCTATGGCCATTTTTTTTTGTTCATTGTTAAATCGATTATGACTTTTGATGCGTTTCTCGAAGCGTTCGATGATACCTAACATCATGTCCCTGAATATTTGAATTTCTTCTTCATAGGGTTCTCTTTCTTTGCGATCTTGGTGAACTTCCGGAAAACGAGAGGAGGTTTCCATCATAGAATTCTCATTATAACCGATTGTTTGGCTGGTCCCCTTTTGGGTAGTGGATTCACTAGAAAATATTTTAAATGAGGCTGCTTCTTTCATCAGCGACTCCAGCAAATCGCTACCGTTGTCAAGTATTGAAGGGTTGTTTTCTTTAGCTGGAACAGTAACATCGGTTGATGTTCCAGTGAGTAGTGATTCTATGGCATCTTTTGAGTTGTCGTCCCCAACTTCTCTCAGTTTATTGTATGAATCACCATCTAAAGACGTCGATTCTGAAGAGGCGGTAGAGACTTTACCACCAAACATTTTTGAATCAGTACTGGGATTATTTGTTTCATTCCTAGGCAAGATCTCAGAGTTCGCGTTCTGAGAATCATCCGTTTGAAGGAGTTCAGATTCTACATTAAAATGACTTGGTTGAGTTGTTGGTAAAGTTTCTTCGAGATCTTTTATCTTTCGATTCCCGCTTATTCTTCCAGATGTCAATGCAGGTCGAACCTCATCTTTTAACGTAGGTTTTAACGGCTTTTCATTGTGCTCTAATCCGTACGTTACAACTTTCGAAATTGCTTTTAAGATCAACTTCGGTAAACGAAGGACTATCACCAAATCGTCGTCTTTATTACTGCTTACTGCTTTTAGGATAGACTCAGTTGGTGGGGCAACAACAGCTGGTGAATGCTTCATACTGGAAGGGGTGGTGTACAAGACTTTTTTTGAGTATTTTTTGTGGGAAACATTCACTTTTGTGGATGTTCCATGAATTTTGCTTCTTGGAGTAGCTTTTGAACTGTTTTTGGACTGTGCATATTCTTTTCTGATTATTGAACTAACAGTTTTAGCTGTGACAGTAGAAATACTGTAGTAGGATTCTGTTCCTTGCGTTAATTTTGGAAAATCTTTAGGTGATGTCGTGACAGACTTGTTGTAGTTTTCCATTGCTTGTGGTTCTTTTTCTGGTTCCATAAAAATGTCCTTCTCTTTCATATGGTATTCATCTATTACTTTTACTTTCTGTCTTAGCTTTGATGAGCGTTTTGGGTCTTTCTGTCTCTTTGAAATAAGATCAATCTTCTGGTCGACATTTGAAATCTCATTTTCGTTTTCAAACTCTGACTGGTTTACGGATCTGAGGTTTGGAGAAATCTGTATGACTCTAGAAAATAAAATGTAGATTGTTATTCAATTAGAAAAATAGTGAACGCACTTGCATGAAAAATAATGTATCATTAATAGAAATATCCACTGAATATATATATATATATATATATATATTACACAACATCGTCATCAATACAACATCGTCATGAATTTTAATGATGCCTCTACCAAACTTTTCAAACTATATTTGGTTCAAAAACACTATTTCAGACGATTTATAATTTTTAGTAACACTACAAACATATTAAGGAAATTGTTAATGATCCGTCCGTCAGACAGTTACACGCCTCTTATTGTAAGGCAAGTCGTCCTTCCACAATGTTTTGAGATATCTTTGCCTTATCTCTCAAAGCGACATTTTCTCCCCTTGTTTCTGGGCACAAAATACAAAACAAATTGTGCACTTCATGTATTCTGAATTTTTGTAACATATATAACTATTGTAGATAATTTAAGGCCAACTTATTTATTTATGCGAATTAGAAGACAGCCAGCGAACATTGCCAAATCACAAGAGACGCATATTGACAAAGCGATTACACACAGAAAACACAAGAAAATTAAGAAGATATGGGACAATTAATCATCTAAAATATAAAAAAATAGTTTATTGATTTAAAAAATAGTTAATTTTATTTTGAGTCTAACGACACAGAACTATTTCTATTTTAAGTAAAACTAATTGTTTTCTTGCGAATCAATGTTAAGCTTTATTGCAAGATTGTCTGAATACTCAACCTTGAACTCATTTTAATATTGATGACTCTGTTCATGTTTGAATTGATATAAGTTCAGATGAATTCGAAGAAACTGTGATAAATTATTTACAGTGTAGTTTAATATTTATTATTTTAATTTGTCTTTAGGGATTTAATATATAGAGTAGAATTTTAGTAACGATTTTTTTTTAAAGTTTGATCAGCGAAATAAGAGATATATTCAAAAAATTATTTTTAAAAAAATCTTTCGCAAATAACAAAAATCAGTAAAGGCAATTTATTATACACATTCTTTTATATATAAAATGCTAAATTATAGCTTTAAAATAAATTATTTTCTTGACTTATATCAATAATAAGAAAGGTCAATTTTGCTATAATTTTTATTTTTATAAAGAAAAATTATAATTTTTTAAATATTCGGCCATGTTATTAAGTTACTATCGTGTTGCACACAAATGTAGAAAAAATATATAATGATATCTTCAAAATTAAAAATTAAAGTCAAATGGGTCCTTTATCATCTTAATATGATGACATAATAAGTTCATGAAAGTAGTGAAATTGTAGGTTTTAAGCAAGTTAAATGCTGAAAAATTCAACATTGAAATGTTTAAAAGGAAATTGCAGTATTTTAAATGATTTTATGAAGACAATTAATAAAAACGACATGTACGTTTTTATGTGATTACATGGATTATGTTAATATACCGTACACACATTTGTACACTACTAAAATATGTATTCAAAAATAAGTAAAATTTACTAATTTTTAGTACATTCGATGCTTTGAAAACATAAGCTTCATTTTTGAAAAAAAACATATACTCAAAAATAGCATTTGCTTGCCTACGCAGGCTGCCTTCTTAAATTACTTTCAATAATATATCAACCATAACAACCACGACTTACTAGAAATCGAACCCAGATACTCAGGCACCGCAGTCCAATGTTTTATCCGTTGCAATACCAGGGCAACGTGACGAAGTTATAAACAAAAGGAATTTTAAAAAGGTGCGACAAAAGAATGGAAATTTAAGATAATTGATGTGTAATTACCCCGTCCCTATTTAAGCAATCGACATCAAATAATGTGGAAAACCATCTCCTGAACAAATATTTTAAGTTTGTCAGGTTGCTTTGTTAAGATGTCTTGAACCGAAGCTGAGATTAGTAATACATATTAAATCACAATGTTAATTTTTGAGAAAGTACGATTGCTTAAATTTGAGTACGTCATCTACTCATTTACAATACAATTGTACTCAAAGAAAAATGGTTATGTTTAGGGACTCGTTTTTATGTACATTTTTTATCAGTGTAGAAAAAATAATGATATCTCTAAAATTAAAGAAAAAAAAACAAATCTGTTCTATACCCTCTAAAAAACTAAAATAAATTCAAAAACTATTACACTTACTCATTGGATTCTGTCGTTGAATCCCAAATGGTGTTGTTACGCCTCTTAATTTCTCCATAATCTCCAACCTTTCCTGATGAAACCATACTTTGAGTAGTTGAATCTTCAGGAGGATGTCCATAGTTTAACTGTTGAGAAGTCGTTAGATTTTCACTGGGAATTTGCATCCTATTCAATATGTCTTTTAAGACCAGTTTTGGATCGACAATGGGACTGCGGTCGATGACTTTTCGATGGATTTTGTTGAATTTGGATCTAGCTTTCCTTGAAGACTTGAATGTAGATGCAGTTTTAGGCGATTTTGTTTTCCGGTTCCTTACTGCCTGATTTTTTGTAGATCTAAAAAATAAATAAAATTATATGTTAAAAATATTTGCATATTTGTATAAGTTATTGATGCAACGGTTTAAATAGTTTGTGATGCAATGGTTTAAATAGTTTGTGATGCAATGGTTTAAATAGTTTGTGATACAATGGTTTAAATAGTTTGTGATGCAATGGTTTAAATAGTTTGTGATGAAATGGTTTAAATAGTTTGTGATGCAATGGTTTAAATAGTTTGTGATGCAATGGTTTTAATAGTTTGTGATGCAATGGTTTAAATAGTTTGTGATACAATGGTTAGGAAATAGTGTCATTTAAAAACATCTTAATAGCATATTGCAATGCTTTTTAATATTATGTTTTTATATCTGATAGTTTTTAAATATATATATATATGTTCTATCGTAGCCAAAGATAAATTTATCTTGTAGGTAATTTATGCTGTTTATACAATGTAATTTACTGTTTAGACAAACAGTCATTTACTGTTTTGACAAACATCAATTTACTGTTTTGACAAACATCAGTTTACTGTTTTGACAAACATCAATTTACTGTTCAGACTGTTTAGACAAACATTCATTTACTGTTTTGACAAACATTCATTTACTGTGTTGACAAACATTCATTTACTGTTTTTACAAACATTCATTTACTGTTTTGACAAACATTCATATACTGTTTTGACAAACATTCATTTACTGTTTTGACAAACATTCATTTACTGTTTAGACGCAGTCATTTTATATTTAGACGCAGTCATTTTATATTTAGACAGTCATTTACTGTTTAGATGATAAATAGTCATTTACTGATTTGGCAAACACTCAATTGCAAACAGTCATTTACTGTTTATATAGACATTCAGTTACTATTGCTATATTTTAAAAATTAAGTTTTAAGTTTATATGTAAACTGTATATCAGTAATTGTTTAATTTAAATCCATAACTGTTTTTGTACACTTGATGAATAAATATCATAAAAATTAAAACAATTATATATTAAACCTTATGGCCTGGGTTTTTGTAGATCTATAAAAACGAATTAAATTAAATATTGATCAAATCTGTAAGTTATCATTGCAATTGTATAAACATTTTAATAAAAAACTTTTAAAAACATATTGACAGAGTATTGTAATAGTGTTTAATATTATTTAGTTTCATTTTTACTAACTTTTACATATTTTACTTCACTCTTGTAGCCAAAAAACTCTTTAACAGTCAATACAGTTTTGAGGGTTTAGCCCAAAACAGTAACCCTCCTCTTACAATTTCTATATTAAAAGTCAGTTATGTATAACCATATCTATATACATCAGTCAACGTTAAATTTTAAAATTTATTCAAGAGTTTTACATAATTTATAAATACGCCTATAAAACAAATACTTAAATAATGCGAATAAATACTTTATTGTGATCGTCAAAGATTCCAAACTATTCTCCTGATGTTGAATTTCCAAAATTTATACTTTGACATACACGATCCTAAATTGTACTTTACATTGTGTAAACATAACACATGATTTGTTTTAATTAATAAGTCATAAAAATATAATAGACATAATGATCAATAGAATAATAGAAGGTCTAGAACTCACTTCATGTATTTATAAATCAGCAAAACATTTCAAAATTACAATAAATGTAATTAATAAAATATTTTAAGTCATATAATATATATTTGTTGGAATTTTAACTAAAGAAAATATTTTTTTCTAAAAAATAAATGGTTAACAAATAATAATTAATTATTTCGACTAAACAAGCATATATTGGAATGATTGTTTATTTAATGTTAATAAATAAGAGGTTGTTGAATCGTTTTTAGCGATTATGCAAGATTTATGGTTAAGCCGCATACGATATGATAAATATTAGTAGTATTGAAAAATCATTGAGAATTTGACTAGGTATTCATATGTTGTCTGTGATTTTATAACGTAACTACACTTCGTAATTACATTTTTTCGTAATTATTTAATTAAAAATGCCTAAAATATTATTAAAAATTACTAACCCAGGGATTATAAATCATTACACACTTACCTAACACCGATGTTTTTTGAAGACTTTGGATGTGTATCCTTCCTATTTCTATATGAATCCCTCGAAGCCTTTGAATGTTCCTTGTATTCCGTAGGCATCCTATTTTCAGTTTTTTTAACAACATTAGATTCAGTAATTGCTGTTGCCTTTTCCTGATCCCCAATAGAATCTCCATTGTTCTCTATTAAACTATCACTGTCGCCATCCATAGTGTCGTCTTGAACAGTTCTCTTCTCATTGAAGTCCTGAAATTGACCAGATTCGACTCTAGCTCCTCCATGATTGGTTTCTTCAGCATTGCTACGAGCATCGCTCAAACTTCTTGCAACCCTATTTGATTCCTCAGGATGTCCCAACAACTCTTTGAAAAGATTGCTAATGTCGAATAAATCCTCATCTTCCCCGACAAAGCCTGTTCTCGAACCGGCATTGGAGTTGGGTTCGATCAAAGCGGTTTGTCCAGTATTCTGGAAAATAGTGATTTCCTCTTTATGCTGTGAGTCATTTGAATTTGTGGGAGCTCGGGCATGTCTTCGTTTTATTAGTTCTTGGTTTATATCTGTTTCAGGGGAAATAGATGCCTGCCTTGATGGGGATCCGTTAATGAGTATTAATTGCAGACATAATAGCGCAGAAGAATACCAAACAATCCCATTGTAAAACTGAAAAAAAGAAAATATTTGTAATAATATATCTAAACTAAATACAATAATTGTAAAACTTATAAAATAAACGAAATAATTGTAAAACTTATAAAATAAACAAAATAATTGTAAAACGTATATGAAATAAACAAAATAATTGTAAAACGTGTATGAAATAAACAAAATAATTGTATTGTAAAATATATATAAAATTAACATAGAAAGGTAAACGCATAATAAAAAAAAAATAATAAAATTGTATATATATATATATATATATATATATATATATATATATATATATATATATATATATATATATATATATATATATATTACATTAACATAACACACCGATATTGAATGGTTGTATGTAATTGATATCGGGTATAATTTGGCTCCTATGAATTAAATATTGGGTAACGCTCCTCAAAAGGATTACAGAAAATCAACAAACGAATCTGAACAAGTTTACCATTTAGCTTATCAAAACCATATATACAATGTGACGTCAGAGGAGCCATTTAGCCAGATCATTACTATTGTTGTGTCATGTCATATTCGTATTTTTTGAATTCCACATCTATTGGCTGTAAAATAATTTACTTCATATTTTAAATAACGCATAACAAAAATGGTTCTTTGGGACAAAAACGTACAGTGATCATTCATCAGTAAATCGTTCAATATTTAGATAAACTAATAGCATATATCTAGACTTTCATTAAATTTCTACATCTAAACTTTCTCAAAACATCTCAGATTCCCCCCACTCCCTTGCTATCAACCAGATGGAAAATACATCTCAAGAAACCAGCATTCAATCTCGAAATCCCGACGGAATTGATTGCAAGGAGATTGAGACTGTCCTTCGATTATCTTGGCGCCATCTTCGCCATGGAACTCACGAGTTTAATACACAACAAGGGGGGGAACTTGGCGACAGGCGAAAGAAGTCCTTTGGCCGTATCTTTGCCAATCAGGCGATACTCTATTGAGGACAGCTGTCAGTAGATGTCTGGTCACTTTTCTTGGCGGAGAAGGTGTGTGGAATATAAAAAAAATCTGGCGAAATGTATTGGTAAGGGAAGGGGATATATGATAAAAGGTAGTAGTGTCATATCGGGATATCTTCTGAGAAGTTTTTTGTTGGTGATGCAAAAGAACTCTACTATTTTTCATCTTTATTAATATTGTAGTATAGGATACTTGTTAGAAAGGATGACACTGAATGAATGTATTTCTTATAAATATATTTTAAGGTTTGTTTGACCTTTCAGTACACAAATATAATAAAAATATTAATAAATGTAACTCTAGGAATATTTCTGACTATAAGGAAGTTTTTCATAATAATGGAATGCACAAATATGAACGCATTTTAAAAGTATAAATTAATGTATTTTTTAAATAATACAAAATAAATATATTTTGTGTAGATAGTTTTTGAAGAGTGATGTATTAAGCTACCGAAAAATATATGTGCACTATTTTTTTTTAAATATCGATTACTGAATTTTTTTTATGTCGGTTGAAGATTTCAATCTAGGTTACAATATGTTCTTTACATATATTTTGATGGACATAAATAAAATGGGTTTTGAAAATTGGTCCGTAAATATACTATTTTACTTGATAAAAAGTGTTTAATACATTTGTGTTATGTGAAAAATACATCTTTTAGAATTTAGTCTCCAACCACTTATTGATGAAAGATTGACTGCAAATGAATTTTCCAATGTTTCAATGGCAGGAACAGTGCCCTTGTTATTTGCTTGTGCAGTCAGTGCATTGATACTTATTTTATGAAAAACGAACTTTTGGTTTGTGATGTTGTGTCACATATCTTTTGTTGAAGGAAGTTTGAATGAGTATTTATCTTTTAAAACATTTTTGTACATAAACAAAAATGTGTACGTCAGGTAACATTTAAAAGCGTATATAAGATACCCTTTAACGTATTTGCAAAGTATACATGACTAAAATAATCCAATATACTTTTAAAAGGAACTATGTTTTCAATATTATAATGCATTATTAAACTACGCATTAAAGGCTACTTAAAAGAAAAGAAGTAATTTTTAAGGAATACTTACCATCGTTCAAGTAATTATGAAAGTCTATGGAAAAGAAAGAATCATACTGAAAAGCTTTAACTGTCAACTATTTTAAATGTGTTTCATGTGCTAAATGATTTTACACTAAAACCAATAAAATACTAGTTTTAATTGTTGTTTCCATAACACAAGAAAAATTGTGTTTATGTATTAGTTCATAGTTCCATTATTGTACATTTATGGGTTTCAATTGATTTAAAAGGTAATAATTAACTTGTTGTAAAATATATTTTTTTAGATAATTCAACAATTACTAAAATGTATATGTTAACAAAAAACATTACATTGACATTTTTAATTATTTAATGTAATTCAAGTAATTATTATTAACTATTTAAAACTTTGAGTATCTAAAACAATTTTAAGATTCAATTATTATTATGAAATGTATAGATATTACACACAATAAATTAACTCCAAAATAAATGTTAACTTTAAATAACTACTAAGTTAAATAAAATGATTTAATTCAATATTTACTGCAGCATTCGCATTACAAGATATAAATATAACACAACAGAACATATTTACAACATCATGAAATGATTTATATACACAATTTTAGGAAATTTCCACATCGCATTTAACAGTTAAAATCAAGTCGATCAGTCCCGTGATGGCTTCGTCGGATCACGGGTATCGTTGTAGTGGATGATCGCACTATCGTCATAACAAATGTACGCATATCTAGAAAAATATATTACATTATACTAGATAAATATACTAAATAATATCATTATATTGTTAATATAAAATGGATTATATTGATTTAAACCATCAAATTCACATATGTACTATGTAAATACAATCTTATATATATACTAGCAATATGGCCCGGCGTTGCTCGTGATCAATTTGTGAAGTAAGAGTTGTGCGACTTTTTTATTAGCGCAGCTAGCCAGTCGAATATCGCTCTCTATACCCCGTCAAAATTTATTCAATTACCTTGAGTAGTTATGGAGATATCTTAACATATTTTTTTTTAATTTTTATATTCGCGACTTTACTTGAAATTGCGTATAAATTGATGTTTTTGTAAAATATATATATTTTGCAATAAAAAAATCCCTAAAAAATAATAATTAAAAATGCCTGTCCTAATATTAGCCTGTAATATTATGTCATTATAAATAATGCATTTTGCAGAAAATGAAAATAAAACACTTCGTGATGTTGTTTGAACGACAAATGGCGCTGAACGCTTATATTATTAAAAAAGTTATATATATATTATATATATATAATACAATATCGAACAGTTTATGGCTCAAAACACGTGAATTGTTATTTAGTGATGCAATAGTTTAATTTTTTTAAAAATAAATGCATCTTGAACATTTTAAATATATATATTCCTTACACATTTTTTTTTCTTAATTATGTGACGTAGAATTCGTTACGAAACATTTTTTTTAATTGAATCCTTTTTCCTCACCTTTCTACTTCGAAAAAAATTGTGTTTTTCATTCACTGAAAGACACCGAAGCAATCGATACCCAGTGATTTTTATCGCCAGTCAATTTAAAACTCATCAATTCTGATTTTTAAACTCGTTCTCTACTTTCTTGACTCGACACGACATTCTTTAAAGTAAGTTTTTTTATAGAGAATATCACGCGTCTAGTCTACGGTTAGAACGAAATTTTAAAAAAAGAAGCAAGTTACTGAGTTAAACTGTATCTAATAGGCCTGCTGCTTTTTTCAGGTACGTGCGAAAGTCATTGCTGTCAGTGTTTCGATCCATAAAATAGTTTTTAAAAAATCCACATTAACTATATATATTCAATACAAATTAACACTAACTTTCTTTTACCTTTTATATTTTTTTCCATTTAGTCTTCTGAATAGTAAACACCTTTATGAATTGCAAGCTGTGTTAACTGCAATCATTGGAAGTATTTGTCTAACAATTTATACATTTGTATCTATATTTCTATTTTAAAACTTGGTTTTCCATAACATAAAAGTGAATAAATAATATGTAATGCGTGAAAAAATACAATTTATATAAATATTTTTTAGTTTATAAAACTTTTAAACACTATTAAAATAACCTTATCTAAAATTTAGGCACTCTTAAAAACTCGTTACCATTGATAATTGTGAAATATATTAAAATCTCTAAATTTTAACCTAATAATTAAAACAAAATATCGATAATGATGGATCGTTATTATTACCTTTATTTAACATTTCAAGAATAATATATTGTACATGATAATCCTTGTACTATTTAAACACATTAGATACCTTGTTCAAACACACGCACAAATAAAAATTTAAATAATTGCTAACGGGGCCCACGAATATGAAAATCCAGTAGACAGATGTGTGTTACCGAATATTCTAACCTAAAATAATACATGTATAACTTAATATTTTATAAAAAGTTAGGTACACATGTGTGTCACAGATCCAGATGAGCCTAAGTCCAAATGTCACTAGTTTTGTTTCTTTGCAGATAATGTCTTAAAAATTCGTTTTCTATAGAGCCATACACTGTTATAAATAGATATTCAAAAATGAGTAAAATATACTCATTTTTGAATACATTCATTGCTTAAAATTGCTCCGAATGCAAGTTTCAATTAAAAAAAATATGTACTCAAAAATGAGTACAATGGTTAAAAACGAATAAAAAGAGCAGATGCGTTGAACATGCATGTTTTTATGTGATTACATGTGGATATGTTAATTTACCTAGCATACTGCTAAAAATATGTACTCAAAAATAAGTAAAATGTACACATTTTTGAGTTCATTCGATGCTCCGAATACATAAGTTTCATTTCTGAAAAAGGCATGTATTTAAAAATGAGTTGAATGAATAAAAAGAGCAGTTGCTTGCCTACATAGGCTGCCTTCATAAATCACTTTCAATAAATATCGACAATTATAACAAAGACTTACCGGGACTCGCACCCACATCTGCAGGAACCGCTGTCCAGAATATTATCCGTTATGCCACAGGGCGACGTAGAGAAGTAATAAACTGAAGTAACGATAAAAAGGTGCACCAAAATAATGGGAAGTAAGATCATTGAATTACAATAACTCGTTTTCCATTTAAGCAATCGACATTAAATAATATGGAAAACCATCTGGCTTGAACAGAAGCTGAGATTATCAATATTAAATCACACTGCTCATTTTTGGAAATTGATTAAATTTTAGTACATCGCCGCTCATTTACGATGCAATTGCACTCAAAGAAAAACGAGTAGGTTCCTGTACTCATTTTTTAAGTACCTTTGTTTTACAGTAAAATAAGTGATAAAAGGGATGAGTATGTTAAGAGCCATTTATGTATAAAGCTAAGGCAGCGTATAAAATTATGTATAAAGCTTGAGACAGAAAGGGCTTAGGAAAATATGTGGAGGAGCTGTGGAACATGCTGTGGATTAATGCTTTGGATCGCTCTTTGTTAGCATTGGAAGTTTAAAATTAATAGAACATAGTTGTTCATCTACACAGCAAATAAAATGTGCTTCAAAATGAGTACATGAACGTACTCGTTTGTTTTAGTACGATTGCATCGTAAATGAGCGATGACGTACTCAAATTCAAGTAATAGTACTTTCGCAAAAATTAGCGCTATGGTTTTATATTGCTTATATCAGATTCTGTTGAAGCTATCTGAACAAAGCGACGCGACGAACTTAAAATAGTCGTTCAGAAGAGGTAATAAAATATTATTAAAAAAACAAATATTTACGTTGAGTAGTTTCAAGGTACGCATAAATATGACATAATTACATTGCTATAGAGTATTGAGTACACTAACAAAGACGATTATTCAATTTTACTTCCATTTATATTTGTAAAACAAATTTATCCACCGTTCTTTGATTAAAAACAAATCATTTTTTATATGCGTTCAAAAACTATTTAATTAAATAAATCATTTTTTCCAACCATTCCCAAAAGATACTTTGTAATCTTGGGAGAATTATATTCGATAAAAAATTCCATTTAAAAAAAATAATCAGTCGGAAAAACAAAACGCAAAAACCTCAACAGTTAACGATGTTCCCCTCTAAAGCCCTACATAAAAGAATAAGTAAATTATAAACGAAACCACAGAAAATTCGAGAGCATTTGAAAGAATTCACATATATATATATATATATATAAAAGTTGATAAGGTACCGAATAACTTTCCTGTTATTCTAGAATTTCATTTGTTTTAGTTGTTACATTTCTAAAACTTAATCGCTTCCGCAAAGGTGAATATGATAGAAAACTATTTTTTTTTGTTTTATTCAAAGAGTAGACAAAACAAATTAGAAAAAATAAGGTAAAAATGGCATAATTTAACAAATATTTTTTAACATTTGTAAGGAAATACAAATGCTACTTTTGTGTGTAATAAATTCGAAGAATGTGATTCATAATAATGTTGATGTTTTGAAAAAATGAAAATAAAATTTAAAATTATACATAAATGAATCTCTTGTTTTTTAATAAAGTATTGTGTTTATTACCACATTTTATATTTATTTCAATTGACCATATGCCTTTATTTGTGATCTTTTAAAATTGCAATGTAAAATAAAACATGAAATGTATAGCAAATTATTAAATTGTAAATGATCAATCTCATATAAGTTAGTGAGGTTAATAATATCACAGTGGGATTTATAATATCACAGTGAGATTCAAAATATCACAGTGAGATTCATAATATCACTATATGTAAGATTTATTTTAACATTTTAGTGTATAATTATTGTTTAATTTAGTATCTCTAGGTCGGTTTCATATGTTTGGTTATATGCAAACATTTTCAAATTTCATCAAAAACTTTAGTGTAGCCAGCATTTTAGAACACATATGAGTTCTGGTTCGTTGACTTAACGTCACAATAGAGCTGAACGGTGGGCTATTGGCGACAGCTTAAGAGTTCTGGAGAAAAACGACGAGGGACTACTTTATGTTGAAATTTCGATCCTCTGTGGGCAACAGGTCTTAACTTAAACTGTAACAAATTGTGAAAATATAAGTTGTGGTGAGGCAATATTTTGCAATATCTGCCACCCCACTTTCCCACGCAGGTTCCCTACTCAGGTGCAAAAAAGTCACTAAATTTCCTATACTGAGGCCCCATCATAAAACAATTGAATGTGGGGTTCAACAAAAGAATTAGACTGTCCGGAGACTTCAAGGTCAAAAATTAAGTACCTGACCCTTTCGTCTCACCGGCTTCCAATCAACAGCTTCAGACGAATTATCGAAAAGGGGACAAGCCAACAGGTACACCCTTACCCAAAGGGGTCTATTGGACAGTTACGTGTAAATTTAGGGACGGATCCTTCACCTTCACAAAAACACTGCGCAATAGATCCAGAGAAATTCTCGTTTTGACATTCATATTACCTACAACCTACACTGTTAAAATTATTACGACCTTGTGCCAAAATTTGGTACCCATTTAGCTGCAACCATTATTTGGTGCTTAGTTTCACCATTTTATGACTACCACGGATATGATTTAGTGGTGAAACATTGCACCAAAATAACTGCCCCCCCCCCATTAAAATTTAGATTAGATCATATATTCTCATATTTAACCCTCCGATCACAAGACTAATACTTTTTTCTATTATTTGTCACCGCACGGGCTCGAACTAGTAATGTTTTTATGACAAGCTGAACGCATTTACCCACTTAGCAACCCGACCACGGTACACTTGCCTGTATGTTTGTTGATGTAGATTCAGCGAAGGTTTCGGGTGAAATTTAGGAGATGGCACGATATTTTGGTAAAAGCTGCGCTATTCTCGATCAAGGATTTTTGTTTTAACCTATATTGCACCATAATAATGAGAAAGTTGCTGCATTGCACTAATATATGGTGCAAAGTTGAGCTGAAATTTTTAACAGTGTACATATACACTCTCGTCTTGGAGACTTTGGTCTTCTTTTCTGACGGAAGTCTCAGCCTAAGAAAACGTACGATAAAAGTCTTAATTAACGATGCATTTATTAACTGTATACTTGTAATTTAAGACTCTACCCTCACATTTCGATGTTCCAGTGATCTGTTGATTCTGTATCAACCTTATTTTAATAAATTTGTACAATTGATGAATGTCTGATCAAAGTACACTGTTAAAAATTATTTCGATCTTCCACCAAACTTTGGTACCCATTGAGCTGCAACCAACAATGTGTGCTTAGTTTCATCATTGCTTTTAATTGAGTTATTAAGACTAACTTTCCATTCTTTTGCCTCGCCTTTTTAACGTTACTTCTGTTTATAACTTCTTCCCATAGTACAACGGTTATGGCCCTGGATTTGGGTGCGAACAACATCAGATAGACGTATTGGGTTCGATTCCCACAATGTCCTGGTTGAAATATATTAAAAGTAATATAAAAATGTAGCCTATGTAATCAAGCATTTGAAGGTTTTACTCATTTTTGAGTACATGTCTTTTTCAGAAATAAAACTTATGTATTCGGAGCTTGGGTTCAATTTCCGGTAAATCCTGGTTGTAATTGTTGAAATTTATTGAAAAGTTTGTATAAAGGCAGCCTATGTAAGTAAGCAACTGCTGTTTTTATTCATTTTTGAATACTTGTCTTTTTCAAAAATGAAACTAATGTATTCGGAGCTATGATAAGCATCGAATGTAATTAAAATTGAACACATTTCACTTATTTTTAAGTACCTGTTTTTAAAAGTTTGTGTATTTCTAGAAAAGCTGGAAATCCGCTGACATGTTAAGTCTTCCTGCTCCGTCAGAAGATTAAACAACTGTTACCACATCTTTATTTACAAAAGTTGCCTCTCGGAGAATATTGTCCAAACACTCAGACGCGGTAATGAAGCCGATGCAGAACTAACTCTTTCCAGAAGACCAGATAGTGACGTGACTCATTTACGACGTATGGCATTTGGTACAGGCAAATGTAATGGAAACATCAAATAAAATAGTCACATAAAATACGTAAAGGGTACATACATACAATGGCTACAATAAACATATACATGGTTATATTGTTATTTAATCCATTACATTTTTATCCATTACATTGTTATTTATATTTTTATTAACATGATTACATTGTTATTTAAATTTCTATTAACCTGACTACATTATTATTTAATCTATTGCATTTTTAGCCATTACATTTTTAGCTATTAAATTTTTAGCCATTACATTTTTAGCTATTAAATTTTTAGCCATTACATTGTTACATTTTTATTACCAATGTTACATTGTTATTTAATCCATTACATTTTTAGACTTTACATTGTTATTTAATCCATTACATTTTTAGACTTTACATTCTTATTTAATCCATTATATTGTTACTTTTTTTTATTACCCTGGTTGCATTCTTATTTAATCCATTACATTTTTAGACATTACATTATTATTTAAGCCATTACATTTTTAGACATTACATTGTCATTTAATCCATTGAATTTTTAGACATTACATTGTTATTTAAGCCATTACAATTTTAGACTAACATTGTTATTTAAGCCATTACATTGTTATTTATTTTTTATTAATATGGGTACATTGTTATTTATGAAACCAGAGCCTTAAACCCTAATATTTTTATTAATGAATAACAAAATAAAAATAATTTGCATTATTAGATCTCTTTATGAGCAATAATAAAAAATAGTATTTAAAACCAATTTGTGCTTTTTAATACAAAATATGTTTTCTTTATATTTCTGTTGTTTAATTTTTAATATTTAAATGTATTTATAATTGATTAAATAACGTCGACGTATATGCAACAACCTATGAAGAGATTTTTTCAAATTGGTGTTTTAGTTGTTTTCAAAAACATATTTTAAATTCAAAATCAAAAAAAAATTCGCATTTTATATGTTTATTAATTCGTAAAAAATAACTTATAACTTAATTTTTAAAAAAAAGCTATTCTTTCGTTTATGAAGCAAAATATTAAATCTTCAAAAACTATCAACAGTTTAGTTTTAATTAACTTTTTACAAATTCTCATCAGTTTATAAGTGACCAAAATTCAAAAAATTATTTTGAGTAAATGATTAATGCTGCTGACGAAAAGTAAGTAATAAGATGATAAACGGTATATGACCATAAAATAAAAAAACATGGTTTTTCTTTCTTACTACTTTGAAATATTGTATGCACCTTCTAAAATATGTATATCATTGTTTAATGCAACACATTTTTTTCAGATTTTTTTTTGAATTTGGGGTTTTGGGTTCCACTTAGGATATGGACTCTTTATTATAATATAAGTTTCCTTGATAAAAATGTCTTAATATTTTAGAGATAAAAAAAAATAATTTTAGAGATTTAAATGTATTTTTTGTTATTCAAATAAAATATTTTAGAGATATATTTATATTACAGTATACATTATTTTATTTAATCAAATTGATATGTGTCTATTACATCTGCTTTATGATTTCTCGGGTGGCCTGTTTGGCTTTTATATATTTTCCAATTACAAGGTTATGTTAATTGACAGCCACTGCTAGTGCAAAATGTAACGATATCTATACTGTTAAAATGTTCAGTTCAACGATGTACCATATATTCGTGCAAAACAGAGGTCTGCAGCACATTTCACCATATTACGGTGGAATCTTGGTTGAACCAAAAAAAGAAAAGCGGAGGTTTCAACGAAAATTGGTTCAATCTCTTTAACTGCAACTGAAATATTCGATGCCGCTACATTCAAGTATTCATTTCAAAGAAATTCAACGACGAACAATGGCATCCGTGGCCCAGTGGATAAAGGCGTTCAGCTATGAATCAGAGGATTCCTAGTTTGATCCCGATCGGTGGACTTGGCAAAGAAAGTAAAAACGGTTGTGATATAAGGTTGGCAACTTCGCTACAAAAATATCACTACTAAACTACTAATAAGACTCGAATTTCGAGTTTAATGCAATGTTATGAGTTTTGGTGCAACATTTTACCACTAAATGGTATCCGTGGAAGCACCTTAAAGTGGTGAAACTAAGCACCAAATGTTGGTCGCAGCTAAATGGGTACCAAATGTTGGAGCAAGGTTGTAATAATTTTTAACAGTGTATATGTAATCATAAATCAATTGTAATATTTATTGTGAAATTTTGTAACGATTTTCTCTTACAATTTTGTGTTGTATTTGTAGAAACTTTGCTGATTTGTAGAGTTTGATGTTATTAAAATATGTTGTGTTAAGTAAATCTCATCATTGCATTCGCACGATCCACATCACCTTTCAAATAAGAACCTTTCAATAGTAAACTACCCCCAATTATGGACGGTTTTACAACTGGTGACCTTTTCTGGGAAGAACGATGTAATCATCACCCTCATTGGTTGGGGCTTCTATATGGATAATTTATAAAATAGTTCTTTTAAATTTTAAGGATACAGTGGGTTCTCAAAATAGCAAAAATCTATAAAAATTATGATTATTTTATTTTTTGCTTTAAATAACACTGTAGTTTATATTAAAAGCCCAACTATACAAATAACCCATCTAATGTGTATATTACCCATATTTTTTGAAATTTTTTTAATGACTACATCTTTCACAAAAACGCATTTTTTTCATCTTGTTAAATTTGAACACAGGTAATATTTAGAAATGTTCCATGCGCATTAGTATTTTGTTTACAATCTTGAAACTTTAAATGTTCTACATACTTATAGAAAATGAATTTTGTATAATTTTTATATAACAATTAAATAATATTTTTATATTATGAATATTGTTTGGAAATATATGTATTTACTGCATTTTTTAATAAAATTCTACATAAGTTAATTGTGTTTAAATATTTTTTTAAATTGTTTTACACATGCAAAACTTTAGTTAGTTATGTAATAATTTGTAAAAAATGCTACAGTAAAAATATTCGCAAACAAAATTGCGCATAAACATAAATAAAAATAACATTATAGTTTTTTTTTTAATTAAATGATTTTATTTTATTATTTTTAAATCAAACTCTATCACCCATATTGAAAGTGCATATAAATACATGGTAAAAATTCCTAAGTGTTGAAAACTAACACTAAACTTCAGAACTTGAAAATTAAAACTAAATTTTTTTGATAGCTCAGTGTATCCTTAATAAAATTATTTAGTCACCACCACATCATTTACCTTTCAATAAGTATAACACAATTTTTAGTAGAAATCTCACCACAATTCGTATGAAAAGTTGCGTCTCAGTAAAAACCGATTGAAACCATAGTAAATGTCTTAATAAAAAATCCTATGATATTTGACATTAATTGCTACGTGCTATTACCTGCGGTATCAACCATTAACAAGAACTATTTATTTTAAAAAATATCATAAGTTGGTTATATATTTCAGATTAATTAATATTTAAATCTATGCTCAATGTTGTTTCCTAACATGTAAAAAACCTAAGACACTTTCAAATCAAAATCCAGAATTTTAAGAATATATTCACTTATTATTCGGCTCTTTATATAAATTCCCAGAACAAAACATTCATCACTTACAAAACCCTTTGATGCAAGAAATATAATATTCTGTTTTCGAGAAAAAGACAAGTCTTTATGTTGAGAAATGGTTTTCCGCCAAAAGGATATGTTTGAAAACTTGAGATGACAGAAAACCACACAAAAATTTACCCTCTTCTACCTTTCTGAACATCGTAATTAGAGTATATTTTGGGTTGACAAACATTAAAAATGTTCCATGAATAGCAAGAGTGGAAGAAAAGAAATTCCTAGAAATATTGACTCCAAGTTTTCGAAATTACTTTAAAACATGATATTGTACGTTTTATATATATTTTTACTTTGCCCTAATAATAAATTCCTGAAAACTCATACTTTTGTTGTATATTTTTAAATTTATTGCAAAGTTTAATCCAATTATTCTTTTGAGTATTTTACTACCAACTAAAATATATATATATATATATATATATATATATATATATATATATATATATATATATATATATATATATATATATATATATATATATATATATATATATATATATATGATTTGCTTCAGAAATGAAATAAGTATATTTTGAAGCATCGAACATCGAACTGTAGATCTTATCACAGTTGCTTTTTTAAAGACTACACAAGCTAATATGTGTATTTGCTAAAATTATTAACTAATACGACGTTTAATTTTAAACTGTTTGTTTTTAAATTAAAATGTCCTAACATGCATATCACTTCTCTTGCAACATTTTACAGTACTATCTTAAAATGCGTAACTTCAAATAAAAACGAAAAACAATATTATGGACATTAAAACTTACAGTATAGTTATTTTCGGTTTTAACTTTATAGAAAGGGAAACTTCTTTACATATGATATTCTGTGAAAAATATTGTAGTAGCACAATCAAGTTTTAATTTCTTTACAAGGCAATCGAAATAATCGTCTTAACTGAACTTAATTTGGAAAGAGTTCCGTTAATCTCCAATTAATATCTTTATTTAGAGATAATTTATTCTATGTGCTTCTTGTTTTGTCTTTACTTTAACAATTCATTCAACACATTGATCGAAGCATAAAATTACCAGCAAAAATTAAGAAACGCTATTATTTACCATTTCAATTTTATAGAGTTATTTCATGCTTTTGAAAGAATGGCTATTTCCTGCAAACCAGTTTTTTGGTAATAACATTAATTGCGCATAATAATAATGACAACCTATTCAACGTTGGTTCTTAAAAAATAGAACTGCACACTTTCTTTCATTTTCGATGTTTGAGAGAACGTTTTGTTATTGTGAGATCTTTTACGTTATGAGTTGTTTCCGATATAAAGGGATTTATACCAATTAAGTATCAATAATACGCTGAATTTAAATTAAATTTCAATCTAAATTGTTGTAAACATACAGTTTTAAGAATTTTATGTAGATTAAGTAACTGAATTATAAATGATTATTAATTTTTTGAAAAGTACGTTTATTAAGTTTACGAGACTCATGACCCCAATATTCTAGAATTATTTTAAAGGTAATGTTTACTGTAGTGTATTTATTGCCTGGTAAATAAAGTTTTAATTTTCAATATTTTAAAGAATTACATTTGATTCCTAATGCATTTAATTTACTATAAGAAATCGTAAATAATTAATTTTAACCTTACATATTTAAATAAAACATTTGCTTTTATGTTTACTAAAAATAGATTTTAAAATCTGAAAACATAAATTTTAAATTCTGAAAACATAAATTTTAAATTCTGAAAACATAAATTTTAAATTCTGAAAACATAAATTTTATATTCTGAAAACATAAATTTTAAATTCTGAAAACATAAATTTTAAATTCTGAAAACATAAATTTTAAATTCTGAAAACATAAATTTTAAATTCTGAAAACATAAATTTTAAATTCTGAAAACATAAATTTTAAATTCTGAAAACATAAATTTTAAATTCTGAAAACATAAATTTTAAATTCTGAAAACATAAATTTTAAATTCTGAAAACATAAATTTTAAATTCTGAAAACATAAATTTTAAATAATGAAAACATAAATTTTAAATTCTGAAAACATGAATTTTAAATTATGAAAACATAAATTTTAAATTATGAAAACATAAATTTAAATTTTAAATGTACAACCTTTCAGCAACACTGCAGTTCGTACACTTTCCTTTCTGTCTCAAGCAATTCACAGAAAGCAATCCCAATTTCTCCAGTGTTGATACTTCAGAACCAATGAGATAGATGCAACACTGTGGCCCATTGAAAGGAACGGCCGATTCAGATAAACACTGATTCAACAAAGACATTCCTGACAGCAAGCATAAACATACGCGTTTCTTGCGTTCTCCTGTTCATAATTGAAATGCATTTAATAGACCGTTAAATGTAAATCTTTAACTTTCAGACTTCAATCATTAGATTTTAATTGTGTTCTAAATACTGTGACACTCATCACCATTTTTATTCTTTTTAAACCTAACCTTCTGATTCTGAACTAAATGTATTCAACGATAGCGTGGCCTATAATCCATCGGCTTCCGTAACCTTATTTAAAGTAAACAACTATATAAAAATTATTGTTGTCGAATTAAAGCAATAACAAAATATTAAATTTTAAGTATAAACAAAATAAATGTATCATGTTTTTAGATTTTAATACATTAATGAATGAAAAGCGCAGATGTTACCCCTTATAACACACTAGTCATTATTTGTAAAATACATTTTAATTGTATATACACTGGCGGGAAAAAAATAAAAGAGCAACCATAAAGTTAAGAATAAAGGGGCTTGATACTTCAAAAATTATTTTATATCGTACTTTATAAAAATATATATTTTGTAATGGTTAGGTGTAAATTATTCAGAAAAGAAGATTTCAAAAAAAATTGTGAAAATCCTTCAAATTTTATGAAAAATGTAATTTGTGTCGAAGATTTAAAGCATTTTTCAAAACGCTTCTTTTGTTTCAGATTTTATTATTTTCGTCAAAAATTGTTTTTATTGTAAATTTCATTGATGTATGCTTCATTATTTTAAAAATCGGATTTTAGATACGTGCGTTGGCTTAGGAGAAAAAAAAGATACAAGTTAAGCACTAACCATTTTTTTCCAGAAAACACCAATTCCTAAATATATTATTATTAAAATTCCATCCCTAATTCTACTCCATATACCCTTGTGTATATGTATAAAATATGTCATGCTAATTAATAAATATTTGATAAATCCTTATAAACATAAAATATTAATAAACATTTGATAAATCAAAAATTAATAAATCACATGAATACGCGTTTTGAATGTTTGCTCCACTTATCTGCACTTCATATCCAGCTTAATTAAACACGTACGAAAATTATTATGAAAGAAAAAAAATTAGCTTAATTGTTTATTTAAATATCATATACTGAGAACTGCTTTTCTAATCAAAAGTTGATCCTTACCTGGATTCGTCGACAATACATGTGGTGTATTAAGCTCAGTTTTATATTCTTTCAGAAATATACATGTACTATGAAGAATTCTTCTTGATTTTTTCGATCCTACAACTGGTTCTCGGAATGTAGATGACTCTTCCTTATCACCATTGGAGCCAATTTGGCGACGTTTATCTTCAATCTCCTCCATTCTGTTTAATGGAAATGAGTGGTGAACTTGATTTAGTTTATCGTGCCTTTATAATTGAATTGCCTTTATCGTCGATTGATGCATGCCTTTTAGAACCATAAATGTGTTCTTCAACTTTCGTTATGGTTTATTATTGATAGAAATATATGTGTCTGTATTTTGTTTTATCTTGTCTCTTATCAAATTTTAGGATTCATACTTTTCTTTTGATGGATCAGTATTATAGGCATAATTTGATGTTTTTCTTGGTTAGAAATTTGCGGTATTTACTTTATGAAACATATTTTTGTGGAAAACTTACATCTGAGAACAGGAATTTTAATACAATGATCTACAGTAAACATAACAATATGTAAATGTGTACATTTCTAATTCTGAAAAGAAAGTGCTGGTATTATAAAAAAATAATACATTTAAAGTAGTGTAATATAATTATATAACAAAAAAATGAATAGAATTTTTGGTATTAAACTTTACACAAATTGCTTTTACTATCCCTTACAATCTACGTATTATAAAACAATTAATTCGGTAATACTTTGAGCAACAACCTTACCCTAATTCAGCAATTTGTCTAAAAACATTTGCAAAAGAAACATATCATTGTTCAATTATTCGTCTTCATTTAAAGAAAGAATATGGAAACATTGATTAATCCAATTAAAATTTTTTTTTGTTTTTTATTTCACCTTGAATGTTGTTATTCACTAAAAGTTATCGTCCTAAGTTATCGATAAACTTGGATTAAAACTCTTTTCAAACACTATTTAATCAGTTCAAAATATGATTAAGTTATTTTTCATAAGAGAAATGCTTACCAAATTAATTATTTTCTCATCTTTGTTTTATTTATAATAATTCGTCGTGGAAGTAATGTAGACATATTCTGGATTGCAACACGCAGAATATTTTTTTAAATAATACTACTACCTTGAAAGGCTATACCCCCAGAAACAATGTTCTTAGAACGGGAGTATTAAGATATGTCTGGTCACATTTTTTGTGGAGAGAGATAATGGAAATAAAATAATAACCAGCGAAATGTATTGGTATAAGAAAATTGAGTATCTGATAAAATGTAGTATTGACATATCGGGATATATTGTGATAATTTATTTGCAGATGAAATACATGGACTCTTTCCTTTTTCATCTTGATTAATATTGCAATGTTATATACTTGTTGCAAAAGATTAAATTAAATAAATTGCAAAGTTGAATGGCTTTGTAGAAGGTATATAGGCAAGCGTGAAATATTAGAAATAATACCACGCACGTTTTTGAAGTATAATATATTTTCACAAAACGAAATACAACATTGTATGTTACGTTAAAATGTTAGATACAAAAATATTGAATATATTTTGAAATAACATCTAATGCATACTTTTTTTATAAAGAGAATTTATAAAATGTAAATAACCTGATGTGCAATATCCAATTTCGATTACTCTTCATAAAACTGGATGTGTAAAAAAACATTTATCTTGAATGTAATAATAAATCAATAACCATCCATCCATTTCAACTGTTCATTAGTTTTTTTAAAACATTTTTGAACTATTTGACTCAAAAATGAAATATTAGTTTTTATACACGTATTTTAATATGTTATGCATGGCTTATTAGAACAATGTATGTTTGAAAATGAAAAAAAAACGCGTGTTAAACTCTCAAAACCCTTAGGCGGAGAGGTCCACGTGGACTTAAATGCCATCTGTCTTTGAAGAACATTTAAAATTATTGTCTTGTAAATTTTGAAGATCATTATCGCCGTTTGTGAGGAGGGAGGAAAAACAAAATTCGTAATTGTCAGTCTTCATTTTAAATGTTCATTTTCAAGATAAACTTGTTGTTTCGTGTTACATTCATAAAAAAGAATACAACTTTTATTGTTTTAGCAATATTTGTATTTAACGTGTCATATTGCTCATAGACATAATTTTAAATATTTATATAAATATATATTAATTATTGACCACACATTGGCTTTGTTTTAACTCGAACTTTCGGCATATCGTCTGTTTGCCTGAATATATGTTTGTTACGCAGTTACGACCATACGCGGTGTTAGATTTTCTTCAAATTTTGAATGATTGCTTGAAGTCAATAAATCCACGAATGTTGTTTTCTTGAAGGACTACTAGTATAATAAATAATATATTGATTTCCTATTTTTTGTTGTTGTTTTTTTACTCTAGGTGTCCGAAATTATCTCAGAATGAGAAACACTCCTCATCGAATTTTTAAATCATATCGTTGTTTACTAGTAAATATATTATGCTATGAGTGACGTATTGTTGTACTAAATACCTTTTCTTAATTATGGTTTTTACCTTTTGTGAAATACAGAGTATTTGGAAATAACGACTTAGAGTAAGCACTGATAAAAATAGGTACTGAAAAATAAGGAAAATGTACTCATTTTTGAATTCATTCGATGATTTTCATAGCTCGAAAAACATAAGTTACATTTTTGAAAAAGACATATACTCAAAAATGTATATAATGAGTAAAAATAGCAATTGCTTGTATGCATAGGCTGCCTTCTTAAATAACTTTCAAAAATTATCCACAATTGGAACCAAGATTAACCGGGAATCGAACCCAGATCCTCAGGCACGACATTCCAGAGCCTTGTCCGTTAAACTACTAGGGCCACTTTTAGAAGTAATAAACATAAATATTTTAAAAGTGTGTGCCAAAAGAATACAAAGAAAATAAACTTAATTATAATAACTCAGTTTCCATTTAAGCAATCGACATCAAATAATGTAGAAAACCATCTTCTGGATGACTATTTTAAATTTATCAGGTCGCTTTTTTAAGATGACATGAATAAAAGCTGGGATTAGCAATATTAAATCGCACTGCTCATTTTTCCGAAAGTACGGTTACTTAAATATGAGTACGCCATTGCTCATTTTTAAGAATCTTTTTTTTTGAGTGAGGGATTCTATAGATGTAGATCGTTAAATGTGTTTTAAGGGGGTGTCTAAAACAATAGGTAATTAAAATTTGTTTGGAAATGCACTTTATTTAAATCGTTTTCGATTTTGATACGGTTTCAAACTTGATAAACAAGTTTGTAATGAATATGCGTTATGGTTCAATATACATATCTTGAAATTTAAGTTCTTAAGACCTGAAATTGATAGTGTCACCCAGCAAAAAAATTCAGCATGAAACCTTCATTAAAATGGTCAAATTGAAGGTTTTTTGAAGGTTTTATAAAGGATAATGAAACAAAAAACTGCAATTTTTTGAAGTTTTTAATTTTCCTGCAGAAAACCTTTAAAATATCTGCATTTTTCCTTCATGATTAAAAATTGAAGGTTTTATGAAGGTTTTTTGCAGTTTTTATGAAAGACATTGAAACAAAGACCTTTATTTTTATAGATCTTCAAAAAAACTGCAGTTTTCCTCCATAAAACCTTCAATTTAAAAATTTTGATGAAGGTTGTATGATGACTTTTTTTGCTGGGCAACTATGGGAACAGTTCTATGCAGTCAGTGTATTGCCACATTTTTATGAATAACAAGCTTTAGGCTTTGAGTGTAGTGTTCAATATATTCTTGTGTTTAGATAAGTTAAAATGATTACTGATAGTTTAAAATATGTCTAAATATAAATTACATTTATGTGTCTAGATTTTTTTAAATAGGCACATACTATAATAACTTAATAATAAAATCAACTTGATAAATAAACATTTATTATGATTTACAATAAACGTTTATAAAGTAAAATGTAAATCTAATAATATAATATTGAAACACATATAAAAGTACACAGATAACAAAAGAAGGGATTTTCTAAAGTATAAAAGGAATTATATTTAAAAAAATATGGACAACAAAAAATCATACTGAAATATCATGTATGCCACATATTATGAATGCATTTCGAATTATACTTTATAATGTACTAAATTCAATAAAATAATAATTATTATTTGAGTGCTGTATCCCTAACCCAATAATACATGTTTTATGCATTTTCTTTTCATTTCAATTGTTATATGTTTTTTTGTTAACATTTAAAAAAAAGTAATAATTGAATTACTATGAAAACTCCTTTTTGAAGTGGTTTTCTGAAAATTGCATATTTCCCAATGGACCGCATAGTTCAGTTGTTTAAAAGAAAAATATAACATATGTCTTTTTTAGAAATAATATAATAATTGTAAATTTTTATATGTAAAAAAAAAGTAAGACTATTTCATGAAAGCTTTATATATATATATATTCATATAATTATTCCGTTCACGAAATATGCTATAGAATTTTGAAAGTAGACAACATTTTAGAAGTTTAATTAATTTATTGGGTACTTAAAAACGAAGAAATGTTTATTTATAATACTAGAAAAACATACTAAAAATGTTTTAATATTAGAGTGTCATAAAGTGAATTATATTGCTTTTTGATAAATAAAATTAATACAATATTTTAAATACATAAATAAACATATTGATTCCTTAATACATGTATACATATTTCTAATTTAGAGATGAATTATACAATATTTAATATTTTCCATATAAATATTTAGTAATAGGTCCATATAAATATTTAGTAATAGGTCCATATAAATATTAGTAACTTTGATTCCAATAAATAAATATAAAATACTGCAATAATTTGTTTTTCATTTCGATGTGCAAGCTATTGAGACACAGGTGTGCAGACAGTATATTTATTTTCATATTGTTTAGTTTAAATTTTATCATATAAGTACATTGTGCTATTTCAAGTATCAATAGAAAACATAACAAAATCATTATTTTTTTTAATTCAAATTGCACGTTATTCATCAATATAAATAAAAAATAATTGTATAATTGTTATCTTAAGATATCTAGTCTCCGACAACAGACTGCACAGCTCTAGTGCGAATATAATTAACCAGACAATGAATTTAAGAAACCCATATTAGTACATCAAGCAGTCTGCAATTGTTTTGTAGCACGGCATGATGTGTACCATTACAACAAGAACATATTTTTTTGGTGTATTTTATTCAATAAATACACCGAAAACATCGATTGCCAGTCATTCTATATCCAGTCAAATAAAATATCATCAATTATGATTTTTATACTCGTGCTCTACTTTCATGATTCGACAATAAATTTTTTAAAGCAAGTGATTTTTAATAAAATAACACTCGTCTATTCTACTATTAGAACAAAATAAAAAAAACAGTAAATTGCTGGTTTAAACTTTATCTAACACGCCAACTGGTTTTAGTAGTTTCAGGTAACAACGCTTGCCATTGATGCAGGCGTCTCGATCAATAAAAGAGGAAAAAATACATTAACTATATATATTCCATAAAAAAATACCTTAACTTTCCTTTACTTTTATAAGATTGATTTTTTTCGCGATTTTTTTTTTGTAATAAATACCTTTTTAAAACGTAGACTCTTATTTCTGAAATCGTTTGGAACGTTTGTGAGAATTTTGTATTTTAATGCTTTAATTTGGATTTGTGCGATATGTTGCTGACTTTTTTTTCTAAAATGTAGAACAAATATAACTTATAGAAAAATTATATTTTTTTATTTTTTTTTAAACCTTATGATATTTTAATCCTTTACTTGTGGGCCGGGACAACATATGTCCCATACAGTGTAGATATATAGTGGTGGGCTTGGGATACTTTCGGACCATGGTATGGGGAAATAATTTTTAAAACGTGTGTGGTCTAAAGTATGTTGTTTGCGGCAAACTAGTAATTACACGTATTCGGAGAGGAAATATTTCGCTAATGGTTTCTATAGATCGTCTTCGATTACGCTTTTCAGTATTTTGACATTTAAATGGTCATACCCCGAATCTATATGCTTTCATGAAGAATTGTTAACGATCCCTCCGCCAGACAGTTACACGAATCTTATTGTAAGGCAATTCACCCTTTCACAAAGATATACACTTTAACTCCAAACATAGCAATTAGAAAGCGATGTGGGTAGTCTCATAGTATATAGCTGGGTAAATTTACTGAAACTAGACACCATTTTTTTTTAATATGACTTTCTCAAAATTTAAAGGGGGATTAAAATAAATTTATTGCACACCTTAAGGATTATATGTTGATTAGTAAACGCTTTTTAATCTAATTTTGTTAACTTCAAAAATCATATTCAAAATCACTCCAACGTCGACAAACAATTGAATGAGCACGTGTAAGAATGAATTAACTAACATGTTTGAATAAAATATAATTTTGCTGTATATGAAGGCTTTAAATACTTATGCAACTTGCAACAAAATTACATAGTTATGCTTGCTTTATTTAGCCAGATATAGGATAGTGAAAAAGTATATATGTTTCACTTGTAATTGCTATGCTTTCCTTAAATGCCAAACGTGCGAAAACGCGCCAATTTTGATAAAATAACATCTGTATCACGTTAAACATCGAGAACATTTTTAGGACGGCATCTGATCATGATTTAAAAATACGAAGCAGTGTTACCGGGTCTTTCCTTCGAGATATACAACGAACCTTTTCCAACAGTCAACTGTGCAGGTCCAGTGCGACGTTAATTCACCCAAATTTAGAGATCGATCTCGAACCATTGCACCAGTAGCCCAAAATCCAACCCTAACATTCACCCATTGTGTAGCTCTAATCCGATGACTATTCAACCAACAGAATATTCATTGTAATGGCTGCCATAGCAACGAAACAAAACTTATCGTGGCAAAATTTTAATTGGCGGCAAATAACGGACGTTCAACGTAAACCGACCCTTTTCTTCAAGATTGTTGTTTACGAAAAATCTGTTTTTCTTGAAAAGTGATTTTTGTCAGCTAACCTCTTCTTCCAACGTCCCTTTCAATTGCTTCTTCCGAAACAAATATCCATTGTTTGCGTGATTTTCCATCCAAAAGTGTAGGAAAATCTCAATTTAGAACCTCCCACGTTTTTTATGGCCCCACGCCATACGCAAACAACAACATAACACATAAGATTATAATTCCATCTCAGGAACATTAGGAGGAAGCGACGAATTGCGCTGCAGCGTATCAGTGCTCCCAATGGGTAGAGCTGATCAAAGTAATTTACGGAACACACTTGCAAAAAGCCGAGGTCTTACTGTACTCGCGAGGAACATAATCCATTTACGCTACGATTCTCTGGCACATAAATTGGGTTGTGTTTTTCCGTACTAAGAGACAATGGGGCTTATTTTGCTTTTTGCTGGCGGTTATCATTCTGCTTTATTTCTTTTGGTGTTGAGGTAGATGCAATAGGCAATATCGGGGGCAAGTATGTTAAGGGCGATTTATGTACGAATCCTAAGACCTAATGTCTATTTATGTATAAAGCTCTAGGACAAAAATACCTAATGTCTATTTATATACATACCTATATACAAAGAGTTTAAAGACTATTAATATAGGGAATATGACAGAATATTAGAGATAATTGCGAATTTCAATTCCTTTTAAAATCGTTAATCGTTCAATCAATGCAATCATTGAAAATTGAAAATTAATAGAAAATAACTTATTAACTTAGCGAAGTAATATTTTCATAGCCTGGTTGGGGCATTGTGCTAGACTTTTAAGGGTTACGAGTTCAATACCTGACGTCTTAACGAAATAAATGGGCAGTAGATATTTACAGTTTAAATTTAATATATATATATATATATATATATATATATATATAAATGCTTTAAATATTTAAAAGTTAGAATCTACCAGTATTTGATAAATAATCTCAAGTAAAACAAAATAACAAGGTAATATTTAATTTTGTACTTCTATCATAAGTCAAAAGATCAATCGTGATCATCATAATCAAATGTACCTTTCGTTTTGATGTAATTACAAATTGCATGTATCAGTATGATGAGTTTAATGTAAAAGTGTTTCTAAGTAGCTTTTTCTGTTGTAAGAATAACCTGAACATGAAAACCATTTAAGAAGTACATATATCAGTACAGAATGAATTTAGTTCCGTGTCTGACATCTCTTTAGTAGACAGTTTTACCGTATTGTGATTTTATTTCTCTTAAAATTTGTCTTTGAGTCATTGATAATGGGGGGTATGGCATAAAATAATTGCTAATATCTAAATATATTTTATTAGTTTTAAAAAAAATTATTTTAATTTTTAATACAACGACATAAAATATATTTGTACGGTACAACTAATTATTTTCGGGGAATCCATATTAAGGTTTAGAACCATATCGTGCCTGGATATGTAACTTTAAACTCGTTTACTTTATATTAAAAATCTTTTATGTAATTTTGTCAGACATATTTGTAAATAAAATACTTTATAAAATATCTATCTCTAAATATGTATACGCAAAATACTAAATATTTTATCTAAATATGTATACTCGAGGAGAGAAGGATTGGAGGTGACCTTATCTAGTTATTCAAATTTATCAAATTGGGTGATGTGGAGGGATTGAAATTTAATATAGGCAATGTGACTAGAGGTCATGGAATCAAATTATTCAAATCACAGCTTAATCGGGATGTTAGAAATAATTATTTTTAATAGGGTTATAGGCAAATGGAATGGATTGCCTGAGTATGTTCGTAATTCTTCAGGAGCGGTTAGTTTTAAAAAGCAATTGGATCGGCATTGGGGAATCATGAGGATTGACAGGACCAACCTTGCTGGGCCTAGAACCTGTAGTTGGTCGATATTATTTGCATTTGTATTAAAAAAAATTAGGGAGCACGTGTGGAACACAAAATCATCAACAATATCTAAAATATAAAAGTATCTTTTAAATCTTTTTAAAAAAAATAGTATGGTCAGTGAAATTAGTAGAGTTTTAAAGATAATTTTCAAAAAACAATGTTTTCAAATAATAAAAATGTGTAAAGGTAGTTTGTTAAACGCATAACTTGTTGATACCAAGGCAAAAATATAGTTTTTAAGAAAATATTTTCTTGGCTTTTTTTCAAAAATTAAAAAGGCTCTTTTTTTGTATTATTACAAAAAATAGTTAGTTTTTTTAATGTTTGTTTTTGTGATTATGTTAATATACCTTGTCCACATATGTAAAAAAAGTTTAAAGATATCTACAAAAAATTTCTCGTAAAATGTAAACAAATGTACATTTTTGTTAATGGGTAAAAATGTGTGTCTATCAAAATGTAAATATAATTATTCGGTTTCAAATTTTTATAATTGCTATACATTTTCTTTCAGGATTAGTAAAACTAATTAAATAACTTACACAAAGGTAAACAAGTCTGTTGAGAGCTTCTTGAAAAACATTATCAGTACACAAGGCTTATTAAATTAAATTGCAAAAACAATATTCCGAAGAGAAATCTCTTTGTCATCATTTTTGCAGGAAACACTAAACTACTCATGCCCCATAGACAAACCTAGCACTATCACTAATAGTTCTGGAAACAGTAGACCTCGTGAGCAAAACAAAAGAATTAAAACAAAAATTACGTCGTTTTTATTAATTTCAGAGAATATCCATGCCAAGTTTAAAGAAAATCGAACAGTGTGTTTAATCCTTATTGCATAACAAACAAGTTTACGAAAAAAGGAAATGCCGAGAGTTAGATTTATAACAGGACCTCGCTAACGTTCGATCAATAACTACTAGTTATAGAAAAATTATACCTTGCCACCAAAAAAATAATAATAATAGATAACATAAAACATATACGTCTATTTAACTGACTTCAGAAACAATCATGTTAAATTTGAAGAAAATAAAACAACGCGTCTGTTTGTCAATTCATAACAAACTAACATGTTTACAGACATACATACGGAATGCTTAAGATTCGAGTTAAAACAGGGACCTCGATAACGCTCGGTTAATGATATTACTCGTTTTTAACGGACTATCATCGTTTCCTACTGATATATATATATATATATATATAAATATATATAACAGTAGGAAACGATATGATAGTCCGTTTAAAAAAAGAGTAATATCATTAACCGAGCGTTATAAATTTATATATATATTACATTTTTGAAGATTTTTAAAGTGTCTAAATTTAAAATGATATTAATGTAGTGCAATAAAAACTGAACTTTTTTTCTATATATTGCATGGGAATGAACTTTTTTCCAGTTATGTATATTGAACATGGCAATGAAACGTCTGCGATGACTTTCAACATACCCAATAATTCAATTTCACTTGCACTTGCATTTATAGAACAAAATTATCCGTTGCTCTCCGACTCAAAAAAAAAATCATTCTCCGCAAAACGAAACTATTCAATTAAATATAATAAATCATTCAGGCCCAAACATTTCAAAAAGAAACATTGGAACCGAGGTAAAATTATATTCGAAAAAAATCCACCTAAAAAAATCAATGGGGAAAACAAAACACAAAAAACCTCAGCAGTTAAAAGCTATCCCCCTCTAAAACCCCAAAGAAAAAGAAAAAAAGTAAATCATAAATAAAACCACAGAGAATTCGAAGAAACTTTAAACAATACAGATGTATATAAAAGTTGGTAAGCCACTGAATAGCCTTCTTGTTGTTATTCCGAAATTCCATTTGTTTTAGTTGTTACATTTCTAAAAAAAAGTAATCGTTTCCGCAAAGGTGGAGATGATAGAAAATATTTTTTTGTTTTATTGAAGAAGTAGAAAAAAAATGAGAAAAGAGGCAAAAGGCCATTTAGACCCCGTGTTTAAAAACTTTCCCTGAACCACTCATCCATTATATCAAATAAGGTTTGGTTTTTGTTAAGTTCATAATGACTTAAAAGCGTGTAAGAAATTCTAGAAACAAGCGTATTGAAAAATATAATGGGATCTCAGTCGCCTCAAGGTTTAATAGAATTATATTTTTTACCATTGGTTCTTGTGCGAGTTCCTTTTCCTTTTTTTAATTTCATATATTTTTTAACCTTAGTTATGAAATACAAATGCTATTATTCATGTAATGAGGTTAAAGAATTTTGATTCTTAATGATATGTGAGTTTCGGAGAAATGCATTACTTTTAAATATATTATCAAGTTTAATACCAAATGTTATATTCTTTTCTAAAGACTGCGTACCCTAGATTGTGGTCTTTAAAAACTGCAATGATGAAACGAGATAGATAAAAGAAATGGTAAAATAGGAGATTACAAAAACAAATCAGGATAACAATTATCAGGCATACTTCTAAACTGTTTAGTAATCCGCAATTGGGAAACTAATATTTCACCAATTTTAAGATCAATTTAAATTAATTCAAAGGTAAATATTTTTATTGTCAGAAACCTTAGAAGTTTGTGGTTTTATATTTCTTTTAATGATGCTGAAAAGTTTTAAGGGCCGATTACATACATTTTCTGTCAAAGTTGTTTTAAAAATATTGTTTTGAGCTAAAAATACTTTTCAGGCTTGAGATAAGAAACTAAATCGTTATGCAGCTGTTAGTAAATACTGATAATAATATTAAAATACAAATGCAACGTTAAAATACGCAATAAAAGTCCGTAATAATCCGGACATGTTTCGGGAGATACATCACCCTTCATCAGCGGAAAAGGATTATTACGGACTTTTATTGCGTATTTTAACGTTGCATTTGTATTTTAATATTCTTAACGCAATGTTCTATAAGACGAGTTTTTATCTTACTGATAATAATATTAATAAGCTATTGTTGTTTTAATATTAACAATCTTATAATATATATATATATATATATATATATATATATATATATATATATATATATATATATATATATATATATATATATATATATATATATATATATATATATATATATATATATATATACTATTTTTTTGCAAAGACAGATATCGTCGAAAATAATGAAATAAAATTGTGTGGTCACGATGATAATAACGAATATATTAATAAATCAAATGTAAAGGAAACACAAGCACCTCACCGCACAGGTAAATCTGGAGCTACGTGAAAAAATGTACATGTATATAAGTAAACATTGACATCGACAAATCGGATTATTTCCCGGCATCCGATTTGACGAGTTCAACACCGGCTGCATTTTCATTGCCTTCATTGTAAAAAAAATTGCTTAAAAATGATTACATGGACGTACTCGTTTTTCCTTAAGTACAATTGCATCATAAATTAGCGATGACGTACTCATATTTAAATAACCGTTTTTTTCTCAAAAATGAGCAGTGTGATTAGTCACGTAGGTATAGATTTTTCATGGAGGATTCAGTGACTGAGTAACTTAACCCCCCCCCCCCCAAAAAAAAAAATCCCTTCCCATCCCTTTCTTTTAAACTTATTATTTTTTATTTAAGTAAACAGGAATACGTTGACATGTAAACATCTAAACAGCTACATTTATCAATTTTTTTTTTCATGAAATCGGTACCAATATGAGTCATTAACTATTTTTAAAATTAGTAAATATCACTCTCTAATTATGAAATAAATTTAGAGAACAAATTTAAATTTTGAGATTCCTTGTTTAAAAAATATATGGGTATCGTTTAAAAATGTTTTCCCAAATGCTATATAATGCAACACGATAACGCCATGTTACGCTTAGTTTGAGATAAAAATAACCTCAAAACATGTTTTTGTAGACTTTCGGAAACTATCTTCCCGCGATAGGACTCCCGTTAAATACCAGGTTTTCTGTCATGCAACTAAACAAGAAGTATTATGCTAGAAATTGAAATTTTTCTAGTTTTTTAAAGTATTTTTATGGTTTTAACAGTTCTTTGATTTTTAATTGTTTTCCCTTCACTTTCAATGGGAGGGGTTTGAACCCCCTGAACTACCCCCTCACCTTCGTGCCTGAGTGTGGTTTAATATTGCTAATATCAGCTTATGGTAAACTGTTCAAGCCATCTTAACAAAGCGACATGAAAATTTAAAATATGTGTACATAATATTGTTCACCACATTATTTGATGTCGATTTGGTTAAAAGTAAAATTAGTTATTAAGATTCAATCATATTACTTTCCATTCTCTTGCCCCAACTTGTTAACACATTATTTCTGTTAATTACTTATTTACACGGCTCTTGTAGTACAACGGATATGTCCCTGGACTTCGGTGCGCACAACATCAGTTAGACGGATTGGGTTTGATTCCCGGTATGTCCTGGTTGAAATATATTGAAAGTGATAAATATAGGTAGCCCATGTAGTCAAGCAATTGCTGCTTTTACTCATTTTTGAGTACATGACATGTTCAAAAATAAAACTTATTTATTCGGAGATATGATTTGAATCGAATGTAATCAAAAATGAGTACATTTTATTTATATTTAAGTACATATTTTTAACAGTGTATGTCGTCAAATTTGCCGGACCGGACAATACCTGATAAAAGTTATATTTGAGTAACATTTTTCAATCTTGTTTTTGGATGGGGAAAAAAACAACTGATTGTATTGCGTTGCAACTGCATTTCATTCACATTTCTTTCTTTCCATCTCTATCAACCATCACCCATGTGAACATTTCACTTCTAATGGGTTAACTTAAAGGACCAATCAGGTATATCCAACTCATTGAGGCCCGGCCGGGGAAACGGCCGATATCAGACACCATCATACTAACATAACTCATTACTAGACTTGTAATTACACAAACCACAATCTCTTCTCGCGTTCCCCTCTAATTTATTATTAACTGTAAATATTCAATTGTTGTGTTTTCGACGTTACATTTATTTGTTTCGTAACTCCCATGGCAGTCATTAACACATTTCAGTACCTTAATGAATACAACCTTCTTAGTTGAGACGCAAATTCCGAAAAAAATGCTAATTTTTGTTCTTCATAAAACGATTCTATACATATTTAAGAAGGGGTGTACACAATTTCAAAAAAGTAAAAGAAAGTGAACGTATATTTTTTAGATGTTTATATATCTTTTATCATCTTTCTACATACTTTGCGTCTTCAACATTCATAATTTAATAAAAATATTTTTTTTTTACATTTTGTTCACGTTTTTAATGCTAAGTAATGCTTTGTAAATAATTAACTTAAAACTTATATGTTAATAGTTGTTTTTGAAGCTCTAATATTTGTTTTATAAACATACGAATATCTTTTTTAAATTAAGTTATAAATTATTTTTTTACGAATTATTAACCATAAAAATGTTAATATTTTTTAGATTGGAACTTAAAATAAGTGTTTGATAACAATTAAAACAATAATCTGCAAAAGTATATTCATATACCTATAGTATATACTTAGACATTGTTTAAACAATTGATATTTAAAAAAACATTAAAAATTGATAGAGGAGAATTTGTTTGATTCTATTAAAAAAATAAAAAATGCAAACAATAACAAAAATAAATTTTTAAAATATATTTTAGTTTTTGATCATCGCTCAGAAAAAGATTGCTTGGACATCTTTAGAAGATTTTAAAAAAAAATATGGGTATTAATATTATTTATTACCAGTATGTATTAGGAGTTGAGTAACAATTTTTATTGACGCCTCCCGAAAATATTTTTTTAAACACGCTATCTTACAAAATTTTGAAAAAAGTTACCCAGACAGACGCCTTCTCCGTTTTGCCGGTTTGTTAAAAAACGGCTCTCTTCTCAAAATAAATTCATTTCGCATTTTTATCTCTAAATTTATTTTATTTTGCATGAATACGTAAAAAATATTTGAAGTTTTTTTTTTTCTGAAAGATATTGTGCTTTGAAATACCAGAACTTGAAAACGTTATATTTGTGCGATAAGTTGCTTACATAACCTTACTACGGACATAAATCGATATATTCTAGACATTCACAAGACATCATGGAATGATCAAGTTAGTATGGCTCCAACAATACGTGTTGGCTTTAAAATTACTTACGATTGTACGACAATTTTTTTATTAACTATTGAAAAGTTTTCATTGACTAGTAAAAAATGTTGTTATGAACTAGTAAAACTATTAGTGTTACTATTATAAACTATTTTTATTAACAATAAAAACTATATTTATTAACTAGTAAAAACTACTTTATTAATTTTTTTAAACTGTTTTATTTACTAACTAATATAAACTATTTTAATTAACTATTAATAACTATTTTATAAAAACGATAAAACTAATTTTGGAAATGTTTTTGTTAACTACTATATAATGTATATTTTTATTTCATTTAGATATACAATTTTTTTGTATATTTTACACAATTAATTTAATCGATTTTGTTTTTTTACTGATATATATATATATATATATATATATATATATATATATATATATATATATATATATATATATGTATATACACTGTCTCGGTTTCACCATGCATCAGTGTTTTCCTACAATATATATAATATACATACGGCATTTATTAACATGGATGGGGATTGTTTCATAATACAGATTGCTGATTCAACACCGTTGTTTACCTGCCATTTATTAAAATTGACTCGAAACTTGGAAACATGTGAACAGCAACTTGGATTTCTTGGTGAATAATAGTAGAATTCGAAGACCACTGCTAAATTAAAAACTGAACAGAAACTGATAAAATAATATTTTCTTTTTTTTAAAGTTATCCGACTTTAAGAAAAATCATGTTAAAAGTTAACACTAATTTTCAAATTTATACTTAATTTTTTTAATGTACTTAGTATATTTTTATGTTTACTTAATTTTTAAATATTTTGAAGTTAGATATTATGTAGAAGTACTGTTCAATTATACAGCTTTTTAATTTTTTAAATAAAATGTAAGTATATTATTACATTTTCTAAACATTATTACTATAGTAAAAACTAATTAAATATTTAGTATTTCTAATATGCAATATAACTAACTTTATATAATAAACACCTTTTCAGTTTTCGCTTTTAATTTGTTATTTGCAATTGCTGAGTTTATTAATATCGATTGAAAAGCCCGATACACATTATTGATATGCTGACTCATTTGGCATACATTTTGTAAAAAATCATTTTAAGTTTGATATTAATAAATTCGAATTATCTAACATAATTTTAAAAAATCGGGAGTAGGATGAGTTGCACAACTATAACATCCCCTTGTTCATATAATTTTTAATTTCATATTTAGACAAAAAAAAATCAATATTTGTGGATGGAATGCTAGAAACTACACGAATAGAAATAATTAACTCTTTGAACTATTGAACTCTTTATTGGACGATATTACTACATTATCTATATAACTTCCTTGATGTGCTTCACAATCAGACCTGGAAGCGACTTCAAAACAATTCCGAAAACAAACTGCTTCCGAGTTTCATTTAATCCACTCTGACCCTCGATATAATTCCAGACAAAAGTCTTCAGATCGGACGCGAACTTCTTCAGCTGGCTCTTTTGATCTTCGTTCAGACTTTTCAAGGTCGAATTGACCTCTGGTGCAACAGAAGACCCGCCCACTTTATCCGGGGCTTTGGTGCTGGAAACTGAAGTTTCGTTTTTGGATGCTGTAGTAACTTGCTGCGCAGTTAATGCTGTGGTAGCAATTGTTGGTCCTCCTGAAGACGATGATAGAGTTGTCGTGAGCTGCTGTTCTTGGCGCTTTTGAAGGTGTTGTGGTTGTATTGGCTTTGAATGGCGTCTAATATATTTATCCAGCAAGTTATGACGTTTTTGGTAGAAGCCCTGATGTTTTTCTTTAACAGATGTTGGATTGCTTCGTGGACTTTTATCAATCGGGTTTTTGGGGGATCTTTTCAGTGTGTTGGTATCATGATCATTTGTATGTTCGATTTTGCTGTTAGAAATGGGTTTTTTCCACAATGTATCGTCAGCGCTAAAAATAAAGAAATCTTTCAAATAAATGAATTCCACATGTGTTACTAGAAATCTTAGGAATATTTGCTTAATTTATAATTAACTTAATAAAAATATATATATTTTACAAAATATTTAAAGCGTAAGTGCATATTTGAAATTTTTTTTTTAATATGAACTTAAAAATATACTTTTTCATGTATGAAAACACCTTGAAAATCATGATGATTCATCATAAAAAAGCCTAATAAAGTCAAATGTTAATTAGCTAATTATCATTTTATAAGCTAATTAGCATGCTTTTAAACACGTGATTATACAAGTTGTAATGAATCTAAAAGCATATTTTTTTTTGGAAATTCCTCCCAGTTTCATTCTTAATGTTATGACCTCCAAAACGTTTATATTATTTAAATATTTTTTTAAATAATATTTTACTTCAAGAGTCCCTAAAACACTACACTTTTTTTCAAATTTGCAACTGTAAAATTCTATAAAAATTTATTTTTTTAACGAATCGTTATCATGAAGGGTCATAACATCTCAAAACTAATATAACATTGAATAAAAACATAGTTTTCACAAAACGTTTAATGAAACTTGATTTATCTTGTTTGGAATGTAGAGGTATATGGTAAAAATGCAATTCTCCAGAAATTGAATGTAAATTTTACAAAAAATATTCCAAGAGAAGTAAGAATGAAATGTTTTTTAAAAAACTTCAACATAAATTGAAAAAAAAATTATTAAACATACGATTTGTTCCAATCACTTTTATGATACGTGCATGCTTTTTAATTGTTTAATTTGACTACCTAAATTATTTAAAAAAATATCCATCATCCTTTCATTTATATCAGTGGTGAATGTTCAACCCTTAAATCTATCAAACTAAAATTAGATGAAATCTGTTTAACTAGCCAAAAACCTTCATGAAACATTCATAAAGATTTTATGCTGATTTGTAGATAGTTATACATTTATTTTAATTATAAAACCAATAATATATGACATTAATCATCATAGCAATACAGAAACAGCTTAATTCGCTTTACAATTTACGTATGTGTGGTTCTTTTTAAGATTCATTAGAGCAAATTGTATTTTTGATTAATAAGTTTAAATTTTGTTGAAAAAATAATTTAAATAACTAATTTTATTATCTCATAATATGCATAATAACAAATATGCTTAGGTATATATTGATTTATATTAATTTAATTTCCAATAATTTGTTATCAATAGAGTTAGTTTTGGCCATATAGTTAGAACTAAATTTAAGTAATTATTTATTTTATTGTTCGTATGTATTTAACTTTTAACTAACCAAACTTTAGTCGATGATAAAAAGTCTTCAAGGAATAAATTTCCAAAGAAATCTTTATAATAATCTATAAATAATGAATTTCTTACAAGTATTTATTTTAAGTACTTCTTGTTAACTTCTTAATAACGAAAAATATGAAATCCATCAAAAATAAATATTAAAAGTTAAAGAATATTAACAATTTGAAAAAAGTTTTAGAACCGAATTCGCAGATTATAACCAAATGAAAAACAATAACTAAATGAAAATTAATACAACTTACAGGGATTTAAAACTTGTGTAACTATACCCAAATCTCTTCTAATCCTCTAGATATCGAATGTGGTTTTTCAAATTAATTATTAAAATAAATCATAGTTTGTGAGTATGTCATTGATGTATTAAATAAAAATTCAATACAAGTAATATTGCAATAATGACTTTGTTATAAACCGGCTGAAAAGCGCTCCAACCAATCGCCACAGCGTGAAAGAGGAGACTGGCTATCAATTCGACTGTTATGTATATATATATATATATATATATACATAACTGTCGAATACATAAAATATATTCGACATATATATATATATATATATATATATATATATATATATATATATATATATATATATATATATATATTAACATGGATTGGTATTGCTTCATAATACAGATTGTTGAATACCATTTTGCTTACCTGCCATTTCAAATTGATTCGAAATTCGAAACTTGGAAAAACTGAACAGTAAATGATTTTTTTTTAAAGAATTTAAGAAAGATCCGCTAAAAAGTTAAAAATAGTATTTAATTTTACAAACAAGTTGAAAAAATGAAATTATTTATTACCATTTTAACACTTATTAACTCTTTTTTAAGTAGTTGCGGCGAATTAACAAAAAATATGCCTACATTTTGGAGCAGATTAAAAAAGTTGTAATATGTGTAAAATTTATATTAAATAAATAATTTTTTTAAACTCTTTTTTTTTAAAAATATGTTATTTCAAAATAGTTTTAAAATTATTCTATACACAGTATAGTTAGATGCTACGTAATACAACATATTGTTTACATAATTTTTCAATTACAAGTTTTTTTTTTAATTCTATGTCCAACACAGTTTTAACAAGTAATTAATATCATTAATTGTGATTTAAAATAAAATACTTACTCATCATTCATTTTCGAACTAATATCTTTTTTGAACTTTGCAGGTATTCCAGATAATGTAGTCCCACTATGAGTCTCAGAAATCGTTGTCGCAGGTATTTCTCTTGACTTCATCATGTCTAAGATTTCTTTCATGAAGGTACGTGGACTCGTGGACTGGACACTCCTGTCTGTAACCCGTTTCTGAACATCGATTGCTTTGCTGTATTTTGATGTTTCCCTTTTAGGCCCTGGAGAATTTCTTTTATGAAAATGTGAGAGCTGGTTGGCGTGTTTGCGTCTCCGATAAATCTTTCTTTTAGATCTGTGTGAGAAACAAAGCAACTTTATTAGTAATGAAGATTGAATTAGTAAATACTCGATTTTTTAGTCATTTTAATAGGGTGTGTGACACATAATCGTTGAAAATATCAGAAAATATTGTATTGCGTTAAAAATATTTCATTTTATTTTGAATCTAACGACACAAAACTTATATTTATATACACATAATTACGTTTTACTGATAAGTATTTTAAATATTTCAATCGATATTAAGTTTAAGTACAAGATTGTATGAATATGAAACTTTTAACACATGTTTAATATGTATGTATTTTTTCATGTTTGATTGAGTTTAAATTGATATATATATTGAGATATATATATATATATATACATATAAATATATATATCAATATATATATATATACATATAAATATATATATCAATATATATATATATATATATATATATATATATATATATATATCAATATATATATATATATATATATATATATATATATATATATATATATATATATATATATATATATATATATATATATATATATATATATATATATATATATATATATATATATATATATATATATATATATATATATATATATATATATATATATATATATATATATATATATATATATATATATATATATATATATATATATATATATATATATATATATATATATATATATATATATATCTTTTAAAATTAACAATCATATTTGTTATGCTAATATATTCCATCATTATATTTGATTTATGAATAGTAAATAATATAATTTGTATATAGGTAAACAAATACAATATACATAAGAGCGATATTTGCATTTTTCACAAATAACATGACCGATATAAAACCAGTTTGGAATGTTTCCTCATCTTTTGTTCACTTGGCATCAAGATTATTTAAATATATACATATAACTATTTAAAAAAAATATAATAGGTTATTTCTTCATGTAAACAAACAGTGCATAATAACAACTGCTTACCTAATCGAATAGTGATCATTTCTTGGAGATTCAAAATTATTTTGATATCCTTTCAGAGAAATGTCACCACCATGTAGAATCCCTCTTGATGTCCTCGAGCCAACATTCGATTCCGGGGATGAAGATGACACTTCCTTATTATCATCAGAACCAATTTGGCGTCTTTTACCAATAATCTCGCCATTATGTTCCATGGAATTGTCTGATGAGCGCGATTCAGTTTCCCGAGTCTTTATAGTCGAATTGCTTTCATCGCCAATTGATGCATGTCTTTTAGAGCCATATCCGTATTCTTCAAATTTCTTCTGAGAACTAGGTCCATTATCATTGTATGTGTTTCTTTTTATCTTGTCACCCATCAAATTGTAAGATTCGTACTTTCCGTTTGATGGATCGGTATTAGGGTCATAATTTGATCGAAGGCTTCGTGAGTAGAAATTTGCGGGTTTCACCTGATGAAAATCATTGGAGTGGAAAACAGCAGGACTTGCATATGAGAGTTGGAATTCCAGTACATAGTTCTGCAGTAACCATAGCAATGTGTAAACGTGTATTTTTCTGTAATTCTGAAATAAAAATTTTTGGTATTATAAAAATATTATAACATTTATTATGTTGTAATATATAACATCAAAGATGCAATTTCGGTATTAAATTTAACACATTTTTCTTTAACAATCTATCCATCACAATTTACATTGCATGAAGAATGTTGCTTGATAATAATAATCTAAGGGATTAAAAACCTTTTCTTTCCAATCGTGCACGGTTCTCTAAAATTCTACTACAACGATTTGAGGCGTTCAGAGCTGAAGTGAATTAAGTCCATAAGTTATACTTTTGAGATAATTAAGATAAAATTTATTAAAACTAGTTGAATACCAAATATATTTAGAGGATAATAATGTCATATGTTAGAAAATATAGCAGATACTTGGTTCATTTTTACTCTGACAATATACACCATCAACCAGTATTTATCCGCAACAAACAAACTTTTTATACTTTTGGACTTGACCTATTTTAGCTCTGAATGCTTCATTTGTCTAAAATAGAAGTATTTAATTTTTTCCTATGGGATTTATAAGGCATATGTAACAAAAACGATATTAATTCAAAAATTGTTACTCGTTTATAAAAGATAATCTCGTTAATATGTTCAAGAAATGCCTAAACATCTTAATAAAAAAATGGAGTATCTTTAGAAATGTTCTATTACTCATTGTGTAGCATACTATATTTTGTACTGAGAAATCTGATATAGACAATTAACAGACTTAGTATAATAACACAAATGTTATAACTATTACATGAAAACAGCTTAACTATTACTATGGAAATCGCAATGATGATCTACTCTCGAGCATACTCAAAGTTTGAGTTCGTATAATCTGAGAAGTAGGCTTGGGTAATGATGACAAATTTGCCATTGTGATTCATCGCCAGGCAATAATCGATATTTTCCAATTAATTAATATTTTCGATTAGTCGATATTTCCGATAAATCGATATTTTTGATATATTGATATTTTTGATATATACGTATTGTTGGTATGTCGATATTTCCGAGTACGCCTTAGACTTATCATATAAATGATTAACCGTCAAATAGCGTAATCGTCAAATTGAGTAATTGTCAAATCGAGTAATTGTCAAATATAATTATCGTCAAATCGAGTAATCATCAAATCGAGTAATTGTCAAATAGAGTAATCGTCAATAAAATTTCGATTTATCGATGTTTACGATTAATCAACGTTTCTGAATACTCGGTAAATTCGAAATAAAACAATATTTCTTATAAATCGATATTTTCTATATGTACTTGATATGTCTATATTTTTCTATTGCACTTTCGATTTATTGTAAATTTGAGTAACCGTAAAAATCTAGTAATTGGCAAATTGATTAATCGTCAAATCGATTAATCGTCAAATCGATTAATCGTCAAATCGATTAATCGTCAAATCTAGTAATTGGCAAATTGATTAATCGTCAAATATATTAATCGTCAAATCGATTAATCGTCAAATCGACTAATCGTCAAATCGACTAATTGTCAAATCTATTTATCGTCAAATCTATTAATCGTATAATCAAAAAGTACATAATCGAAATTGCGATGATGTTTCTTACTTCCGGAATTTCGGTATATATCGAATTATCGCCCAAGTCTTCTCAGAAGAAACTTAGAACTTAATAAAAAAAATTCTGATATTAGATTTACAATTTTATTTGTAACGAGCTGTTCCCCGCGGTACCACCCACATCCATGAGCTATTTATTTCGTAAATACCATATTCGACGGCGATATGTCCGAAATGTATTAGTATGTAAATCAATGCTCAATATGTCTTTACATCATTCCAAAATACCAAGAAATATGTATTTCTAACTCAAAGATTTTAAGAATCTAATGTCGATTTCAATGTTGTGTGTAATACTTGAGAACAATTCCTATGATACCTTTGTCGTAAAAACATTAAATGTTGTTTCTTAGAGATAGGCTAGTTTTGATTCAGGTAAACTGTTTTTCAAGGAAAGGATATCTATAAATACTTGAACCCACACAAAAATATACCCACTTCTATCTTTCTCAACGTCTTCATTAGAGTACATATTCTGTTGACAAACGTTAAAAATGTCCTATAAAAGGTAAAAACCCAAGAATATCCGGAGAGCAATAAACCCAATTCCTAGGAATATTTACTCCAGTATTTGAAAGTACGTTAAGCCATGGTATTGTTTGCTTGACATAGATTTTAACGTTGTCCTTACACCAATATACTAAATTCCTGGAAAAATACTTTATACAGAATTTATTTTATTGCAATTTTTCTTTTGATAACTCTCTGAATGAGTTGTAGCAACCAACTAAAATAACTTTTTCCTAGGAAAACAAATATTTCACTTTTACAAATACAAATAAAAATATTGATGACCAACAACATCCTCAAAGCCAAAGAAGACTGATCGAACTAGTTCTCATATTAAGCATTTAAAGTATTATTGCAAAGTAATAGTATAAGTGCCAATTACTAAGAACATTTATTTACGAGAAAGACTAATTAGATATAAATTTTATACACTTTCATAAAGTTTTAATATAATATGTAACACTAAATATATCGATACAAAATAGGAATAAGCCTAATGAGCCGGTTTTAAGTAATTTCTAAAGTTAAAATTAAACAATGATATCACCTCCATTCCTGTTTAAGGAAGTTGATTTTGTCACTAATTATGCTGTCAGTTGTTAAAAATATGTTTATTTAAATTGCAAATAGGTTTATTTATATGTGAAGTCATCATTTTCGGAAGCACTTTTTTGAAGCACAAACAATTATGACCTGAAAAATTATCAAACATTATGTAGTCAAAATATTATGACCTACTTACGTTTTTAAGTAAATGAGCTGTATTGACACTCTTTTTCCGCCACAAGGATAAAGAAATATAAAAAATAGGATATGTTCTTTCTTAAAAGTTATAGAAGCGATTTGTTCGAACAAGTATGAGTAAAAATTATAAACTAAAAAGGGAAAAATAAAATAATATTTTTTTTAAAAAAAACCTACTTTAAGAAAAATTCGCTAAATTTTTTTTTAAAAATATTTTAAATTATACGAACAAGTTGAAAAAAAAAGAATTATTAAATATTAATTTTATATTAAATATAATTTTTTTAAGTCGGTTAAGTTTTATAAATTGGCACATACTTCAAAAAGTTGTAATACGTATAAAATGATATTAAATAATTTAATTTTGTCCACATGTTTGTAGCATTAAAAATTATTATATACTCTTTAGCTAATTTTTCTGAAAGTCGAGTTTACGTTTTTTTTAAATATTATTTTATTTTCCCCTTGAAAGTGTTTAAATACAGCAGGAAGCTTCGTCACATTTTATTATTCACCAAAAAATACAAATTGTTGATCATATTTTTCCACACCTCGGATCCGGTATAATAAATACCGGATAAACAAGACTATATTACCTCAACAATATATATATTGTAAATCAGTGCCTAAACATGCTAATAAATAACGGATGAACAAAATGTCATCGTTGTGGAATCACTATTATAACAATAAATTATTTTTAAATCGAAAAAAATGTTAAAACAAATAGTCCGGTTAATCGATCTTTCTGAATATATAACAGCCGCATAACTGATTTTTAAAACAAAGTTTGTAAAAGTGAATTTTCCTCTACTTAACAAAACAAGAATTTACGAAATCGGACAATATTTATTTTCAAACGATCCAGTTAATTGAAAATTCCGGATAGTTAAATGCCGGATAACACTGGATATTTTTTTCAAATGGTGCCCAAGTGTGACATCCCCTATCCAACAAAAAAATAATTATCCTAATATCTGAAATGGAACAAAAATCTTCTGCGAACATACATAATAAAAAAGTATATAACAGTTGAATTGTTAACCGTCTCTCTTTTGGTCGTGCTTTGGTGGTTTGGTTGACGCGCTCTTCATTTGGTGAAAAAAACGTTATTTTACTAACTTTGAACGTAATACGATAATGGATCCTCGAAATCTTGGAGTGAGCATTAAAAAAACCTCGACATTTGTTAAATGTTCAAAAGCAATAGGTATTTAACCACTGAATAACTAATAAACTAGTATCCTGGGGTATACAGTGTAAACTGAATACTCGAGCGGGAAGAAGAGTTGCCAGATTTTTAAATGACTTCCGAAGAGCAACAGTGCAGTAATTCACAATGTATATTAATAAAAGATCCACTCAAAAGATATCTGAACACACTATTCACTATTCTCATCAGCTTGTAATATGTCATAATATGTTGGTCTTCATTGCATAACCCAACATTGAAACATTATTCACGAAAAAATAATAGTATTACTCTATATTACGTTATATTATATAAAATATAGGTTTTAATGTGAGTATAACCGTATTAGGAAGCTTATTAATTTAAGCAACTTATATTTCAGGTCTATTTGCGAAATGGTAAAGGGCATAAAATATAAGAAGCTTAATTTTCGATGCAATCAGAGAATAAAATACATTTTCAGATAATTAATTCGATGTTACAGCATTTATATTCTTATAATACAATCTTGAAATTCGTAGATTCAAATGAAACTAACAAACGAACAAATTAAACGTGACCATTAAAACTGAACAGACTGAACTCTTTTCGATTTTAACTTCACAGAAAGGGAAAACACCTTAATGTATAAGATTTTAAGAAAAATCTGGTTTTAGAAACTTTAACTTTTAATTTGTGTACAAAACATTGGAAATAATCCTTTTAAACGAACCCATTTTTCAGAGAAAAAACCTTAATTTCCAAATAGATATACTTATTTAGGCTTACACAATTCAACATTCGTATGGTTTTGATTTTATTCAAATCTATTACTCAACGCATTTAACGGAACATAAAATTAAAAATAAACAGCAAAATATTTGGAAAATTCAATACTTACCATTGCAATCAAAGGGAGTTATTTCGGGCTTTTGTAGAATGGCGGTTTCCTTAAAACCAATTTTTCGTAACTGGGTTTAACTAAGTAATAATACAAAAGGCGCACAACAATAATGCGAACCTTTTCTGTGTTGATTCTTAAGAATTAGAGCAGTGCACTTTCTTTTGTTTTCATTGTTTTGGAATACGTTTTGTTGCTGCATTGTTGAGGGGATAACCTTTAACAAATGAATTGTTTTCGAATAGAGAGGGATTTATACCAATTAAGAAACAATAATAATGGGAATTTAAATTTAATCTCAAGATTCATTGTTCTTTGTAAAAATGCTGTTTGAAAGCTTTCAATGGGATTAAGTAAACTGAATTGTAAATGTGTTCCAAACAATATTTTTTTTAAAGTACAATAATTAAATTATTTAAATTTCATGACTATAAAATTCTAGTATTTGTTGTAGTGAGGTTTTATATGTTTATGTAGTTACTGCATAATTAATATAGTTTTAAATTTCCATAAAGTAAATAAATGCATTTAAAGTGTAGGAAATAATTCATTAAAAAATTGCAAAATTAATTATAACCATTGTTTTGAAATTTATTAGAAAAATGTTAGGAGTTTAAATAATAAATATCTTTAAACGCAATAGTACAATATTATAAATTTAAGATTACAAATTCTAATATTTGTAAAAACATATAACTATAATTTATATAAATTAATTATATTGATTAAAAAAAAATTAAAGGACCAACCCAAAGTTTTATATTTCAAAAAAAAAAAAAAATTAACATCGAAAAATATTTAAAGTTTTTGTGTATATCTAGAAAACGATGGACGGCTTTAGTCCTTCAGCTCCGTCAGAGGGGTGTTATCTCTTTCTATCTCTCTCTCTCTCTCTATATATATATATATATCTGTTTGTCTGTCTGCATGTCTATCTATCTATCTGCCTGTCTGTATGTTTGTCTGGCTGTCTCGCTGTATGTCTGTCTGTCAATCTATCTATCTATCTATCTATCTATATATATATATATATATATATATATATATATATATATATATATATATATATATATATATATCTGTCTGCATGTATATCTATCTATCTGCCTGTATGTATGTTTGTCTGGCTGTCTCTCTGTCTGTCTGTCTGTCAATCTATCTATCTATCTATCTATCTATCTATATATATATATATATATATATATATATATATATATATATATATATATATATTTGTCTACATGTCTATCTATCTATCTATCTATATATATATATATATATATATATATATATATATATATATATATATATATATATATATATATATATATATATATATATATATATATATATATATATATATATATATATATATATATATATATATATATATATATATATATATATATATATATATATATATATATATATATATATATATATATATTTGTCTACATGTCTGTCTATCTATCTATCTATCTATCTATCTATCTATCTATCTATCTATCTATCTATCTATCTATCTATCTATCTATCTATCTATCTATCTATCTATCTATCTATCTATCTGTCTGTCTGTCTGTCTGTCTGTCTGTCTGTCTGTCTGTCTGTCTGTCTGTCTGTCTGTCTGTCTGTATGTCTGTCTGTCTGTCTGTCTGTCTGTCTGTCTGTCTGTCTGTCTGTCTGTCTGTCTGTCTGTCTGTCTGTCTGTCTGTCTGTCTGTCTGCTTGTATGTCTGTCTACATGTGTGTATGTCTATCTATCTGCCCGTTAGTATGTTTGTTTATGTCTCTCTCTCTCTATATATATATATTATATATATATATATATATATATATATATATATATATATATATATATATATATATATATATATATATATATATATATATATATATATATATATATATATATATATATATATATATATATATATATATATATATATATATATATATATATATATATATATATATATATATATATATATATATATATATATATATATATATATATATATATATATATATATATATATATATATATATATATATATATATATGTATATATATATATATATATATATATATATATATATTGAGTAAAATCACTTAAAGATTTTATATTATCCTAACCGCTTCCAAGGATAGATGACTAACATTATATGGATTTCAGTAATAAAGAAGATAAAAAGATACATTTTTGGAAAAAGAAAGTATCCATCGGTTCTTATGGTCAAAAAGTAGCTGAGCTCCTAACGTACGGAAGACAAATATTTGCTCAATGTGTTACGAGATATGAGTTTTCCGATTTGCAATCGGAAATATTTTTTGCGTTACTATATTTGCTCGGAAAATAATGGTCTCCGAAATAGATTTAGCTATATATAATAGTCGGTCCATTTATTAAAATAAAGAACAATATCGCTATATAAACGTACATTATGAAGGATCTAGGTTATCTGTGGCAGCCAGGAAATTATTTTTTACGATACTGAAAACGATATATAAAATAATCTTTTAAAAAAGAAAAAGGGAATTCGAATATAAGAAAAATGTGCTAAAAAGAAAAAAATAGGAACAAGATGAAGTAATTATATTATTTAATATCAAATTCATACTTATTACAACTTTTTTTTAAATCGTCGCCAAATTTTAAGTATGTTTTATTTGTAAATTCGCTTCAACTTCAAAAAATTGTACTATGTGTAAAATTTATATAAATAATTAAATTTTTTTCAACCTGTTCGTAAAATAAAAATAAGATATTTAAGCATTTCCTTAAAGTCGGCTTTCAAAATTATTCCTGAAAGTTGGTTTTAGCATTAGAGTTGGTTTGCGTTTTTAATAAAGATTATTTTATTGTTTTCCGTTTTTTAATTCAACAAGGGGCTTAGCATCCGCTATTGTTCACCTACAACTTATAAATTCAAGTTGTTGCTCACATTTTTGCATGTATCGGATCCGGTTTAATAAATGCCGGATATACTAAACTATAATATATCAACAATGTATATTATGAAGCAATCCGTGGCCATGCTAATTAATGCCATATGATTAAAATAACATTGTTGTACAATATTTATTCAAGAATGAAAATACTTTAAAATTGGGGATATTGTTAAAAAAAAGTCCAGTTAATCGATATTTTCTGACATATAAAAGGCAGATAACCTATTTTTTTTAAATGCAAAACTTGATTTTTATGAGTTTAACATAAAAAAAAGAAATTTTCTAAATCGGCCAGTATTGTTATAAAATGGTCCGATGAATTGATAATGTTGGTTAGTTAAATGCTGGATATTTGTTTTTTAAAGTTGCCCAAGTGAGACATCCCCTATCCAACAACAAAAAAGAGGTTTTTTCAATTATTTGACTTAGAACATAAATCTTGTTCAAACATACATAAAGAAAATACACAACAGTTGAATTGATAATACATCTGCTTTTGGCGCGCTTTGCAAGGTTTTTGGCGCGCTTTGGCGGATTTTTGGTGCGTTTTGGCGGGTTTTTGGCGCGTTTTTCAGTCGGATAAAACTACAGGATGGTCGTACATTATTCAACGATGGTCATTGCTTAGGCATTCAACTACAAGTAATAATAAATACACTAACTACTTTGTTTCTACTTATACTAATAAAATTACAATATAATAGAAATAGTTGGATAAAAATATTGTTTTATGATGACAACGCAGGTAAATATGAAACAACCAGCAATGACAATTGTTCAATACACTTTTAAAAATAGGTAGTCAAAAATAACTAAAACATTCTCAGATTTGATTTCATTCGATGATTATCATGCCTATCCGAATACATGTTTCAATTTTGAGAAAGACATGTACTCAAAAATAAGCAAAATGAATAAAAAGAGCAGATATTATCCTATATAAATCACCGAAAGCCATATTCTAAACAACTATTTAAATTTTTCTGGTCGCTTCGTTAAGATCGCTTGAACAGAAGCAGAGATTAGCAATATTAAATCACGCTGCACATGGTTGAGAAAGTACGGCTTATTAAATTTGAGTACGTCGTCGCTCATTTACGATGCAATTGGACTCAAAGAAAAGTAGATTCATATACTCAGTTTTAAGTACATTTTTTTACAGTGCAAATGGATGAAAAATGAGTTGCAAATGAGCAAATGAAAAATGAGCAAATTGATGAAAAATGAGTATTTTTATCAAAATTGCATTTTATTACAAAACAATAAAGTTATTTTCTTGAAAATCGAAAAAAAACATCAACATATAGTATATCAAATTACGTCTTACGACACTTGACCAGCTCAACTAATATACTAGAAATGACAGAATTAAAAATAACAACATATAGAACTACCACCATAAATCACACTAAAGTTTTCAAGACTATTAATATTTCACTAACGAAAAATCGCCCCGTGGCATTCTGAAAAAGAAGAACTGGATCTCTAAATGGACAGAGCTAAATAACTCATATCTTGAAGTCGGTTCGCAGAGTGTAACGTATCCTATATAAATCACCTTAAACCATCTTCTAATTAACTATTTAAGTTTGTCTGGTCGCTTTGTTCAGATGGCTTGAACAGAAGCTGAGATGAGCAATATTAAATCACGCTGCCCATTGTTGAGAAAGTACTATTATTACTTAAATTTGAGTACGTCGTCGCTCATTTACGATGCAATTGTACTCAAAGAAAAGTAGGTTCATATACTCATTTTTAAGTATATTTTTTTTTGCAGTGCAAATTGTGACCACTCAATGTATTCTTATACTGTCAATGTTCCTTTTTATAAAAATTACATTTTATTGCAAAATAATAAAATTAATTTTCCTGAAAATCGCACACAAAAAGAAACATCAAAATATATTGTTCCAAATTACGGCTTAAGACACTTCAGGAGCTCAACTAATATACTAGAAATTACAGAATTAAAAATAACATATAGAACTACCACCATAAATCACACTAAAGTTTTCAAGACATTTAATATTTCACTAACGAAAAATCGTCCAGTGGCATTCTGAAAAAGAAGAACTAGATCTCTAAATGGACATAGCTAAATAACTCATATCTTGAAGTCGGTTTGCAGAATGTAACGTAATTCTTCAAGAAGTGGAAATGAAAATATCTCTTTTGATGTATTCAGACCGCAAATCAATCATCGGATTTAACTTTATATAAACATTTTTAACTTTAAAACTTTTTATAAAAATTACATTTTATTACAAAACAATGCAGTTAATTTTCCTGAAAATCGCACAAAAAAAAAATCAAAATATATTGTGCCAAATTACGGCTTAAGACACTTCAGGAGCTCAACTAATATACTAGAAATGACAGAATTAAAAATAACAACATATAGAACTACCACCATAAATCACACTAAAGTTTTCAAGACTATTAATATTTTACTAACGAAAAATCGCCCAGTGGCATTCTGAAAAAGAAGAACTAGATCTCTAAATGGACAGAGCTAAATAACTCATATCTTGAAGTCGGTTTGCAGAATGTAACGTAATTCTTCAAGAAGTGGAAATGAAAATATCTCTTTTGATGTATTCAGACCGCAAATCAATCATCGGATTTAACTTTATATAAACATTTTTAACTTTAAAACTTTTTATAAAAATTACATTTTATTACAAAACAATGCAGTTAATTTTCCTGAAAATCGCACAAAAAAAAAATCAAAATATATTGTGCCAAATTACGGCTTAAGACACTTCAGGAGCTCAACTAATATACTAGAAATGACAGAATTAAAAATAACAACATATAGAACTACCACCATAAATCACACTAAAGTTTTCAAGACTATTAATATTTTACTAACGAAAAATCGCCCAGTGGCATTCTGAAAAAGAAGAACTAGATCTCTAAATGGACAGAGCTAAATAACTCATATCTTGAAGTCGGTTCGCAGAATGTAACGTAATTCTTCAAGAAGTGGAAATGAAAATATCTCTTTTGATGTATTCAGACCGCAAATCAATCATCGGAGTGTAAAGAACATCTGTAAGGGACTACACTCATATTTCAAGTGTCAGGATTTGCGTCAAATTCTTCTGGTTCTCTTGTAATCTTGTGGAATATGCCTTCGATATGTTGAAATAAAAGACGTTTTAAGTTTGCAATTGCAACCGTTACCTTTTGTTAAATTGAAATATAGAAACAGCATGTAAAAATCTTTAAGCGTTCATTAATAGCAGTTTAAAAATACATTGATAGTACAAAGTAAAATACACAGTTAAAAGTATATACACGAAAATGAGTAAAAAGTATTCATTTTTGTGTACATTCGATGCTTATCATGGCTCAGAATGCATATGTTTTACTTTTGAAAAATGCATATGCTCAAAAAAAAGTACAATGAGTAAAAATGAACACCTGAACTGGAACCCAAAGCCTTCAATAGACGTCGGGATTTTGGACCCCGATCAGCACCAATCCCGTATATACGCCGTTAATTTTTGCGGATGTTCTGGACGACTTTTCTAGTATTTTGTAGAGAAGCTGGCAACCCTCTGATCACAAAATCACTACTTTTTTACTTTTCCTTGTCAAGTCCATCGTCTAGGCCCGAACCAGGAACCCTTGGATTCCCAGCTGACGCCTTTAACCGCTCGACTCAAATAATCTGGAAAACCGTCTTTTAAGCAACTATTTTAAGTTAGTCAAGTCACTTTGTTAATATTTGTCTTAAACAGAAACTGAGATTAACAATAAGAAATCCCACTGCTCATTTTTGAGAAAGTACGGTTAATTAATTGTGATTATGTAATCGCTCATACTCAAAGAAAAACGAGTGGTTCAAGTACTCATTTTTATCTACTTTTTTGTACAGTGCAGTTTTATTAGATACAATTTAAAGACACATGTTTGTAAATCATCCAGAAGTAAACGAATGAGGTAATTTACCGCTTCAGCACCAGGGGCGTACTTCCGTACCCCAAGCTATATACACGCTGAAATAGCAACGTTTTACACGCTTTACGTCTTCGAGAATGAATGGTCTGTAGTAGTGAGAATATGACGTCATAATTGTCAAGCCCACATCTCAGAACGAAAGCCCTATATCACGTGACATCTCTACAAAATTATGAATTAAAAAATATTCACGATTGGCTGATGATGAATTGGGAAATGTGTAACAGTAAAAATTTACGAATGGAGTGACGTAATTAACCACGTGTCTGAGGTCATACATGTTGGCTTCACTTTGATGTTAGGACGGTGACGTCATGACTCCTCTACTACAAAGGATCCATGCTCGAAGCCTTACGTCACGGCATTGTTAGTTGTTATACGAAGTATTTTTAACTGGTTTTATTAACACTAGTTGGATTTTTTCTCTGGTGCTATGTTACGCAGAATTACGATTGTTTTTTATACACTGTAATTTTTTTTTAAATTAAAAATGAGTACATGCGCTAAATTATTTTTCTTTTGATGACGCACTCATATTTGAGTAACCGTACTTTCTCAGCAATGAGCAGTGGGATTTAGTATTTCTAGTATCAGTTTCAATTCAAACCATCTTAACAAAGCGACCTATCAAAGTTAAAATAGGTGTTCTGAAGATGATTTTCCATATTATTTGATGTCAATTGCTTAAATGGAAACTATTATCTTACTTTCCATTTTTTGGCACACCTTTTTAACATTTCTTCAGTTTATAATATCTTTTCGTCACCCTGGTAGTACAACGGATAACGAATTGGGCTGTGATTTATTCGATTCCAAGCAAGCCTTAGTTGTAATTGTCGATAATTATTAAAAGTGAATTATGAAGGCAGCATATGCAGGCTAGTATCTGCTCTTTTTATTCAATTTTACCTATTGTACTTATTTTTGAGTACATGTCTTATTCAAAATTAAAATGTATGTATTGGAGCTGTTACACATCCAATATACTTGAAAATGAGTGAAGTTTACTTATTTTTGAGTACCTATTTTTATCTGTGAAGTATAAAAGTTTAATCATGACATGTGTTTCATCAGATGAAATGGCAGGTAAGTTATTTAATAAGATAACACATTTAAATAATGTTATTGACTATTAATATGCTGCATGGAGAAAATTAAATAACTGCAACTGTTTATTACGAAAAATACATATAAATAAATTAAGTTAATTTTAAGTTGTTATTTGTTTGTATTCTAAAGAATATTTTTAAACAGAAGTCATTTAAATATAAATAAACTTTATAAATATATGATTGATTTGAAAAAAAAAGGAATCACCAAACAAACAACATTTTAAACGTTTCTTATCGGCACATAATACGTTTTAACAATCATTAAATTACATTACATGCTAAAGCAACATTCGTTTCTTTTACTAAAAAAAACTATTTTTCATAAATTATCCAATTATCTGAAAATTTGGTTATTGGAATGGAATTAAGGGCACTATCACTGTCTTTCGATTTCAACAGTTACGTTGAGATATTCTCCTGGAAGTGACGTTTCTACAAATATATATCAAAGAAAAATATCACGTGATCTCTCGATTCCAACAAATAGTGTTGGAATCCAAGGATAGTGGAGACTATATATAGAAGGTGTGCTCGTTCTCGCGCTTTCTGATGGAGGGCGGGGAAAAGTATCTTTTTGATGTCAGAGTGACGCCTTCCTCCGCCTTCTGTGGGCGTGTCTAATGCTCTCATTTGTACAGTCGTTTTAAGAGTAATTGTCGCTATTGACAAGGAGTACTTAATTTAACAAGAATTCTTGTTTTTAACTAATCATGAATTTATATAAAAGAAAACAGTTAAAATGTGTTTCAAAAAACAATTTGAATCGATTTACAGAGTTGTTTCGTTAATAAAATATTCCGAAATCGATTTGAACCAGGTTCGTGACATGCTGCCAGCTATTCGTTTTTTGGTGAACTATTTAAAAGTGATATTTATTTAGTATTTGTTAAATTTTAAGAGTTTAAATTATATTTTAAGGATTGTATTTAGTATGTAAAAATTGCAAAAGAGTTGCTTAATAAAATAAGCGTATTAAAATAATATTAGCTACCACGAGAGCATGTCCATGAATTTTGAAAGAGTAAAATGGGGGTCGGAACCATCATGCCAATGCATTTGTATTGGACAAACAAGTAAAATACGGGGACATAACAACACAAGAACGGATAAGTATTGAAGCTACCTGAACACAATTATTTACATATATTTATATTATTTTGCTATTTAAAAATTAAATCACCAGTTGTTACCCAACCGGGGATCGAACCTAAGTAGCAATGCTTGAAACACACAGCCAATGAGAATGATCAAAAACCCATAGTAAGGCGGAGCTAAAATGACGTCAAAAAGATACTTTACTTGCCCCTTTCAAAAAGCGAAAAACGAGCACACCTTATATATATATGGTCTTCACTATCCTTGGTTGGAATCAAAGAACGATGATAATGACCCTGATTCCAATTGATCCAGATAATCTTGCTGTATTTGTATAAATTTACCATATATGACATTCCAAGCATGATATTTTGAATATGTTGTAAATTTTTATGTTTAACATATTAAAAAGATGGTTTTAAGGCATGATCGTAAATACACGTTTTTTATAATTCATTGTCAATATGATATATATTCTTCTAAGATTATTTATAAAATACCACTTTGATTTTTACATAAACTGTCATGCAAAACCAAGCGATATTTTAAAATCATTTTTATCAAAATCTGCCCCCGCAATCCAAAACCCATAATACGCAGCGACAGTTTTAAAGTGCGCAGCACTAGATTTTTAATAAAATTCTATGCATAGCCAAAATGGCCGTGCATGTATAAATTTAATACCACTGTTGTCGTCAGATATTTATGAGTTCGGTAGATTTATGGCTTTAATATCATTTTGTGCAGGATACGAAGAATCGGTCGCTTTAAGCTGGGGTGCGACATAAAACGAGACGTTTTTGAAATATCCACCTGCAGATAAACGACTTTTTCATGCTTATATTATTTCACCTTATATTTTCTCCGAAATAAGGCGAAACTGCAGAACTTTAGAAAGTTGAATTTATGTTCGATATATTTAAAGAACAGAATTCCATTTAAAAATGTTCATCTTAATTGTTTGTATAAAACGTGCGTCAATACGTGCTAATGTTCTTGAAACTTGATACTTTTTTAGGATTTTTTTAAGATTTGGATTTAACTCAGTTGTTCGAAAAATATTTTAATTTGTCATATTTAACATATTTGTCAGTAGGATTGAGCGATGATTCGGTATGTATCGAAATTCCGGAAGTTTAAAATCATCGTGATTGCAATTTTATCATTTTCAATTGGACGATTAGTCGATTTAGTGATTAATAGTTTTGACGATTAATCGATTTGGCGATTAATTAATTTGACGATAAATCGATTTGGCGATTAATTGATTTGACGGATATATCGGTTCGATGAATAATCGATTTAACGATTAATCGAAAGTACGTTCGGAAGTTCGGAATGCCAAAAGTCAAGTCCAGAAGAAATGCACATGTTTATGAACAAACGTAAGAGTAGTAATGCTTCTACAAATGTGACAAAATATCTACATTTTCAATAACAAATGGGAAAACTAAATTGTACTTATTTCTTAATTTGAAAAAATTGCAGTTCCTAAAATTATTTTTAAGATATACATCTTTGCTTTTACTTAATACTACAGATCTTATTATAATCATAAAATATCGATATATTGGAAATTTCGATTTATCAACAATATGAATATAATGAATTTTCGATAAATATTAGAAATATGGATTAATCGGAAAAAAACGATTAATTTTAAATATCGGCTAATCGTAAATATCGATTATCTAAAAATATCAATAACTAAAAAAAATATCGGTTACTCAAAATTTTGATTAATTAAAATTCCGGTTAATCAAAAATATTGTTTTATCGAAAATATCGTTTTATCAAAAATATCGATGTATCAAAAATATCGATATATCGAAAATATCGATATATCGAAAATATCGATATATCAAAAATATCGATATACCGAAAATATTGATATATCGATATATCGAAAAAATCGATATATCGAAACATATAGATTACTACATGGCGATTAATCGTGATAGAAAATGACATAATCTCCCAAGTCTGTCTGTGAGAATGTCATAGAAAATAAGAACCAAACGTCTTAAAACTTAGAAAAAAATGTGTTAAAATTTTTTTAAGATAGGAGAGGATTTGGGGTAATCACTAAAAATCAGCTATTGCTAGCATTTTTAGCAAAATACCAGATACACGCCGTATTGTAAAGTAGGATACTTCCTCTACCATGTTATACCATATAAAATCATCCTTCAACATTTATGATTTATTTATTTGTGCAATTTAAGGGAGACCCGAGCCCCAAATCCTAATTTGTTTATTAATGAATTCAGAAATACCAATTTTTTTTATATTATTAGAACATCTTTTTCTAAACAATAATCAAAAACAAAAATATGTTTTAAAAAATTATTTTTGATATTTTTGGAATTTTTTAAGCTTAAAAAGACGTTTTTTAAAAACACTACTCCTTTTTAAATTTTTAACTTTTTAAATTTTTTTTAATTGATTAAATAACATCAAAGTACACACTACAATCGTATGTATAGACTTTTGCAGATTTGTGTTTTAATTGTTTTTAAATACTTATTTTAAGTTCAAAACCCAAAAAATATTCAAACTTTTAAGTTTAATAATTTGTAAAAAAATAATTTATAACTTAATTTAAAAAAGCTATACATACGTTTATAAAACAAATATTAGAGCTTCAAAAACTATTAACAGTTTAGTTTTAAGTTAATTATTTACAAAGCCTTAGCATTTTAAACGTGACCAAAATTAAAAAAAAATATTTTGAGTAAATGACGATTGTTGCAGACGAACAGTATGTAGAAGGATTATAAATGGCATATAAACATCTAAACAAACATATGTTCTGTTTCTTTTACTGTTTTGAAATTTTGTATGCTACTTCTCAAGTTTGTTTAGCATCGTTTTATGAAGAAAAAAAATTTAGCAATTTTTCCGGATTTTGGGGCTCGGGTCCCCCTTAAACAGCTGTGTGCACAAGTAACAAAGTAAGCCATGTAGAAATGTTCAATAAACACATTACATTCTACGGTTTTGAAATTGGCGAAAACAATTGCTGTTAATATGTTCTCTTTTACATTTTCGTTGCGATATGAAAAACAGCTCTTTCAACGAATATCGGAAAACCATTAATATTCTATCTAAGTATCTTTTGTCCCAGAATTTTCTATCGAAAGTTATATTAAATAAAACTACCATCACGGAAAATATTTTTTTTTACCCTTCCTCTGATATGTCCCCTTTGTCATAAAAACACAAAGTGCACAGACCCTGCCTTTTACCACTAAATTAAAATTCATTTTCCTTAAGATCCCGAGAAAAATGCGACATTAAAAAGCAGCTAATTAATTTTCGTCGGTCTTTGCGACGCTGCGAAAGTGTTGAAAGACACAAAAAAACTGCGAAGATTGGGGAAAGTTTTTTTAAATTATGTTCTTGACACATTAGGAAATAACGGGGGAGAAAGACGGGTGTTTCTGTTATGATTAGAGCTAATTTCACTTGTCACCTCTTAGAAAAAAAAATTGAAAAGTTTTGTTTTAGAAGTGAGTTCCTAATCTTGTTTGCTAATGCGTTTCTTGTTTTACGTTACTAGAAAACTTAGGTAGAACGAGTTTTAGTAAACCCATGTTATTAAGTTCTACAATGTTCGCAAATAAAAATATACGTTATCAAAATATTTTAAAGAACATGCAATTTTACAGAAAGGTATATGCATTGAGACTTATGGTATTGTTAAATTAATTATAATATTTGTGTAAGCTTAGCTTGCTTTTCCTTTTTTATGAAATTGTAAAGCTATATAGTTCGTAAACAAATTTTTAATTTAAACTTGCATTCATATATAATTTAATGTAAACCTTTAATATTAAAGTCCCTAATTAAAGTTTTTGTCAATGAAAACAGAGTAAGATTGCATGCGGTTTTGGAAAATGCGCATGTATCATATAAAATATATTTTATAATGATTAATTTTTCTAATTAAAGCATTGGGAAAAAAATCGTATCTACACAAATCATTTAAATATTTGTAAAAAAATAAATATGTGATGAAAATATTAAGTCAACTTTCTAATAACGTATTTACAAATTTGATGTTACTTTTTGTATAATCAATGAACTTTAATTATAAATTAAACTGCCTTAAAGTAACAACATATTTACAAATTCGATATTTTGTCAATCCTTCAGGTTTTAAAATACATCAAGTTAGTTATGACAACTTGTTTACCTATTTCATGCAATATGGACATAAGCGTGATTTAAAATAAATATTGATATATTCCTTCTTATTTCATTTTTAGATATGCGAATTGAATAATTTATTTTAGAAACCAGCTAACAGACATTTTATTGAAATTTACTTAAACACATATTTTTGTGCACAATCTATCCAAATTTCATTCCGTATTATGGGTTGATTTTTCACAGTAAATATTGCTTTTAGTTCTGAAATCTGATACACGACATTAGACACCATGTTGAGTACGAATGTAAAACTGAATCATCTGGTGACGAGTTTCTGAATTAAAAAAAACGTTAGATTTATTTTTAGGAAATCAAGAATATTATATGGAAACCACATATTTGTGTGCAAAGTCTACCACATTTTATTCCGTTTTATGGGTTATTTGTTATAGTAAATATTGCTCTTAGTGCAGAAACCAGACAAATGATATTATATAGCATGTTTACCGTGAATGCAAAATTGAATTGTCTTGTGACGGGTTTCTGAAATAAAAAAAACTGGTACATATTTTATACGGATTCAGAATCTTATATGGAAACCACATATTTTTGTGCAAAACCTACCCAAATTTCATTCCGTTTTATGGGTTGATTTTTCACAGTAAATATTGCTTTTAGTTCTGAAATCTGATACACGACATTAGACACCATGTTGAGTACGAATGTAAAACTGAATCATCTGGTGACGAGTTTCTGAATTTAAAAAAAACGTTAGATTTCTTTTTTATGAAATCAAGAATATTATATGGAAACCACATATTTGTGTGCAAAGTCTACCACATTTTATTCCGTTTTATGGGTTATTTGTTATAGTAAATATTGCTCTTAGTGCAGAAACCAGACAAATGATATTATATAGCATGTTTACCGTGAATGCAAAATTGAATTGTCTTGTGACGGGTTTCTGAAATAAAAAAAACTGGTACATATTTTATACGGATTCAGAATCTTATATGGAAACCACATATTTTTGTGCAAAACCTACCCAAATTTCATTCCGTTTTATGGGTTGATTTTTCACAGTAAATATTGCTTTTAGTTCTGAAACCTGATACACGACATTAGACACCATGTTGAGTACGAATGTAAAACTGAATCATCTGGTGACGAGTTTCTGAATTTAAAAAAAACGTTAGATTTCTTTTTTATGAAATCAAGAATATTATATGGAAACCACATATTTGTGTGCAAAATCTACCAACATTTTATTCCGTTTTATGGGTTATTTGTTACAGTAAATATTGCTCTTAGTGCAGAAACCAGATACATGATATTAGATAGCATGTTTACCGTGAATGCAAAACATGAATCGCCTTGTGAGGGTTTTCTGAATTAAAAAAAAAACGTTAGATTTCTTTTTATGAAATCAAGAATATTATATGGAAACCACATATTTGTGTACAAAATCTACCCACATTTTATTCCGTTTTATGGGTTATTTGTTACAATAAATATTGATCTTAGTGCAGAAACCAGACACATGATATTAGATAGCATGTTTACCGTGAATGCAAATAATGAATCGTCTGGTGACGGTTTCCTGAAATGAAAAAAATAAATAAAAAAAGACAATGTAATTTTTTTTTCGGAATAAGAATTTTAACAGTAAATATTGTTCTTAGTGCAGAAACCAGACAAATGGTATTATATAGCATGTTTATCGTGAATGCAAAAAATGAATCGTCTGGTTTTCTGAATTAAAAAAAACACGTTAGATTTCTTTTTATGAAATCAATAATATTATATGGAAACCACATATTTGTGTGCAAAATCTTTTGTGTGCTACCCACATTTTAGTCCTTTTTATGGGTTATTTGCTACAGTAAATATTGCTTTTAGTGCAGAAATCAGACAAAAGATATTAGATAGCATGTTTACCGTGAATGCAAAAATGAACCGTCTGTTGACGTTTTTTTTTTTTTTTTTTTTTTTTATTTTTTATTTTTTTTTGTTTTTTTTATTTCTGAAAATAAAAAAAATAAAAAAATACATTGTAATATTTTTTTTCAAGATAAGAATTTTATATGGAAACTACATATTTTCGTGAGAAATATAACCAAATTTCATTCCGTTTTTTGGTTATTCTTTACAGTGAATATTGAGTTCTGTCAAAAGTCAGACAAGCGATATTAGATAGCATGTTGAATACTTTAATGTAAAATTAAATCGTGTGGTGACGGGTTTATGAAATAAAAAAAGCATTATATTTTTTTTACAAAATCAGAATGTGATGCAAAAAACAAATATTTATGTGCACAATGTTGTCAACATACCTTCCGTCAACTGCCGAAATAACTTTAACAATTTGCGTTTTTACAATAAAAAGTTTTTTATTTTAGAAACCAGCTAATTATAAAGTCACATATTTTTTAAAGTATAGAATACAATTTATAACTTATCACTTATCAATCAACTTCTAAAAGGTGTGTGGGGGTTCATTGATTCTACCCGATACTCCCGCTTAGGCAAGAGTGATCACTTTGGCCTGACTGGCAGAGTATCGGCGTAGTAAGCCGAAGTTCCTGGGATCGAAACCGAGCGATACCAAGTTGTGTGTATTCGCGCGACAAATGGTGACCCGTTCTGAAGATCAACGCGACCATCGTACTAGCACTTGTGTGACCACATCGAATCAACCCCTGTCACGTGCTAACGCTTCACGGCTTCAACCACTGCCACGTGATAACACTTTGACATCAACCACTGTCACGTGATAACGCTTCACGGCATCGACTACTGCCCACGTGATAACGCTTCATGGGCATCGCAATCAATCGTTCCTATGTCCGACTCACTGAGCGGGGGGTACTTCTTCCCGATCATTGCTTCTTCCCGATACTCCTGCTTAGGCGAGAGTGATCACTTTGGCCTGAATGGCAGAGTATCGGCGTAGCAAGCCGAAGTTCCTCGGATCGAAACCGAGCGTAGCCAAGTTGTGCATCGCACTACATATGTTAACTAATGCTCTACTTTTGTTAAACCAAAACCTATATTAATATCGAATATATAATTATTTTCTTTGTTTCCCGAAACTTTTACAAAGTACATTTAGCCGAATCCTGAAGAAGCGTCCGTAGCCGAGTGGATTAGGCGTCAGCTGGGAATCCAAGGGTCCCCGGTTCAAAACCTTGCGATGGACTAGACTATAGAATAGTAAAAAGTAGCGATATTGCGATCGGAGGGTTGCCAACTTCGCTACCAAAATACTAGAATGTCGTCCAGAACATCCACAAAAAATAACGGCGTGTATACGGGACTGGTGCACGATAAATCTGATCGGGGTCCAAAGTTCCGACATCTATTGAAGGCGTTGGGTGCCAGCTCAGGTGTGGTCCTCGTCATCTGACCATGGTTCGAAAATACGAGGCATCGTTCCCGGGTCTTTCCTTCGATATAGGCCCCGAACCGTCGCCAATAGCCCACTGTGCAGCTCTAGTGCGACGTTAATTAACCAAACCAAACCGAATCCTGAAACAAACGATTCAGTTATCATCTACACGGCACGGTTCTACATAGAATAAATTTAAACTCTCCAATTAACAAAACAAGCGAAATATTCAATGCAAATGACGACACCACAAGTATTGGCGAACGTATCGTTTAATAAATCTCCACCAATCCCGTCCTCCCAGTACTCACCGACCTGTCCAATGTCGTCATATGAATTATGCATCGAAGGATCTATTTAGTCCCCCGGTTGAGCTATTTGTGGACGCATCTCTTTGGGTAGACATCGGAAGGCTTCAATGAGAAGTGTTATTTACTTCCTTGAAGGGTATCTAGTGAGTGGATGGGATCAATAGAGGAGACTGAATGCGAGGAAACCAGCTTCCTTTTTGATCGAATGCCAAAATAAATGGCAAATATCTCTATTTTTAGAGCGCAACAAAATTCTCGGTCTTGAGGTTTGCACCTTTCTTTGATCCGCGGATCGGAACTATTTGGCACATGCAATTAATTGTTGTTTAGTGAAATTATAAGTACAGCGTGGTCATTGATTAATTCTCCCTTTTTGGTGGTATACGGTTAAATTAACGTCGTACTGGAGCTGTATAATGGGATATTGCTATTGGTGGCAGTTTGCAGTACATACCGAAAAAAGACCCGGGAACATAGCCTCGTCATATTGGACCACGGTCATGGTCAAATTACGAAGAAAAATCCAATTTCGGTCAATAGGGACCAGCATCCATCCCGATAATCGAATATGTGGATAATTAATAATAAAAGGTCATTTCTTAGTGAAAAAAAGCGAATAATGTAATTTAATGAATATTAAAAATAGTATGATTCACAGATAAGAAACTTTTAAAATGTGGCATTTGCTGATTTTAATTATTTTCTCAATGCGAACCGGAACCTGGTAAATGGCGTTCCGATTTCATTGATCTGGATAACTGGAGTTCGGATAATTAGAAGTATTAAGTAACTATATTTATGTAACTGAAATACATTGTTATTCCAAACAATCCTGCTTTTACTATAATGTGATACCATTTTGCTTCAGATAGCACATTTTAACTGTGTATTAACTACTATTATTATAATTAATAATAACTATTATTATTATTAACTATAATTATTATTAATATTATTATTAATAATAACTATTATTATGATTAATAATGACTATAATTATTATTAATATTAACTAATATTATTATTAATAATAACTTTTATTATGATTAATAATGACTATTATTATGATTAATAATAACTATTATTATTATTATTAACTATTATTATTATTAACTATTATTTTTTTAACTATTATTATTATTAACTATCATTATTATTAACTATTATTATTAATATTATTATTATTATTAATACTAACTATTATTACTATTATTATAAATAATTATTATTATTATTGTTGTTTTGATTTTTGTTATTGTTATTGGTATTGTTATGGTTATGGTTATGGTTATTGTAATTGTTAGTATTATTTATGTTATCTTTATTATTATTACTATTATCATTATTATTATTATTATTGTTGTTGTTATTGTTATTGTTATTGTTATTGTTATGTTATTATTGTTATTATTGTTATTATTATTATTATTATTATTATTATTATTATTATTATTATTATTATTATTATTATTATTATTATTATTATTATTATTATTATTATTATTATTATTATTATTATTATTATTTTATTATTATTATTATTATTATTATTATTATTATTATTATTATTATTATTATTATCATTATTATTATTATTATTATTATTATTATTATTATCATTATTATTATTATTATTATTATTATTATTATTATTATTATTATTAACAATTATTATAAAACTGATTTTTTTTAATCCCTATCAAAAATATATATAGTTTTTGAAATGTATTCTTTAACATTTTCTTTACGATGCAATATTGAAAATATTCTTTAACATTTTCTTTACGATGCAATATTGAAAATATTCTGAGCATTAAATATAATACACTAGAAACTGCGCTAAAATAATTTCATTTTGCTTTCAGATACAACCCTCCCTGTAGTATGTAATATATATATATATATATATATATATATATATATATATATATATATATATATATATATATATATATATATATATATATATAACTAGATAATTAAACAACAAATAGAGAAGCTGCAGTTAGTGAGAGACTTATGAATAATGGATCAAAGGACGAATACTTGGGGCTCTAAATCCTCCACGGTGGCTCTTCCCGTGACTGATGTAGCGCAAAATGCACTTTGGGAAAGCATTGATGGCACACTGAAGTGTTTTATTTATTTCAAAGCTCCCTATCTCTTCAAGGCTATTTACATCAGGCCAAGCTGCGGACAAAAAAATATTACTTATTTATAACACGTATATATATATATATATATATATATATATATATATATATATATATATATATATATATATATATATATATATATATATATATATATATATATATATATATATATATATATATATATATATATATATATATATATATATATATATATATATATATATATATATATATATATATATATATATACCAGTTGCTACCCAACCGGGGATCGAACCTAAGTAGCAATTCTTGAAACACACAGCCAATGAGAATGATCAAAAACCCATAGTAAGGCGGAGCTAAAATGACGTCAAAAAGATACTTTCCTTGCCCCTTTCAAAAAGCGAAAAACGAGCACACCTTATATATATATATATATATATATATATATATTTATATATATATATATATATATATATATATATATATATATATATATATATATATATATATATATATATATATATATATATATATATATATATATATATATATATATATATATATATATATATATATATATATATATATATATATATATTTATATATATATATATATATATATATATATATATATATATATATATATATATATATATATATATATATATATATATATATATATATATATATATATATATATATATATATATATATATATATATATATATATATATATAGATAGATATATATATATATATATATAGATAGATATATATATATATATATATATATATATATATATATATATATATATATATATATATATATATATATATATATATATATATATATATATAGATAGATAGATATATATATATATATATATATATATATATATATATATAGATAGATATATATATAGATATATATATATATATATATATATATATATATATATATATATATATATATATATATATATATATATACAGAGAGAGAGAGATTAAAAATCTGATGGGTTGTACGTGAAATAGAAATTCAGCAGAATAGAAAATTTAGAAATATGGATTGGTCGCAAACCTAATACTTGCCAATAAGAAAATAATAAACAAGATATTCCGTTGCACACCGTATTTCCGCAATAACTCTCAGGTTGTACTTTGCTTCAATTTAAGATTTTTGTATTAATACGAAATTATTTTTTTTGTCAATCGTACTGTTTGTGAAGGATTCGGAATGTTGGAATGAATCAACCTAAAAGTTTAACAAGGTGTTTGTATCATAGAATTTCATGGAGCTGATATTAGAGATGTTTTTGCATGCAAATGGTATAGTATTCAAGGACAACCATTTCAATAATTTCAATTTATTTTTTGACTTTTTAGGGATTACCTTGAAAAAACTTGGAATTTTTAAAAAAAAATATCACCGTGAGACATAATTTTTATGTAGTCAAAATTTATAAGATTTTCTTTTTAGCTAGAAAGAATAAGGGTGGTTGTGTCTTTCGAGATGGAGGCATAGTAAAATGCGTCAAAATCAAAAGTATGCTAGGGTACACATTTATTTTAAAATTAACCATGAGACACAAATACAAATTATCGAAGTTATCTACTTTATCCTACCTGTATAAATCAGTTTATTTGACTCATGTATCACCACTGAGCTAAAATATAATATAACTCTAAGCATTGGAGAAATGACTCCAATTGAGAGACAATGTACTTTACGTACTGCGCGAATGCATACAATTCGGTAGAAATGTTGAGAAAACGTTCGTCCTTTTCAATGCTGGAGTATCACGTGACACCACTGAAATGATTACAACAAGTTGTTTTGAAGTATATTGTCTTATTTTTCTTGTAAGTAAGTATTGAAAACATTAAATGAGTAACATGTCATGTATTTTTGAAAGACAAAAATACTTTTTCAAATCTAAGCAAACATATGCTAAATAATTTACTACTTTCTCCCACAAAAGGTGTAAAATGTTCTACCTTTGCTCAAAAAGGAGTAAAGTGGTCGGCCACGCTTAATGCATCTTGATCATATTTAAACTTTCTTCTCTCTAACGAATTGTACAAACCGAATGATTCGAGCGAAACTAAAGAATGATGCAGTTTATGAACTGGACTGCTAAGAGATGCGATGGCGTATCCATGGGAACGACCTAAGACCAAGAGATAGCACATATGGCGGGACAGCTGTGACGCACTTCCGTTACATGCAATTCAACCGACATATAAACCATACATAATCCCATTTTAAAGATTTTATACTTTAAAACCCTGTCTATTTTAGAGTTAAAAATATATTTAACTGACACATCATATTCAATTTACAATTTTGAAATTAGCTTTCACTTTATTACCCTTAATTATCATATTAATACATAGCTCTGATGATAATATCATGGATAAAATTTTTTGACTAGCCCTCTGAATAGCTAGAAAAAGTGCAAAATTGTAAAGTTGTGATCTCTTCAAAATAGTCAATGCATGTATAATGTATAAATGTGAACTGCTTGAAAAATCCAAATTAAAGAGTGGTTCAAAAAGTAGAAACATGCAAATTACTTTCTATAACAAACTTTTTTTTCTGCCACAACAAAATAAACAGACTAATTACTACGATGTGCAAATTAATTTTAGAAAGATATATTATTTAAGTCTATGCCAAACAAAAGAATATATAAAATAAACATTTCTTAGAACTTAATACGTATAAAGCAAACAACAAGTTAATATAACAGCACTGTTAACCTCTGAATAGAAGATCAACCCTGCAGAAAAATGGCGTGGCATGTAATTTATATTTCGAGAACACTTTTTCAGCAATGGATCTACAGGGAATTGTGGCAATAGCATTGCTCATTAATTCGAGTTAGTGAACAAGTTTTACTTTTTTTTGTTTCAACATCCATGCAATTTTCAGCAATTTTTGAAAGAAAATCCCACCTTTGAGAATATTGGATTAATTTTGAATGCGATAGTTGCATAAAAATATAATTTCATTCTAAGACAGATAACTGAATTTTAAGGGCATTTCTTTGTGTTGTTCACCGAGAATTATATTTAGTGTGAAAATAAAAAATATATTTGTTGTTTTTTATGATTTATTAATTTTAAAGTGAATTTGTTTTAATCATGGCTATCGTATAAAATTTATCATTTTATTTAACGGTTAAGTAAATTAGTTTTTGTTTTAAATTTTTTCTAATGTTATTTGTGATCCAAAAATACTTTTAAAATGTTTATTTTATTCGAAAGATTGTTAAGGAAAATGTATATTGCCTTTAGATTGAAAAATATAATATTTGTTTCCAAAACTTTAATTTATTTAACATAAATTGTGACAGTGTGCTGTCACACGTTGCAATTTTATATAGGGATCTGACCTATACTGTACTTTGTGCAATTTGGTCAGTTGGCTAGACTGACTGTCGTTGGTTTTATTACTGTGTTACAATGTGGGGAGAGTTACGTCACTGAGCTATTTTATGACCACACCAGGATTGGTTAGGAGGGAGGATCCAGAAGGGATCCAGAAGGCAATCGGGACTTTTCCATGCGCAGAGAAGGAAAAGTCCCGATTGCCATGACCCAACACGACAGAGTCCCCACTTCATGATAACGCCCCTGAAGGCCGGAGCTCACCCAGGCCACTGGAGACCAATAAATCACCGCAGACGTAACTCTCCTCACCAGTTCACGTAAGAGTCAGTTTAGCTTAATTTTAAACATAACCCCCCAACCATAAGTTTCCTCTACTTAATGAACTTAATGTGTTAATAAAGCACCTTTTAAAAGTTATTTGTAGGTTATGTATTTCTTCCAACCAACATTATTTATAATGATACTAAACAAAAAAATAACACAACGCAAATTCAAAATGTACTACCACAACTTTACGACATAAATTGTAAATTAGATATAATTGTCGTTATACGTAAATTATAAAAAATCTAATTTACATAACTATAAATACGATAGACTAATATATATTCATTTAATACAGAAACATTGAAAAAATATTAAACAAACATTTTAACATTTAGTTTTTAACACTCTCAGAAAAAACACACACAAAAAAAAATCAACGGGTATAATAATCAATTAAATGGGCGAATACGTGATAGTGCGAAAAATTATTTGATTTCGCACATAGTGTATTTGCAGATTTACTAAGGAATCTGCAGATAGACTAGTATAAATATATATATATATATATATATATATATATATATATAATTAAAAATTAGACTCGTATAAAAATTAAAAAATGTTGACATAAAAGTCACATTTATTTTTTTGCATTTTTCGTGAGATATAACTAAGTAAAATACTACATTTATTTCGAAGAACGTTAAGTCAAAAGAAATATTGACAGTTTTCTTTTTGAGAGAAACTCTAACATTTTAAAGAGTTTTAAAATATAAACTTCTCTCCATTTGCCACTTCCGAAAGTGTCAACTTCAGAGATGTTTACATTTCCCTTTACTACTTGTACACACTAGGGAGTGAAGTTCCCCATAAGATTTACACATGTCCTAGACAAACACGGAGTGTGACGTTATGCAAAAGTATAAAATAACTAAAAAAAGGTCTGCATCTTCACTGAAAGGAATCAATAAGAACTTTAGATATAAATATCAATACTTATGTTTAGATATTTAGAAGAGAACGTAAAATTGAATAAGAATTTATTTGAAATATTAACCAGATGTGTTGTGTACTGAGTAAACAGAAATGTGTTTTAAAAAAATAGGGTAGTGAAGGGTTTGATTCTAATAAAAATAGATTCTGATTAAAAAACAAGGATGCATATATAATGTTGCTTTAGGTTGAATTAATGTTGCAGTTGAGCTGCATAATTGGCTATTGACAACGGTTCTGGGTAAATCGCAAAGGAAAGACCCTAGAACGTTGTCTCGTAGTTATTATCCATAGTCAGATGATGAGAACCTGAGTTAGGTAACTAAACTCACTAATCCTTATTAGCAGGCCAATTAAAAGTTCAACCTCTGGTGTGAGAGCCATGTTTGTACTTACCACAACCTCAACTACCGTGGTTACACTTGATATACGTGCAAAAATGACAGGCTAGTGTAACCATTTATTCATATGCAAAATCGTTAGTTCAGCTCCGAAATATGGAGTTCAGTTGTAGAGTACTCATTAAACTTGATAAAATTACACAGTTTTTATAATTTAGGTAATAGGACAAAAAACTAAAAATTGTGATGCACTTTAAAAATAGATACTCCTATATGCGATAAAATGTCAGTATTTTTTTAAATAAAAAAAACATTATTAATATAAAAAATCCCAGACGCTTTGGTTAACATTAAAACCAAAGATTCCTAAATTATATACACAGTTTTTTGCAGAAATATCAATGTTTTAATGAAAAATAACCCGCCTTGGCTATATTTACCTTGTGGCTGCACTTATCCCACTTCACCGTACCCTAATTTTCTACTAAAGACAATGCAAATGTTAGGTTCATTAACATAACACTCGATTCATAATCGGAAAGTTGTGGGATCATTTCTCAACATTGAAAATACAATAAACTCTTGATCGATGGGTTGGCAGTTTCATCTATCTTCGTTTAGAAGAGAAACAAAAACATCCACCATGTATAGGAGATGGTGCGCGTTAAATATAGCTCACATATATGAGTGAGGTGCCAGCTCAGGTGTTAACCTATTCCTCGATCATGATTCAAAATTATGAGGCAATGCTCACGGGCCTTTCCTTAGTCAATAGCCCATAGTGTTGCTGTACGCTATGGTTCACAACTGTGGTACGTGGCATCCTTGTTGGGGATACGCGAAAATAATGTTAGTACTGTCGGAATACACATAAAATAAATTAAATTAATATAACAAGTGAAATAAAAAATAAATGCTTATAAGTGTCATCAATTAGAATCGTTTGATTAATTTGCCAGCTAACTATTTAAGAGCATTACTCTCTAACAAAAACAATTATATATATATATATATATATATCACCATGGGTGACTCATAAATGAAACGTTTAATCAAAGGAGTATGTGAGAGAGAAAAAGTTGTAAATCACTGCTCTTAGCGACGTTAAATTTAGCTCACATATACGAGTGAGGTGCCAGCTCAGGTGTTAGCCTCTTCATCAGACCATGATCCAAAATTATGAAGCAATGTTCTAGGGTAATTTCTTAGGTAATAGCCCATAATGTTGCTCTACGCTATGGTTCACAACTGTGATACGTGACATCCCGGTCGGGGGTACACAGAAATAAAGTTAGTAATGGTGGAATACACATAAAATAAATTATATTAATGTTATAAGTGAAATAAAAAATAAAAGCATATATAGTGTCATAAAATCGAGTCGTTTGATTACTTTGCCAGCTAATTTAAGAACATTTCCCTCTAACAAAGACAATCTTTTGTTTGTGTAGAGGGATGGGTATTAAGGGTTATGATATATATATATATATATATATATATATCACCATGGGGGATCATAATTGAAACGTTTAATCAAAGGGGTATGTGAGAGAGAAAAAGTTGTAAATCACTGCTCTTAGCGACGTTAAATTTAGCTCACATATACGAGTGAGGTGCCAGCTCAGGTGTTAGCCTCTTCATCAGACCATGATCCAAAATTATGAAGCAATGTTCTAGGGTAATTTCTTAGGTAATAGCCCATAATGTTGCTCTACGCTATGGTTCACAACTGTGATACGTGACATCCCGGTCGGGGGTACACAGAAATAAAGTTAGTAATGGTGGAATACACATAAAATAAATTATATTAATGTTATAAGTGAAATAAAAAATAAAAGCATATTAGTGTCATAAAATCGAGTCGTTTGAATACTTTGCCAGACAATTTAAGAACATTTCCCTCTAACAAAGACAATCTTTTGTTTGTGTGGAGGGATGGGTATTAAGGGTTATGATATATATATATATATATATATATATATATATATATATATATATATATATATATATATATATATATATATATATATATATATATCACCATGGGGGCTCATAATTGAAACGTTTAATCAAAGGGGTATGTGAGAGAGAAATAGTTGTAAATCACTGCTCTTAGCGACGTTATTTCGACCAAACCCATAAGCAAAAGAACGGCACCCCAATACTTTTAACACGAACGCTACGCTTCCCAGCCCGAACAAAGAAAGAAAACTTTTTCTCCGGCCTACACCATGGGAGGACGTATCCAGCAGCTATTAAACTATCGCCTGCTATTCTCGAATCGAACGAAACTCTCAGCAGCGCCTCCTTCCGGCAGAGGCCGTTCGGTCCACCCCTCTCACGGTTACACTTCAGACTCCGAACCGTCAGAGTACAGGATACCACACACCTTGCCTTCTGGAACAGCTCAACGCAACTCCGAAGAAGGGGGAGAGATAAAAAATGTTTTTATTTATAGCATTGACCGTTTTCAAAATATAATGTTTATGTTTGACTAGTCGATTGTTGTTCGAATATTCTCAAGTGTCTGTTTTAATTTGTTTAAATTGCATCGAACTTTTTTTGAATTTGGAAAGAAAATTGATTCCTCAAAAGAAAATTCGAATTCCCAACCATCGAGCGATTTTTTGATAAATCGTCTGATAAAATCACTTGTGTTTGTTGTAGTTTCACTCGATCCAAATTCTTCGAAAGTGTTCTGGATTGAACTTTAAAAAAAAGATTTTAGAACGTGGAATATTTCCCTCAAGCGATTATATTCGAATTTAAACCAAATATAGATTTTGAAAATAAATCGTCTGCAGAGTGCTTTTCACACAATCGCACATATGACGTGACAGGATTATCAGAAGAGGCCACTGACTTCAGTGGTGGTTTTGATTTTGGAACCGGGTTTGCAGAAACCGGGTTTTCCGCATGTTTTCTAAAGCCGGTGAATGGTGGAATGACAGTTGGCGGGCGATTGGCGAGACGAGCAAGTTTTTCGTGCGATGCTGCCGCGGCCGCATGCTGCTCTTGCTACCACAATGCCTCATACATGGCAGCATATCATTCATGTGGTGCACCCAGACATTGAGGACATCTTTCATGTTTTTACTATTGATTTGGTCGAGCTTCTTACAGTTTTGCTCATCTACAACGCTACCAGGTAGGTGCAATCTAATAATTTTCTTTTAATTTGTAAGTGTATATTAATTTGAAAAATGATATTATTATTAAACTATTAATTAACAGATAATATGTTCGAAGTTGCATTATATTAAATGTATATTTTAACAGACTTATGAATAGACTTATTTTACTCTATATTTAATCATTTAATAAAAAATAAACATGCATGTATATTTGTAATTGAAGGCGTATTTATAAAATTAATCACATCATTAAACATTATGACTAACACGAACGTACATAAATTAGAATATTAGAAACTATAAAAACTGTTTCACCATTTTTAATAAGAATTTGTTTAAAAATTAATATGTTGAATATATATTTATTGGATAAATTAATAGATATTTATTGGATAAATTAATACATATTTATTGGATAAATTAATACATATTTATTGGATAAATAAATAGATATTTATTGGATAAATAAATAGATATTTATTGGATAAATTAATAGATATTTATTGGATACATTAATAGATATTTATTGAATACATTAATAGATATTTATTGGATAAATTAATAGATATTTATTGGATACATTAATAGATATTTATTGGATAAATTAATAGATATTTATTGGATAAATTAATAGATATTTATTGGATAAATTAATAGATATTTATTGGATAAATTAATATATATTTATTGGATAAATTAATAGATATTTATTGGATAAATTAATAGATATTTATTGGATAAATTAATAGATATTTATTGGATAAATTAATAGATATTTATTGGATAAATTAATATATATTTATTGGATAAATTAATAGATATTTATTGGATAAATTAATAGATATTTATTGGATAAATTAATAGATATTTATTGGATAAATTATTAGATATTTATTATATTTATAGATAAAATATATACTTTTAACTGACTTAAACTATGTTAATGAAATTCCTACAGTAGTAACATAAATATTGATTATACATTTACATTATCCTTCGTATTGAAATTTTATTCGAATGTGTATACGAATAATTATATATTACTATTATATAAAAGTTTTCTTATAATTTTGAAACTATTTGTGCAAAAGTTTGGTTACGACCGTAATATGTTTGCTAAAGTAAGCATAATGTAAAGTCAGATAAGATAAACATTAAATCAAAAGAATTAATTTTGAAAGCCGATTAACATTAATCATCAGCAAAGGTAGTTTTGGGCTCCATGCTTCCAATTCCTCAGAATTATCTTTTGTTATCTGTACTAATGCCAAACAGTTTTGAAGTTGTGCCAAAATCTAAAGAAAAATAAAGTTATTTTGTAACAAATACATATAAATATTTAGCAAAATACGTTGTATCAAGTTTCGAAAACGTAACAAAATATGGATACTTCTAAAAATAGTAAATGGATCTTCTAAATATTTATCCTAAACAGCATAAAATTAAAATAGTTAATAAAAGCTATTGCTAAGTTGAAAGTTAAGATTGTTATATTATTGCTAATAATATAAAATTTTTTTCGTTACTATTAAATGTAACTTTAATTATAATAATTTAAACGCACCACTTCTAAATTTAAAATGTTGTTGAAGTATTAATGTGTTAGTTCGTATTAAAGTATTTGTTTAAAACGTTTTGTTATAAAATTATTAAAATTATTTTTTTTAATTGCAAATTATAAGAAATACAAAAATTTCTTACACAAATGTCAAAATTCATTACTATAAAATTTCTTACCTGTTTTTGTCACTAAGTGAATTGCTCTGAACATTTCACTTTCGTTATTTAAAGTTCTGAAACTCCCAAAATTATTTAAATATCTTATTTAATAAAATGAGTAAAAATAAAATTGATAAATTTAATCACTCATTTATATTTGTTTGTTTTATTGTGCATATTTACTTTTCTTTTTGAGGATTTTTTTAGCAGATATGTATGTAATTTAACACGTTTGGTGAAAGTGGTTAATTTAATGGTTTCGGGTAATTTATAAATTTATTTTATGTATTAACGTAACACTAAATATACAGAAAAATTATCGAAGTAAAAAATTTATTTCTGAAAAACATTTTACTAAACATATTGATTTAAAAAAAAATGAATTACAAATTTCAAAAAGTGCTGATTGTTGAAAAGCAATTCCGTGCTGCTACTCTAAACTTCCGATCAATGCCTTTAAACTAAATGAAATAAAGAATTTAAAACAATATTTACCTTGGGAATATAGTTTGGAAAATTAAAATTGCTCAAATAAGCCAAATGGTTCAACAGAAATTTAGTTTTTGTTTTATCATGAATTATTTTTTTTTTTGGAGAAGAGCCCTTTGAAAATTTAAAATCAAATTATTTTTTGCTTCATTGTTACAAAGTATCATCTTACAGCGTTAAGTCGTGTTTTCATTCCTTTTTTAAAATTTGGAAATATCTTTAGATAGTGTTCAACTTGAAAAACTTTGTCTGTAAATGTTGTTTCCTTTCTGTAGGACTCAACGGTCAGTGAAACCAACTTAAAGTAATATAACTTCTTTTAAACAGAGAGAACTATACTGCATAACAGTGTAGTTCTCTCTGTCAAAAAGAAGTTACATTACTTTGTGTTGGTTTCACTGATGGAAGAGTCCAAAAAAAAGGAAACAACATTTACAGACAAAGTTTAACAATAATTTTCCTCCGAAGTGAATTAGGACATACATTAGCTTTCGAAGATGAAATTGTTTTTACCAGGTGTTTTACAAATATTTCGAACTTGAATAAAAAAATAGGCTTTGCATATTTATAAGATACATTTTTGGAGCCTAAATTATTGAATGTTGGGTTTATTAAAATATCATAATACATTAAATCCATATCTTGATATTTTTTTAAAAAGTATTTTTAAACACTAGTCATTGCTAAAAATTACATGATAGAGTTCACTTTGCGCAATATTATTTATTAAATAAACGCACTGGAAACACATTTATTTTTGAAAAAAAAGTGAGTTTGTATAATACTGCTATACTCCAAACCAAAAACAAAATACTTAATGATTTTTTTTAATAAAAATTATATATTTGATAGAATTTTTTAAAAACAATTATATAAAAATATTTTTTTATCATAAAATTGTCTGTTGAAAAATCTTGTTTTCGGTTTAGTGCATTTTTATTTGGCAGTTAAACATGTATAATAAATTCCGAGTGGAAAAGAAGAAACGTCCCCTTGCAATCACACGAATTTACATAAAATATGAAACTAAGACAAATATGCTTAAATGTATAATTGTGTATACGTACACAAAGTATGCAAATACGGTTTACATCAATGTGTTTTTATTTTTTGTCCAAATTCGACGAGGCTTATTTTAAATATATCCTAATAAATCATACTTTTTTAAAGTTCAAAACAACTATATTCTATTAATTGACGTTTTTAATATGTTTATATAATTTATAACCTCATATTTACTGATAATGAAACTAACGGATAAAATATCCAAGAAGGAAATTTAGGTTGTTCTTATTCCATGGAATTCATTAGTTTAAAGGAGTCCGGCAACCTTAACTATTAAAAAATATAATTTTTGAGATTCATACTATTTATTAAAATGTTTTGTTTACAATAATACCTAATTATTTTAACCTAATGATACCTGTAATTTTGCGTTTTTATAAAATAAAGAATGTGGTTACCAAACTGTCTCAGATTTTTGTTATGTGCTAAATATTTAAAAAGAAATTTAAAATTTACTAATTTTACTCGTCAAACTATTTAAAAAATACTTTAAAATTTAATTAATGGCAATCGTGTACCAAATATTAATATAGATTTACAAACAAAAGCAGTTAGTTGTAAATAACGTAGTAATATGATTTTGGTGTGGATAGATTTAAAATAAAAGCAACTATTTTTTAAACCAATAAAATAATATTGTATATTTTTTATGATTTGGTGTCCAATACCTCCTAAAATGTTTGTATGTTTAGGACATTTCGAATCGCTGTTTCAGCTACTTATTAAAAAAATTAAATACATACATAAACTGACAACATACCTAACTATAAAAAAACATACGCATTAATATTTAAAGCTAGTTCAGAAAACAGGAAGCAATCTAAAAACTATTTCCAAAGGAAGTAAATGAAGTGAATAAATAGCGTTATAAACAAGAGCATGGATTGGGCAAAAACGGCAAAAAATCGGAAATAGCCTTATCAATAAATCGTTTGTCAAATTGGGTTAGATGAAGTGTACAAGAAAGAGGCGGACCGAACGTGTTTTCAATCAAATATTTTTCTCGTATTGCTCAAAGGTAATTTTTCTTTTCGAACTATTACGTTACAGCATTTACAGGAGTAACTGTATCGCTTTCGTAACAGTCTTGGATTATTTCTTTGTTTACAAAATTCTTTTTCTGGTTGAGTATATATTTCAAATATTGGAGTTCAGAAATAATATACCATCGTTGCACAGAATGGAGGGAGTAACAAAGTATTACTATTGCGACAATCAAAGTTTTATGTCTCAAAAGTATTGTTTGGTATAATTTGGTTGATGTTTTATCACAATAAATCTTTGGTATGGTTCATGAGACGCTACTATTGCTTTTGTACATCCATTTACATTATAATTATAATTGATATTGTGTAATCAACTCGTTTCAGGAAAAAAGTTAACAACTTCTAGTACGACGAAATGTGAGCCCTCAAGTTTCGAAACCAGATAGATCACTTCGGACAATTTCTTAAAGTTAAACCAAAAACTATTTAATTGCAATATTTATGTAAGAATACCTGTATATATATACCTGTATATATATATATATACCTGTATATATATATATATATATATATACCTGTATATATATACCTGTATATATATACCTGTATATATATACCTGTATATATATACCTGTATATATATACCTGTATATATATACCTGTATATATATACTTGTATATATATACCTGTATATATATACCTGTATATATATTATTTTGTATCTATCTGGTTTTGCAACTTAGTTTTGGGATCAATTTAGCTTCAACCAATACATGGGATCTATCTGGTTTTGCAACCACGTTTTGGGATCAATTTAGCTTCAACCAATACACGGGATCTATCTGGTTTCGCAACAAGATTTGGGATCAATTTAGCGTCAACCAATACATGGGATCTATCTGTTTTTGCAACCAATTTATGGGATCAATTTAATTTCAACCAATACATTGGATATATCTGGTTTTGCAACCAATTTATGGGATCAATTTAGTTTCAACCAATACATTGGATATATCTGGTTTTGCAACCAATTTAGTTTCAACCAATAAATGGGATCTATCTGGTTTTGAAACCAATTTATGGGATCAATTTAGTTTCAACCAATACATAGGATCTATCTGGTTTTGCAACCAAACTATGGGATCTAAATGGTTTTTCTACCAATCAATGGGATATATTTGGTTTGCAACCAAATTATTAGATATCTTCGGTTTTGCAACCAAATTATGAGATCTATCCGGTTTTGCAACCAAATTATGAGATCTATCCGGTTTTGCAACCAAGCTTTGGTATCTATTTTGGTTTTACAATCACTCTATGGGATCTATTTGATTTGCCAACTCATATATGGGATATATTTAGTTTTGAAAACAAGCTATTGAATCTATTTGATTTTGTAGTTGGTTACTGAGCCGATCGGTGCGTTGTAGCCATCGCGCATTTTGGTATATCTACTTATGAAATTGATTTTTTATTTAACTAGATTTGCAATTAACTGGTACTTCCACACCGCAAAATAAAAAGTATTAATGTGCTATACATAGAACATAAATACTTTTTATTTTGCGGTGTTATAACTTCGCTAACTGATAGATCATAATCTGAAAATCAAAATAAAATAAAAGTTATGTATCTGGTTTTTAATTTTCAAGCTTCTTTTATTGTATATGTATACTGCATCACAAATATTTTAATTCAATATATTTAGTAGTTTTTATTAAATATGAAAATTTATTTTTTCTTAAGCTTGTTACCATAATAAATCATTCATTGCAAATAAACCAAAAACTCTACTTTTAAAAATTCGAAAAATTCCACAAATTTTCGAATTAACAGGATTTAAATGAATTCCTAAAATAAAAAGAAAATATGTCGATTTCTAAGTTAAGATAACTTTGTTTAATTTTGGAAGATTTTCCAATAATTAAACACAATCAAACTTTTACTTTACAAACCTTCATGTCAAACAATGCAAAGTATGAAAAATAAATGTAGCTGAGAATGCCGTTAAATTTTTAAGTAAGACATTCTAAAAGACCAACATTTATCGTCACATTGTAAACTCCTTAAGCATGCCCGTAAATGACGTTACGTGTGTTCTCTGTTAACTGAACATGTTTTAGAAAACTTATTGTTATATCATGGAGAAACTAAACATCGAATGAATACATTTATATTTATAAAATTTTAAATATGAACACTTTATATCATGTTCCAAAATATAGTTAGTCAAATTTTAAACAAACTGACCAAACGTTACACCTGGTAACATTATGAATATGAAAATGCTTAACTTTAACATTTATGTAATCTATATAATTAAGCTGGAAAAATCTAAATGTAATTTATTGTGTGTTAATAATAACGTTTTTTTTATATAAATAGTTAAAAATCATTTACATCCCCTATTGTATGCTTTTTTATTTTTTAATTAAATCATTATCATTTCTTTTTATGTTTGCTCCTGGAACGCTGAAAAAATATACAAGAAAATCCTTAGTGCAAATTTAATTAAATAATGTATTTAAACCAATTGTGTAACGTATATACAACATCATGTGTAATTACTAAAATAATTTTCAAAAAGTATGAAAATATAGTTAAATACAATCTACATACCCCTGGTATTATATATGATTTTAACAGAGCCAGATTATATTTATAAGTAATAAAACTATCTCCGAAAACTTTACCTTCACGACCTAGTTTTAGAACGACAGACCCCGAAGCAACTAATTGCCTTTATTACAATAATTTGTATAAAGAAGGGACTTAAAGGCGGTTAAAAGAACCAGGCACATGGTTCCCTACGCGACAATACTATAATAGTTAACATAAAACTCAATATATGCAAATAGAGTCATTTTAAAGTTGTGTAGCATATATGCTGCACTATGCCCAAAAGGTTAAGTTTTATAACGTTAAAATAAATATTTTGAAAAAATGCTATTGATTTAGCTATATGATTAAGAAATGAAAAATTCTTTACAACGACATATTTTAACTATTGTAAAGTTTATAAAAATTAAATACTTAAGATTGGCCGATAATTATAATTAAAATATTAAAAATAAACGAACATTTAATAATAATTTACGTTGCATTATATTTGTTGGTAATGGAGTACAAATAAAATTGCTAATTACATTAAATTCGAGATTTATATTTCAGATAAATAAGCATGATTAAACTCTATAATATTTTAAATAAAATGGTTATTGTTATTTACCACTGACATTTAACTAATTGTATGTAAATATAATAAAAATATTTTGCTTTCAATTATCCACAAAGGAAAAATATTGGAAAACTAATTATTTTCCTGGAAAGGATTTACAATTACTGAAAGTTTGTTAAACAATTACCTTAAAAGCATTTTCTTATTTGACCATTTAACATTATAAATCCCTTAAAAATTGCATACATTTCAATAATTTAAAAAATGAGATTACAAGTATACCTTTAAAATATTACAGAATATAAAAATATCATTTTAACATAACCTTACCATTAACACAAATGTAATACAGGGGTACATGGAAATGCTTTTATATTTGAAAGATAAAATTAAAATTTCATGTTGCAAAGTTAAATTAAGTGGGGCATATGTAAATTGTATGCATAACATATGCATTAATACAGCATGTATTTTCGAAAAGAAAGCATAAAATGTCTTTTAAATTGGTTGAATTGGGAAGATTAGGACAAGCAGTGTTTCAAATATAAAGTGTTTTATTCAGAGCTATTCTTGTGCAAGATTCAGGATTGTATATACATTATAAGATTAAATTTATAATTAAATGAAATTTTACATATATTTTGTTGTATTTAAAAAAAATTGTCAGAAATATTAAGATTAAATCTGAAAATAGATTGACACTTTTTGTTTAATAGGCAGCTAGATAATTTGTTTGGCCAATTGGTGTGCGTCTTAGTTGAAAATTTAAAATAAAACTTCATGAAAAATTAAATACGAGGACAGTACGTAAATTTTATGCATAACAAATGCTTTTTTACAGAACGTATTTTTGAAAAGAAAACATAAAACTTCTTTTGAATTGGTTGAATTAGAAAGATTAAAACAAGCGATAATTCAAAGATAAAGTGTTTTATTGCGATCCATTCCTGCGCAATATTAAGGATTTTATACATAGTATAAAATTAAACTATTAATAAATTAAATTTTCTTAAAACAATAATAAATTAGACTTCGGTACAGACGATATCAAGTAGACGGATTATGTAACGTTCCACGTCAGTCCTGGTTGTAATTGCTGAAATTTATTAAAAGTGGTTTATGAAGGTAGCCTGTGCAGACCAGCAACTGGTCGTTTTTCTAATTTTTGAGTACGTGTTTTTGTCAAAAATGAAACTTACGTATTCGGAGCTATGATAAGCATCGCATGTAATCAAAAATGTGTAAATTTTACTTATTTTTAAGTACCTATTTTGAACAGTGTGCATCAACAAATTTTAATTTAAGGGAGACCCGAGCCCCAAATCCTAATTTGTTTATTAATGAATTCAGAAATACCATTTTTTTATATTAGTAGAACATCTATTTCTGAAAAATAATCAAACACAAAAGATATTTAAAAAAATATATATATTTTTTAAGCTTAAAAAGTATTTCTTTTTTTAAAACACTACTTCCCTTTTCATTTGTAATGTTTTAATTTTTTTTTAAATGAAAGAATAACGTCAAAGTACATACTATAAACGTATTAATAGACTTTTGCAGATGTGTGTTTTAATTGTCTTCAAAAACTTATTTTAATTTCAAAACCAAAAAAAAAAAAAAAAATGTAAGTTTAATAATTTGTAAAAAGACAATTTATAACTTAATTTAAAAAAGCTATTCCTACGTTTATAAAACAAAAACGATTAACAGTTTAGTTTTAAGTTAATTATTGACAAAGCCTTAGCATTTTAAACGTGAACAAAATGTAAAAAAAAATATTTTGAGTAAATGGCGATTGTTGTATACGAAAAGTGTGTAGAGAGATAATAAATGGTATATAAACATCTAAAAAAACATATATTATGTTTCTTTTATTCTTCTGAAATTTTGCACACACCTTCTTAAGTACGTTTAGCATCGTTTAATGAAGAAAAAAATAGCAATTTTTCCGGATTTTAGGGCTCGGGTCCTCCTTAAAAGTGGTTTATGAAGGTAGCCTGCGTGGACAAGCAACTGGTCTTTTTACTTATTGTTTGTTCATGTTTTTTTTTAAAAATGAAACTTACGCTATGATAACCATCGCGTGTAATCAAAAATGAGTACATTTTACTTATTTTTAAGTACCAATTTTTAATAGTGTACATAAAAAGCCATTTAACATTGACGGTATATGAGGTCCCGACTCTTCTTAAAGTTGCTATCATGGACAGCCGCAGTAGACACTTATTCGGTCATTTATGTGCTGTCTTCCGAACAATACTAGCAAGACAAATACATTTTGTGCAGTGAAAGACCCTGGCAATCCGAGTTCGTCCTTCAAGTCCGAAAGACAGAATGATGAATGGCTCTGAAAAATCGATACTTTTTCAACTTGAAGCTATCCTGTCCCAAATTTTTAGGTTGGGATCGCACTGAAAGGTATTCATCCGATTATAAAAAAAGGAACGTGTATAGAGAAATTGGAAACTTTGGGGAACGATTTGAAATCGTATTTTGTTTTTATGTGTTTTTTTTGTGGCGAGTTGGGGGAGACTGGAATTTGTGGTATGTGCCGATAAGGTGTAATTTGCAGAAACTTGGAGTGTTGGGGAGTTTGTATAGATTTTATCTAACTTTTTTTTATATTTTGTGCGTGCTTCAATGCGAGAGAAAAATGAAATAAAAAAAAAATATATAAAGGAATTTTATTGCATCGTTCTAATAAAGCCTTTTTTATGATAGTCGCACAGCTAAACATAGGTACTCAAAAAATTTACTTATTTGTGAGTAAATTTGATGCTTATCATGGCTTTGTAAACATAAGTTTCATTTTTATAAAAGACACGTACTCAAAAATGAGTAAAATGAGTAAAGATGGTTAAAAAGTGAAGTTGTTTGCCTACATGCAAGCTATGCTCATCAATCACTTTCAATAAATATCAATAATTATAACCAAGACTTATCGGGAATTGAACCTAGATCCTCAGTCAACGCAGTCCAGTTCCTTATGCGCTGTACCACAAGGGAAATGTGAAGAAGTTATAAACAGAAGACATGTTAAAAAGTTGTTTCAAAAGAATTGGAAGTAAGATAATTGAGTTGTAATAAATCAGTTTCCATTTAAGCAAACGGCATCAAATACTGTGGAAAAACATCTTCTGAACAACAATCTTAAATCCGCCAGGTCGCTTCGTTAAGATGGCTTGAACAATAGCTGATATTTGCAATATTAAAACACATTGTTCATTTTTGAGAAAGTACGATTACTTAAATTTGAGTGCGTCGTCACTCATTTACGATGCAAATGTACTCAATAATAAACGAGTATGTTCAAATACTCATTTTTCAGTACTTTTTTTTACAGTGCTACATTTCACAATTTCTGTTTTATTAATAGATGTCTTATTATAAACAAAAACTTTTATTAAATTAAAAAAAACAATTTTAATATAATTAAGACATTTGTAAATCACATTTTATGATATTTTTATAAATTATCTCCTGTATTCCTGTAGGTTGTAATTTATTTTTCGATAAATTAAAACCCTTTTCACTCATGTACCATGTTTCATATTTGCTTGCTTTTTATGGAACACTTACTTTCCGTTCCTGTTCTCTTTAAATGTATATAATTTATATAGTTACATTTATGTTTAGGGGGTATAATTATAAAATTTTAAAATATGAGTGAAAATGAAGATTAATATCATTAAACCAGGCATATATATCATGGTTTATGACAGTTTCGGTCAAACGTTTAACAAAAGAAAGGTTGTGAGGAATTTAAATTTTAAGAAAATGGTATATTGCCACCATACTAGGTATCTAGATGGGGAAAGTAATTACTGTTAACACACCTGAGATAATAACGTTTTAAACTCATAACTATGTTATTCTCTTTCTTTTTGAAGAACATATAAAAATAACACGTTGTTATTTTGATTACTTCAAATGGTCACCCCGAGTGCAAAGAGTTAAAAGTCATTTTTAACCGACTGAGCAGCTCGCAACCGAAAATTCCAAAATAAAACCGCCAGAAATTTAAACAGCTAAATCGCGCGCCAAGCCGAGAGGTTATAGATTCGACCATTATGTATTTTTTTATGTATGTTCGCGCGGGATTTCGGTTCTATTTCAGATATTTGCAATTTTTTTTAGGGTAGGGAATGTTTCAAAGGGGAGCAATTTGAAAAAAAAACCGGTTATCCGGTATTTTACTATCCGGAATTCTCATTTAACCGGACCGTTTAAACAAAAATATTGTCCGATTTCGAAAATTCTTTTTTTGTTGAATAGAGAAAAATCCATTTAGGCAATATCTGAAAAAAATAATGGATTATCCGGCTATTATATATCCGGAAACGCCGATTAACCGGAGTTTTTTTTTTTAAAAATTCCGATTTCATAATGTTTTCATTGTTTAACAGAATTTTACAACAATGACATTTCGTTTAACCAGCATTGATATGGATTGTTTTACAATATACATTGTTGAGAAGAAGTTGCTACTTAAATGTCTTGGTGAATAATAATAGAGGGCGAATCCCCCCGCTAAATTAAAAACTAAAAAGGGAAAAATAAAATAATCTTTCTGGAAAAAAGGAAAACCGACTTTAAGGAAAATGCGCTAAAAAGTAAAAAATAATTTTAAATTTTGCGAATGAGTTGAAAAAAATGAATTATTGGATATCAATTTAATCTAAGTGCAACTTTTTGAAGTTGGTGCCAATTTACAAAAATCATACCTAAATTTTGGTGCCGATTTCAAAAAGTTGAATTAAGTATAAAATTGATATTCAATAATTAAATTTTTTCAACTCATTCGTAAAATTAAAAATTATTTTTTACTTTTTAGCGCATTTTCCTTAAAGTCGGATTTCCTTTTTTCCAGAAAGATTATTTTATTAATGCTAAATAAACCCCTGATGTGTTTGCTATATTAAAAAAATATATTCTCTATAACAGACATTATATCTCATTTAAAAATGTAGTCAAATATTTCGATATTTAATCCTCTAGCGGAGCGGAATGACTTAAAAAGTTAAGAAATGTCCAGTGTTTTTAGCAATACATATAAAATTTAAATTCATAAATATATCCAGTGCTGGTATATATTTGAAAGATTTGTGATGTTTATTGAAGCTATATCAATAAAATCGCAGAATTCGTTAAAAAAATACTTAAATAGTTTGCTCTTTTTCCCCAACTACTCATAGGGTTAAATTAAGATAAATATTAGTGCATTCAAAATATACACAAATTCTGTTACCTTCAGGTAAATTAACTAAGTTAATTAAAGACTAGAAATGGAAAACTACCTAAGTCCAAAAAATAAAAATTTTCAGGTGAGCCGAAAAATTAAAAACACTCGCATCTGGTACATTCAACCAGTACGATCTTACAACACATTTTTGAACTATTTACTGGAGTTTGCACTTTGGGCGTTCTCCACTTTGTTTAGATTGGTCTTTAGGACATTTTTGGTACTTAGGTCGTTTTCCATTTCTAGACCTCAATTGTTAAAAAGGAAATAATTTCCAAAATATATTGCGTACTACTAAACTAATTAATTATTTTATTAAAAATATTTTACACCAAATTTAAATTAGAAAATTTAAAACATTTAAATTAGAAAATTTAAAACATTTAAATTAAAAAATTTTAAACATTTAAATTAGAAAATTTAAAACTTTTAAATTAGAAAATTTAAAACATTTAAATTAGAAAATTTAAAACATTTAAATTAAAAAATTTAAAACATTTAAATTAGAAAATTTAAAACTTTTAAATTAGAAAATTTAAAACATTTAAATTAGAAAATTTAAAACATTTAAATTAGAAAATTTAAAACATTTAAATTAGAAAATTTAAAACATTTAAATTAGAAAATTTAAAACATTTAAATTAGAAAATTTAAAACATTTAAATTAGAAAATTTAAAACATTTAAATTAGGAAATTTAAAACATTTAAATTAGAAAATTTAAAACATTTAAATATTTCAACTTTGTCCATGTACAGCGCAATTCCAAAATGGCCAAAGTTTAAAACTCCGCATATCCATCAATTAAACTTTATTTAAATCGCCCAGTTCCTATCAGCAATACCACGAAAAGCCTTAAAATTCAGTGAATTCAAATCGCCCTTTCTATGTACAAGAGGCAACACGAATATATCAACAACTCCTCTAAATATCAGTTGACTCTCAAATGCTCTATGCACATAATGATTCAGACATGATGAATACTGTTAATTTAATGTGAACCGAACTAAGTGTATGTTTGTAATAATACCTCAGTTAAGCTAACAAATCATTAAGATATCGCATCTATGAATACATCTCGGGAGAAATCAGTGCACAAAATTGAATAAGATGTAAAGGGAATACAGGCATATGTAGCCTTAGACTGATATGTATACTCTTTGATTATTAAGTGGGAATACATATGTGTAATTGTGTATGTATAAAGTAAACATATTTTAATCGGTAATTGATTAATATATATTTGGTTATCAATGTAAATATATACTAATTGTCAAGTAATCTTTATATATAATTCTCTTACGCGGTGATTGAGAAAAGCTGTTTTTCTCTATGCGGAATGGCAACAGTTACTTTGTTTACGAAATTCTGTTGCGTCCGCATTTTTATTTTGCCACTATGTTAGCCATTTTTACGATTAACCCCTTCATTCATTGGTAAATAATTATTTTGATGAAGTCAGCTTAAATTAGGAAGAATATAAGCCTTATTAAATTTAAATATAGAGGTTGGCGGAGCCTGCTAGATATTTCATGAACGTATTTCTATGGAAGTATAACAAATGATTATAAAAAAATAGTTACATCAAAACTTCTACTGTATAATAGGCGCCATTAATTGAGGTGGGTTGGCGGAGCGTTAGCGGAGCAGGGGGCGGAGCCGAATAGTAAATATATATTATCGAAAAATATATTTGGCTATCAATGTAAATATACACTAATTGTCAAGTAATAAATATATATTATCGTGATCTATTTTCGATAAAAGATCAATAAAAACACGTAAAAAATGTTTGCTGCATAGCCATTATATATTATACATAATTTAGAAATTTATATAGAAAAAATTTATTAAAAATTACTTTGTTTTAAAAATGCAAATTCGAAAATTTCTTTTTAACTAGAAAAAAGTAGTACAGAATACACATTTACTTCATAGTCAGACGATTCTAAATGCAATTGTGCAACTTTACAGGAGAAAGGAAAAACTGAATTATAATATTATTTCGAAACATTGGACTTGGTATTTTATAGGTGTTTCTAAAGGCTAAAAATATTTGTGTGTGAATTTTGATAATATGATTCGATAGTGAGAGAGAGATAACGAACTTTTGAGACGTAATCTGCAATAAAACAAAAATCGCCAAATTTGGAGTTTGGTACGCATATTACCTAATTAATTATTTGACTTTGCTTATTAGAGTTTTTTTTTATATGTTTTAAAAGCTAATGGGATAGATTCATATCAAAGAACAAACTAATTGACAATTATTCATGCAATGTGTATGTCATATAATTAAAATTAAAATGCATGTTAATACAAAACAGCTTGTATATATTTTTAACAATGAAATCCGAAAGATTTGATATATTTTATACTTTCAATATACCAGAAAAACGCGTTATTACATTTTAAAACTACAGAATCTGACAGATTATAAGACTAAAGTACATTTTGCCGTATCTTTTTTATATTATACACATATACTTGATAATTAAAACTTTAGTATACGATTTTCATGGGTTGAAATAAATGTAATATAAAGTTATTTTATTGTTTATATTATTAAACACGTAAAAGCCAGTGTAGGGTAATATGCTTGGCAGAAATCCGAAACGGAACTTTGCGCATTCCGGATGCTACTCATTTACTTCACGGACATCAAAAGCAATTCCTCGATCCGAGATAAAGTTAAGTGTATTTAAAGTTAGTTACCACCACACCATATTTTACAATGTAAAAATACTACTTTTCTTAAGTAAAAAATTCGTAGAAATTCACTTCCATTAATCAATTATTACCTCAGATAACCTAAAATATATTTTTAACCACTAACTCATTTACCCATGCATATCTAACATCACCTAAATATCGTTGTAGCCTAAAGCGCGTCATATCACGCGATGCCAAGACCTGATGAAAATTATGTGAAAACACGTTTCGGGGTATTCATTCAAAATGCATAATTACGCACTTCTGCGGATTAATTAACTGCAAAACCCCGTGTTTTTTGTCAGACTGAAGAGCCTCGTAATTTTTCGCATTCACGGGGTTATTAAAACACAAAGTAATGTATTTTCCGATAACAATGCATTATACATTTTTGCTTCCGTGTTGGCCGCAGGAACAAAAGTACTTGTACTCTTTACAATGAATTATTCATGAAGGTTTTTTTTCTTTGTTTTTAAATATATACAATGTTTATGCATTGAAAACTGAACTTAATGTTCTTATTTTAGTTTGGAGGGTCATGTGTACTTTGTTCTTTTTTTAGAATACGAGGGCTTTTAGAGTTGAATGTGGACCTTGTTTGATTGGCATAGAAATTTGATTAATAGACGTGTTAGAGCTTCAAATGTCAGGGTTGAGATATTTTTGAATGTTTTTAATTAGTCCTTTTAGCATATCTTAAATGATATGCAAGTAGTTAAATATTTAAAGGCGAAAAAATGACATAAACTATGAAATGAAATTTTTGCTAATACTATTAATCACTACACTGTAAAAAATTTTACTTAAAAATGAGTACCTGAACATAATTATTTTCCTTTGAGTATAACTGCATCGTAAATGAGCGATGACGTGCTCAAATTTAAGTAACCGCATTTTCTCAAAAATGAGCAGTGTGATTTAATACTGTTAATTTCAGCTTCTGCTCAAGCCATTTTAACAAAGCGACCTGACAAACTTAAAATAGGTATTCAAAATATGGTTTTCCACATTTTTTATGACGATTGCTTTAATGAAAACTGATTTATTACAACTCAATTATCTTACATTCCATTCTTTTGGAAAAACATTTTTTTTTAACCTTTCTTCTGTTTATAACTTCTTTACGTTGATCTCACAGTACTACGGATAAGGCTATGGGCGGCAGTGCCTTAGGTTGTTGGTTCGATTAACGTAAAGCAATGGTATTTTTCGAATATTTACTGAAAGTGGTTTGTGAATGCAGCCTATGTAAGCATAGCTCTTCTGTTTTCTTTTTCACACATTTTTGAGTGTTTGTCTTTCTCAAAATTGAGACTTATGTATTCGGACCTATGGTAAGCATTGAATGTACTCAAAAACAGGAAAATGTTACTAATATTTGAGTACCTATTTTTAACATTTATTCTTGAATTTCTTCTATAAAGATTCAAATTTAGAAACATGTTTCGGAATTTTGAAAACAAAATGTCTATGACTTATGTTCGTCAAATCTAATATATAAACTAACATTAAAGCATCCGACTCGGTTACAAACAGTTATCTTCCAAATCAAAATCCCGTCTAAAATAATTTTTTGTTTAGTAGACTATGCATAATCTGTCTATATTAGGATTCAATTGTACATGACATATATACAATTAACTTTCAAAAAAAAATCCCGTCTAAAATATGTTTTTTTGTTTAGGAGACTATGCATAATCTACCTATATTACTATTTAATTGTACCTGACATATATACAATGAACTTCCAAAGCAAAATACCGTCTAAAATAAAAAATTTTTAGTTTACTATACATAATCTGTTTATCTTAGGATTCAATTGTACATGACATATATACAATTAACTTCCAAAGCAAAATCCCGTTTCAAATCAGTTTTTTGTTTAGGAGACTACGCATAATCTACCTATATTAATATTTAATTGTAATGACATATATACAATTCACAACATGGATACTGTAGTATGTGATACGAGTTGTAGTATGTGATACGAGTTGTATTTTACTCACGGAACCTCATGGACAAACAAGGCGTGCGTTAAATAAAACTCACATGGCAGCGAATGTGTTGTTATATATTAGACATCACATAATTTTTCTTGCGACCATTTCAAAATCTGTCACCGTATAATGCAACTTTCACACACTGACAGTGCATTTCAGTTTACATTTTCATTTTCCAGAGCACATAAACTCACAAAAAAACTCATCCAGCATGTACATTTTTCACATTTTCGGGAAAAAAAAAAATCCACAAGAAATTGTATCTCAAAAACCTACACTCTACACTCAGCTCACAGCGTGACAACGAGGGATCCTCTCGCAGTGGCTGAATAATTCATACAGAGTCAGCATACTTTGACTTTCTGGAAGAGAAATGATCCCTTTTTTCCCTAGGAAAAAAGGGATGATAGAGAAAAAAATTACAAAATAATAATAACACAAGATGAAAAGACGAGGCATACTTAAAATGCGTATTAGTTTCTTTTAGGTTTTAAGTAGAGAGTCTTATTTTATTTTCTATGTTATTACCCAAACAAAAGATCCGGTCGTTTGAAATTTTAATAATTGATGTTATTGTTATTGTTGGGATTGATTTATTAATTTATTTTGTATCCTAACTGTTGTATTTATTTTATTTGCATAGCTACGGGTTATAGAAATTGAACTAGAAAATAAATATGTTAAAAAAACGTTATATACTCGTAAAACAATTCCCTAATGTAAACCAGTTTAAAATAAATATACAATATTACTATTTTCAGTAAACATGTCATAAAATGTAATTGCTTTGACTTCTAAAACACCGTAAATATTTTATATAATATTTATTTGCATTTTAACGGTAGTAATTAAGTTATAAACACTAACCTGTAATTTTCAAAATTTGGAAATGTTATAATTTTTCAATTGTTATTGTGGTTGGTTAAAAAATAAGTGGTTATTTAAATATTAACTTTAAGGTTAATTTTTAAAGGGCTTGGGTGTTTTCTATAATTATTCATTCGTTCTTTCGTATATAATGTAGTTTTATAGGTATATACTAGCGATTCTCTTCCTGTGATGCATGTACCGCTGGGGGAACGGGTCGGTACGATTTTAGGTACGTGAAAATAATATTTGTAACTTTTGTAAACACATAAAATAAATAAATGTAACAGTGTTCACTCTGGAAATAAAAAGAAGAGCGTTGTTGTCTGGAAAAGGGCACCCGTTATTCGAAAGGTTGTTAAAAAAAATCGGGGTGGGCGTGGCCACCAATAGGATTTGTGGGATGCTCTGTGCTCGGAATCATCGCGATTGCGCAACACGCCTAATTAAAAAGAATTGTGTTTTTCTTCTGGCATAAATAATTTAATAACAATTTACACAAATTTTTTATAAAGAGATGCATTTTTTTAAAGACAGTTAGGTAAGCAGGACGCTTGTGCTTGATTGAAAAGGTCAGGAGGGGTGGAATTTGTTCAAAATGTGGCGGTATTTTTGAAAAAAGGCATTACGGCGCAATCCAGATAAAAAAAGGGCGGGCAGGGCGGGCCGCCTTTAAAAAAAACGCATAGAGTGAACACTGAATGTAATAAGTAACATCTGGAATAAAAACCAATATTTATCATCAATTTCAGTCGTTTGATTATTATACTAGATAACCTATTAACATCACTGCCTAACAACACAAATGTTTTTTGCGTAAAAAGGGTGAATGAAAAAGGGGGTATTCACAAATTGCAAGTTTAATGAAGGGGTAATTGAGCAAAAAAAGGTTGAGAGCCATTATGATACGAACCACTGACATACGATCAAATTACGGAAATTTGACTCCTTGCCCTAGGATTTAAAATTCAATGCTACGTTCCATAATCAACAATACGTTTGATCACACGTCTATGCATTTTACGGTTAGGGTGATCGCGCCAAAATAGTGATATATCCAAAACTATTGTTACTATTGCTCGCCGTAAACATAGGATATAAAATTGTTTAAATAATTCGAGACATGGAAACGATTTTGAATGAATTGAAAGGGAGGTCAGTTAGTTTTGGTTAATTAACGTCACACTAGAGGTGCACAGTGGGCTATTGGCGACGATTCGGGGCCTATCTCGAAGGAAAGACCCGGAAACACATTCACACGCACATTCATACATGCACCTCGTTATTTTAGAACCATGGTCAGATGACGAGGAAATACATGAACTGGCACCCAACGCCTTCAATAGACGTCGGGACTTCGAATCTCGATCAGGTGTATCGTGCACCACTCCCGTATACACGCCGTTAATTTTTGCGGATGTTCTGGGCGACTTTTCTAGTATTTTGTATCGAAGCTGGCAACCCTCCGATCACAAGACCACTACATTTTTACTTTTCTTTGTCAATTCAATCACCTAGGAAGAGGTTAATTAGAAGTCTTGTACGTAATTAGTAGCAGGGGCATTCAGTTGCCCAGTGGATAAAAGCGTTCATCTATTAATAAGAGGATTGCTGGTTCGAATCCGTGCGATGAACTTACCAAAGAAAGGTAAAAAATAGTGATCTTGCGATCGGTGGGTTGCCAGCATCGCTACAAAAATACCAGAAAGTCTTCCAGAACAGCCAATAAATTATTCTGCCGTGTATACGGTACTGGTGCATAAAACATCTTATTGGGGTTTAATGTGCTGACGCCTATTGATGCTGCGTCGAGTGCCAGCTCAGGTGTTGACCTTGTCATCTGACCATAATTCAAAAATACGAGGCATCGTTCCCGGGTCTTTCCTTCGAGATATGCCCCGAACAGTCGCTAATAGACCACTGTTTCAGCTCTTGTGCGACGTTCATTAATCTAACCAAACAGAACATAGTACCTAATTTATTGTCATTAAATCATAAAACTACCAACATAATGCCTTTTCGAAATTAAAAACCAACATATATAGTGTTATTTATTACGCAACTACCATCTATGATGTTCATCAGTGAAACTAATTAGTGAGTTTCATACACTATCACTAATTAGATAGAAAATCACATAATTCACTTTCATCAGCCGCAAAATAGGAAGAGAGAGTATAATTTTTCGCTTTTTTATTTCCTTATACAACCTGAAATAAGTTACAAACACCGTATTAGACCGAATCTTTTATCTGCGTCGTATTTTATCCCTTATCAAACTAATAACTCGTGAATGTGTCGCGTATGAAAGGAGGCTTTTTTATGTCACGGAGTTGCCGTAATTACTGCTTCTTCAATTTAATTAATTTGCTGAAAGGAAACTAGAAGCGGAAAAACATGTGAAAGGAACTCTATCAAAGAATAGCCGAGTGATAGAAACTACCTAACCAAAGGGGTAGTTTGTTTCATAAAAAATGATTTATTAAGATATAACTGATGCAGAATGAATCAGTAGTTTGCTAAAATACTTTACTACTTAACTGTATCAAATAAAGCATGTATATTCACTAAAAAAATGGGTTAATATGTTTCTAGACTGTTAAGAACCGCTACTTAAAAATAAATAAAATGTATATATTTTTAATTTTACTCAACGATTATCATAGCTCCAAATAAACGAATTTCCGTTTTGAAAAAGACATGAACTCAAAACTGAGTACAATTAGTTAAAAGTAATAGATGCTTGCCTACATAGGCTGCTTTCATCAATATCGAAAATCGAAAACAAATCTGTAGGTACCGCTGTTCAGAGCCTTATCTGTTAAGGTCCCAGAGTGACGTGAAATTGAAGTAATGTTAAAAAAGTGTGCTAAAAGAATATAAAGTAAGCTAATTGAGTTGTAATAACTCAGTTTTTGTTTAAGCAATCGACATTAAATAATGTAGAAAACCATCTCCAGAAATACCATTTTAAGTTTGTCAGGTTTAATTGATATATCTTAAATAGGAGCTGATATTATCAACATTAAATCACATCGCAATTTTTTAAAAAATACGGATTATTGTATTTGAGTTTGTCATTCCCCCGTTTCCGATGCAAATATATTTAAAGAAAAACCAGTAGTTATAAATACTCATAATTAAGTACTTTTTTTTACAATATAACGATACTATCACATGGTTTAAGGGGTAAAACGTCAAACTCAAATGCATAACATATTTATTTGGATTCTAGACAAACCTCAAAACGATTTATATGTTGTGCCACGTTCTAGGAATGAATTTAGACGTCAGATGAGGGTAAATTCTGCGTATATGGTATAGCGACTAAATAATAAGTATTTCTTAGATATTGTTTTTTATATTGGCAGTACTGAAGTTAGCGAATGTTGAAATGTTTGTGAAATTGTCGAGAGCTGTATAGACAATTCAACTTTTTGCATATGAAATTGGAAATTTCGTTACTTTGTTATACATTGCTAGCTATCTAAACATTTGATACTTTCAATCAGTATAATACTTTTTGTAATCAACAAACAAGCTAGAAGGGGATTGATATATCCATTTTTGTTTTATTTTATTGATTGTGGAAAGACATGATATCAATATTAATCTAGATCCACTTTTACACAAAATAAAATAAAAGATAAACATTTTAAACCATTACAATGGTATTATTCCATTAGTTTAAATTCAAATCTGCTAACTACGTTTAATTATACAATAATGGTAGATAATGAAATAACCACATCCATTTTTATACGTGCTATATTTAAACCTATTTTTTATAATTTTATTAATTTATCGATTTATTAAATTCATCAAAGTTGATGCATCCCAGGATTTTAATAAAAATATATTTATCAAATAATTAAACAATTTATATAATCATGCAATATAAAAAAAGCTATTTTTTATAAAAAAAACTATTTTTTTTATAAACTTGATGTTATTAAAGCGAGAAAAACAAATCAATGACGTTGATAGGGAATTTGATATTCATAAGACAAAAAAAAAAGAAGAAAATAACAAAGGAACATCAACATCTTTTTTTTTAGAAGATAAAAAATATGGAAAAAAAAAGAATTTCCTTTCCTAATTAATATTTTTTTGCCATCAGCATGAAGAATTTGTTTACTTTCTACCAACCAACTCATTAAGTTAATTAAAATCATTCAATCTGATATTTACGCTCTTATGCTTGCTACTTTACATGCATCTGGTAAATTGTTTTAGTTAACTTCCAGAACTAAGTAATGGTGACCACTTACACGCACATCACGAACAACTTCTTAAATTAATTAGTGTTTTTTTTTAATAATTACGAAGTTATTTCAAATAAATTCTGTAAGTAACTGGGTTCAAACATGCAGTTACTTTATGCTTTACTTTATTTGTTTATTAATGTAGATTTCTTATCTAATTACATGGACAACGGACAGTGTTGACCCTTTGGGCTCGGATAGCAACACTCAGTCACCAAAATAACGTTCCGTTCTTCTGCACCTGTTCCTCAAATTGAACATCAATGTGAAATCTGCTGTTGCATTCGAATGTCACTGGATTAAGGGCTTCCCATTGAGCGACAATGCACTTAACGGTGCCGCGCGGATGGATACAATTCAGAAGAAAGGTTGAGAAAACATTCGTCTTTGCCTATGACGTGTCACGTGACTCTACAAAACTATTTAAAAATTCTTTTTTCGGTACTTCTTGTCTTCTCTTTGCTGTAAGTAAATTTGCTAAAACATTTAATGAATTTTTGAAAGCCAGAAATGCGTTTTTAAATCTACGCAAACCTATGCGAAATTACTATTTTTTCTACCTTCGCTCAAAAAGGAGTAAAGCGGTCGGCAACGCTTAGTCTTCGCTCCAGTGCTTATTATTGTAGCTCAGTGGTTTACTTGCATATTCGAATTCAAGAATATATTAGAAATATCGATGAATTCTCCTGCACTGGAAATATATTTATAGAATCGATATTTTTCATAAACCTTAGAAGGTTGACATCCCATAATTATTTGTCATTCCATCCAATTATTGTGTCAAGCACTAACCTTACGTTATTAAAAATAAACACATGACATTATCTATTCATTTTTTAAAAAATATCCTATATAATTTCACAAGTATTTATTTAAGTCAAACCACAAATCCAACCGATCAACTCTTGTAAAATTACAAGTCGCGCAACCGCATGCGATTGAAAAGCAGACGATTTCTTTAATTCGAAAAGAATACTCCTTCAAAACCGAAACTCAAAACAACTCATAAATAAAGAGCACAGCCCCCTACCAATACAAAAACTACGAAAAAAAACTCGTATCTCCACACTTGACATATTAAGACCAGTCTAATTATCCAGCCATTGTTTCTGCCCTAGGTTTAAGAGAGAAATGTGTGAGTTGGAGAAGGGCCAGCCATTTTGACATCCGACTCGAATGCTTGTAATTATTGTGTGTTTTTGGTTCCGGCTTTTACTTAGGGTAACGCATATGTACCCGGTTATTAATTAACGGAACTGCGCTATTCGAGGAGTTTGTTTTGATTTTTGGTTTGTGTTATTTGGATTCGTAATTATAGGGAGTGTTACAGAGTATGAATGGTTTTGATATGTGTATTTTAAAATAAGGAATAAATAATATCTTGCGAATTAAATGTTCTTAGGGATATATTTTGTGGTACGAAATTATTGAAAGGATGCGTGTTTGATATTTCTTGTAATATTGTGTTACGTAATAATTTCATTTTCGCTCGAAGCAATGACAACGTATATTTATTTATTTAACAAAGATTTTATATTTAGTGACTGGCATCCTTAGATGGCACCCAACGCAATAGTCATAGACGTTGGGACTTTGGAACACGATCAGATTTAACTTACTGCAGTCCCTTATGCACATTGGTAGGAATTTCGGATATTTTTAGAAGAGTTTTTATGAACGAATCTGGCAATTTCCAATCTCAAATTCTCTACAACTTGTCAAGTTCACATATTACATTTAAATAAATATAAAATTACAACTTTTAAATAACAACTAAATAAATAAAAATTAGTTGATTGAGTCTTCAATGCAACTGTTATTACAGACTGTTCTTATTTTATTCGTTAATTTATTATACTTGTTATTCATTAGCGAAAGTAAATTGTTTTGAATTTTATGTTTTAATGATTGGAACACTTTAGCATTTGGTACGATTTCAGATTACATTGTTTATTTTTGTGACAGGAGAACCAGTTCATAGAGTAAAAAGGTTTACATTTTAAGTTAAATTAATATGTTAAGTTTCAACAAATTACATTCAAAATATGTTTTAAACCTTTGAGCGGAAAGAAGAATATATATATATATATATATATATATATATATATATATATATATATATATATATATATATATATATATATATATATATATATATATATATATATATATATATATATATATATATATATATATATATATATATATATATATATATATATATATATATATATATATATATATATATATATATATATATATATATATATATATATATATATATATATATATATATATATATATATATATATATATAATACGTGTATATTAATTTTTTTTTCAATTTTCATTATTTTACTAGTTATAGCTTTGAAGAAACACCTTACGCTTCAGATTAAAAAAAAAAATATTTAACAACAAGGATATTTATTTAAGGAACATATGAATTTTTGAATATAAAGTTTATCTGTATTGCTACAAAAACTGGAAATCTATAGACTTCTTATGTCGTAAATCTATAAGACGGTTATTAAAAAATATACAAACATATATGCTTCCCAGATAATGTAATTCGACAATACAATACATATAAAAACTTAAGTTAATCACAATTTCTTCAAAAACTCTAAACAAATACAATTTATTCTTCTGGTTTTAAATATTTGCCAATCAATATGTAATATTATGTTCACTTCATAAGTATTTGAATTAAATTTAAACTAGTTAAGGGGGTCCGATACCTTCGAATTTTTTTTTTTTAATTTTTATACTTGTACAATCCAATTTTTTTCTCTTTCTAAATATGCATAAAAAAACATTTTAAGAGGCTCAATTTTTTTTTTAAATTGCACATTTATTTTTAAATTAAAATTTTAGTAAATTTTTTAACAATTTTAAAGTTCCTACTCCTTTTTCGTTTTTCAATATTTTGAAGCAATTTTTTTTATTTAAGATTTTTTTTATTTGTAAATAGATGTATGCATTCAAATTTTGATTCAGATACATCACTTTAAAAAAATAAAATATATTAGAAATTTTGGAAAAAAAATTGACGAAAAAAAATAAAATTCCATTTTAAGTGGTTTTAAAAAACAAATTATGGTAAAAATAGGAAATCTGAATGCATACATCTATTTAAAATATATTTATCTTGCTATACACACAAAAATAATGATTTTAAGTATAATAGTAAAAAAGCCTTAGCATTTTTAGTGTTCATTAAATTTCAAAACCACGAACAGAGATATTTGCTTTTAAAGTTTACATATAGTGATACAACTATGTTATAGGAACACATCATTAATATAGTGTCTCTTTAAAACATTCATAACTAAAAAAGTAATAGGAATTTTTTTAAGCAGTTTTTTGTGAGTTATTAAGATAAGTTTTAATATTATTTTTTAAATATAAAAAAAAATGACTTTTTTTGCGAATTTTGGGTATCGGACCCCCTTAAATACCAATATGTAATTGTCTTGTTAGTACGAGCATTAAATTTCCGAACAGTTAAAACGGATATTTTATCTAATTAAATTGTAAATATAAAAATAAATTATTAAATATCGAAACATTTAATTTAGAAAATATATCATTTATATTTTATTTAGCTTTTTATTTTCATTTGCTAATTAGGTTTCAGGGAAACTTTCAAGGTCATTATAAATCACTTTTCTTTACGTTTAGGTAACTAAGGCATTACTTAGGTAATGGCATGAATGTGACAATCATTAAAGGCAACTAACAATCTATTAAAATAGCAAAGCATCATTTTAAAATGTCAATATTTATTTATAAATGCCTTTAAATATTTACATCTTTTATAAACATTTGTATATGTATTTTGTTCCTTCTTAATTAATGCTCATTAAAATATATCAGTTATCTGTATAAATGAGAAGTCTATTTTCAAAACCAGAAAGGTCCATATTTTTTAAAAATCTATATTTTTATAAATTGTTCACTACATTACCTTGCACAACTGTATTGACCAAAAGTGTCTGAATTAAGTCTAAAAATACATTCAAAGGCATGGATTTAGATCCAAAAGTATGTGGCTGTCTATTTTGGCGTATTCTGCAAAATTTATGAAAATTTATATATCTGGTTTTGACACTAAACGGCTGAAATTTAAATATACAGTTGCACGTAATTAATGTAATTAATTTTTCATAGCACAATTTTTAAACTCGAAAAATAGATTTCGGACATGGAAATTAAATTAAATCTATAATGAGATTAATTTAAAGCTGCGTTAACATAAAATAATATTTTCCAAGATTAATATACAGTTATTAAATATACAGTTTCCAAGATTAATATACAGTTAATATACAGTTATTAAATATACAGTTTCCAAGATTAATATACAGTTATTAAATATACAGTTTCCAAGATTAATATACAGTTATTAAATATACAGTTACACGTAATTAATGTAATTAATTTTTCATAGCACAATTTTTAAACTCGGAAAATAGATTTCGGACATGGAAATTAAATGAAATCTATAATGAGATTAATTTAAAGCTGCGTTAACATAAAATAATATTTTCCAAGATTAATATACAGTTATTGAATATACAGTTTCTAAGATTAATATACAGTTAATATACAGTTATTAAATATACAGTTTCCAAGATTAATATACAGTTATTAAATATACAGTTTCCAAGATTAATATACAGTTATTAAATATACAGTTACACGTAATTAATGTAATTAATTTTTCATAGCACAATTTTTAAACTCGGAAAATAGATTTCGGACATGGAAATTAAATGAAATCTATAATGAGATTAATTTAAAGCTGCGTTAACATAAAATAATATTTTCCAAGATTAATATACAGTTATTAAATATACAGTTTCCAAGATTAATATACAGTTAATATACAGTTATTAAATATACAGTTTCCAAGATTAATATACAGTTATTAAATATACAGTTTCCAAGATTAATATACAGTTATTAAATATACAGTTTCCAAGATTAATATACAGTTATTAAATATACAGTTACACGTAATTAATGTAATTAATTTTTCATAGCACAATTTTTAAACTCGGAAAATAGATTTCGGACATGGAAATTAAATTAAATCTATAATGAGATTAATTTAAAGCTGCGTTAACATAAAGTAATATTTTCCAAGATTAATATACAGTTATTAAATATACAGTTTCCAAGATTAATATACAGTTATTAAATATACAGTTTCCAAGATTAATATACAGTTATTAAATATACAGTTTCCAAGATTAATATACAGTTATTAAATATACAGTTACACGAAATTAATGTAATTAATTTTTCATAGCACAATTTTTAAACTTGGAAAATAGATTTTGGACCTGGAAATTAAATGAAATCTATAATATAATAATCTAACAAAAATAATATTTTCCAAGATTAATATACAGTTAATATACAGTTATTAAATATACAGTTATTAAATATACAGTTATTAAATATACAGTTTCCAAGATTAATATACAGTTATTAAATATACAGTTTCCAAGATTAATATACAGTTATTAAATATACAGTTTCCAAGATTAATATACAGTTATTAAATATACAGTTTCCAAGATTAATATACAGTTATTAAATATACAGTTACACGTAATTAATGGAAATTAATTTTTCATAGCAAAATTTTTAAACTCGGAAAATAGATTTCGGACTTGGAAATTAATATAAATCTATAATGAGATTAATTTACAGCTGCGTTAACATAAAATAATATTTTCAAAGATGCCTTAATAAATGATGGAAAGCCATATTCTATATCCCAAAATCAAAAATGTCATCAACAACTAGTAAATTTGTTGCAATAATTAGCTTTAGCAAAATATTTTTATTTATCTGTAATTAGTAATGTAATGATATAATTTTTTTTTGTGTTGTAATGCATTAACTCAAACAATTTCACTAATTGTCATTTTCAAAGCAAACAAGTCGTTAACAAAATTATGCTCTGCGGGGTACCTTTAAATAACTAATTTGTTTGTTTTCTGGCAACTATTTACGTTAAATTACATTTTGAAAAAAAAATTATTAAATCTTTATTTTAAAATAGATTATCTTAGCGCTTGGCAATATATGGAACACAAACGTGTTTTTACCTACTGATTGCCATAAGCAGTAAATAGTAACGTGCGAGATTATTGCGGGAGTTAGCTTGAAAACGTAATATTTTATAAAACAAATACGAGTGTTTAACTAATAAGTAAATCAAAATATATGATAGTAATTTTTATTATTTAAATATTTTGTTTTGTTTGGCGACCAAAAATATTTTTCGACAATAATGCACTATTTCAAAACGATGCATTTTGATTGAATGTTGAGTAAATATCGCCAAATAGATAAAAATATCGCCAAATTAATAAAAATGTTGCCAAATGAGCTAAAATATGGTCCTATATTTAAAAATATCATCAAAATGGCGAAATGAGTGTGTCCAAATAATAAAATTAAAGTTAATTTGTGAAATTTTTAACAAAATATTAAACATATATATATATATATATATATATATATATATATATATATATATATATTCAAATAATATTTTCTTGAAAACAGAAATAATATGAATAAATTCAAATTTTTGGTGGAAATTCACCAATTATCCAATACCAACTCAAATTCTCCCCTTCGGTAAAATGAAAAAAAAATAAAAAATTTCGCCATATGTATCCTAAATCAATTCTAAATAAATCGAAAACAGCCCAATGTAAATAAAAATATTAAACAAGGTGGTGTTCCAATATGTGTCGAAACGATCACATTTTCATCGTGCAATATGTGTAAAAAAAAAATATCGAAAAAATAATTCCAAAATCGAACATTTTTTTTCTTTCATTTTTGCCCTATTTCGAATGCAAAATAAAATGTTTATATTTCTAAAAGTTAGAAAAAATTGTGTTGACTTAAATGTTATTTCTTTTTAAGCCCAATGTTTAAATCTTATATAAAATGCATTTGTAAAGGTACTTTTTACCCTATGCCAGCTTTACATTTTTTTGTTCTTTAAAATTAAATACTTCATCTATCAACGGCGTAATTAAATTCACATTTACTAGTTATCAACTACTATGAACTTTTTAAATTACAAAACTAAATCAGTGAGTACCTAAATTTATATTAAATAAATGTATTTACCCTATAGTTAGTCCACAATTATTCGTTAGTTTTCTGAAAATTCTCAAGATTTTGAACTGTTCGGAAGCGTGTACTTAATTTTAAATAACACGAGCCTTCACACCTTGAAGCTATAAACTTTAGTGAAAAATACGAAATTACTTTATTAACATTGATTCATCTCATTCTATCAAACAGCAACTAATATTTCAATTAGAATTTTTCAATTAAATAAAACCATTCCCTAACCATTCAAAAACATCCACATTTCAAAGATAGCAAAACCCACTAAAAGATCGCAAGTCGTCCCACTTTAAAACCCACTGTCTGCAGCGAGACAAAGCAATCACACTAATGGCGTAAACGCTTAAAAGACAACTTAATGGCTAAAAAGAAGGACACAACTCAGATTAAACTTTTAAAAGAATGATTCCTTTTGTATCACAAGATCTACTTTAGGAGATATCGTACTAAAGTTAATGAAATTTCCTCGGTCTCTTATATATCCTTTTTCGTTCCCCTGGACGCGGAATTTCTCTTACTGCAAGAGATACCGAGCCGCTCTAAAATTTATTGGTCGTCTAATCGGGAGTTACACTCGTTAATTGCTTGTTTTTGTACTCAGGGGAAAGTTACTCACGATAATTGCTTGGGTTGAAAGGGAAGATTCTCGTAGGGGAAAATATTGAGTAAGCAATTTTCTTGTGAGGAGTATAGAGTTGTAAAATGGATTATAGGGATTTTATTTTTGTATGATACAGGAATATGTCGATGGTGGTTTGTTTGCCCTTAAATAATATTTTGTAATACACGATAATTGCTTGGAATGAAGGGGAAGATTCTCGTTGGGGAAAAGATTGAGTAAGCAATGTTCTTGTGAGGAGTATAGAGTTGTAAAATGGATTATGGGGATTTTATTTTTGTATGATACAGGAATATGTCGATGGTGGTTTGTTTGCCCTTAAATAATATTTTGTAATACACGATAATTGCTTGGGTTGAAAGGGAAGATTCTCGTAGGGGAAAATATTGAGTAAGCAATTTTCTGGTGAGGAGTATAGAGTTGTAAAATGGATTATGGGGATTTTATTTTTGTATGATACAGGAATATGTCGATGGTGGTTTGTTTGCCCTTAAATAATATTTAGTAATACACGATAATTGCTTGGGTTGAAAGGGAAGATTCTCGTAGGGGAAAATATTGAGTAAGCAATGTTCTTGTGAGGAATATAGATTTGTAATATGTATTTTGGGGATTTAATTTGTGTATGATATGGTAAGATGTCGATGGTGGTATGTTTGCCCTTAAATAATATTTTGTAATACACGATAATTACTTGGATTGAAGGGGAAGATTCTCGTAGGGGAAAAGATTGAGTAAACAATGTCCTTGTGAGGAATATAGAGTTGTTAAATGGATTATGGGGATTTTATTTTTGTATGATACAGGAATATGTCGATGGTGGTTTGTTTGCCCTTAAATAATATTTTGTAATACACGATAATTGCTTGGGTTGAAAGGGAAGATTCTCGTAGGGGAAAATATTGAGTAAGCAATGTTCTTGTGAGGAATATAGATTTGTAATATGTATTTTGGGGATTTAATTTGTGTATGATATGGTAAGATGTCGATGGTGGTATGTTTGCCCTTAAATAATATTTTGTAATACACGATAATTGCTTGGATTGAAGGGGAAGATTCTCGTAGGGGAAAAGATTGATTAAGCAATGTTCTTGTAAGGATTATTAAGGTGCAAAATGGATTATGGGGATTTTATTTTTGTACGATATGGGAAGATGTCGATGTTGGTATGTTTGCCCTTAAATAATATTTTGTAATACAAGATAATTGCTTGGATTGAAGGGGAAGAATCTCGTAGGGGAAAAGATTGAGTAAGCAATGTTCTTGTAAGGAATATAGATTTGCAAAATGAATTATAGGGATTTTATTTTTGTATGATACGGGAAGATGTCGATGGTGGTATGTTTACCCGTGAATAATATTTTGTAATACACAATAATTGCTTGGGTTGAAGGGGAAGATTTTCGTAGGGGAAAAGATTGAGTAAGCAATGTGCTTGTGAGGAATATAGAGTTGTTAAATGGATTATGGGGATTTTATTTTTGTATGGTATGGGAAGATGTCGATGGTGGTATGCTTGCCCTTAAGTAATATTTTGTGTTTCGAAGTACAGTAGAGTCCCGATTATCGGGGTCAATTGGGACCATCCCATCCGGATAATCGAATATGCGGATAATTGGATAATTCATAAAAATATTGTATTTTTTAATAAATAAATCGAATTTTAATTTAAGTATTATTGCAATTTTATGACTATTAAAAACAATATCAATCATCGGTAAAAGACTTATAAAATGTGGATTCTGATTATTTTTTCTCAAAGTGATCCGGTTCCAGATAATTTAATTGACGATCCACTTTTTTGATACGGATAACTGGAGTTTGGATGATTGGAGTCCTACTGTATGTCTTGTTTTTTTTTAAATATAAAATTTTATATATTTATATATATACCGATATGTTGGTATATATTATTTTAATAAAAACGAATCGAATGCTGAGGGTTAATGTAATACAAGTAATTACAAGTCACACAAGATGTTGAGCGATGGTCTTTTTATTTGACATCACATAATAAACCATTATATTTATTATACTTTAACTACTCAGTAACTATTACAACTGATATTTTAGAATGCAAGTGAAGTAATTGGACAATAAAAAAAACTGATTAATTATTCCAATCCACGTAACACAGCCAAATTTAACATAGTTATTTGTGACTGCCTTTGTATCACAATGAAACTTTTCCTAATATGTATTACCATAGTATTAATATGTTCTTGTTTACATAAATTGGGGCTTGTTCAAAGATTATTCTTGGTTAGTTTACAAAGGCACCTTGTAGTAACTAAATTTGATTAGTTATATAAAAATAGTTTTTCATATAAGTACATCAAGCTTTCATATCTGAATAAGTCATATTCCTGTATGAGCAAATTTGCATACGAATTTTTTACGTATTTTTTTCGGTTGGTGCATATGTGGCAATGCAAATCACGTTACACTCCTTGCAAAAGGTTCAAAATAATAAGGTCCATTGAATTTAGTTGATTTAGTACAATATTCATAAAGCTGAAATGAATGGCTAAATCCTCCATCCGTATTTGAATGATATACAGGGTGGTCATAAATTCCATTGATATGGTCCATGTTCGGACATATCACAATTATCTGTATTGACATAATAAAACATTATTTGTACTCAACTATTTCGCATATATTTTAAACAAATAACTTACATTTAATATCAACAGACCAATTAGTTAAAGCAAAGCAATCAAAAAGGATTTATTATGTATAGAGAAACAGCCAAACCAATATAATCTTCCAAATATTTCCTTGTAAAATAATGTACAATTCATTGTACTCAAAACTTTTCTTGTAGTTGTTTTAATGTATTACAAGAGGTTGACTGATTGTGCATTAAAAAACTTAAAAAAAACTAATTTAATGTGTATTCATACATGTAACAATTGACGTATTTTTCTTACACAGGACTAATTGATTAATACAAGTTGGTATAGGAAATATTTACTACAATAAACGAACGATTTAAAAAAAAAATCTCCGATTCTATATGTATATTTTCTAAACTGATTATCCTTAACGAGCAAAAAGATTTATAAAAAAAAAATCTCGGAGAACATTAAATGTGAAATTATCGAAAAATAAAATGCCTCTAAACTGCCCCATTTCCCTAGTCTTAACTTTTTTTAAGACTAAACACCAGAGCACTATAACAGTTACTTTTTTTTCTCGTTCACTCCTAAAAAGCATAAAAATATTCAGAAACGCTACACAAATTATGATGTTTTAAGACGGGGCTTGAGCAAGTATATGCACTTAATCATAAACGACGCGGAAAACTTAATAGTGTGTGCTGAGACATGGGTATTTAATATTTGGTCTGGCTGTACAATTAGGGAAGAAACACTTTTTAATGTTCCGTGAAGCATAATTTGGAGTTTTTGATGGCATGGACTGAGGTACGATAAGCAGTATCACCTCTGTTTTTACAAACATTTTAATGTGCTGTACTATTATCTCCATAAAATAAATCTTCAAAGGAAAGTAGTCGTTATGTAAATTTGTAAAACTTGTATTCTGTCATTCTCTGTTTTAAGACTATTAAGGTTTTTTTTCTTCGGTTTTTTGTATTTGCTTTTTCGCTAATGTATTTTTTTGCAAACTGTGATTTTGTAACAAAAGCTTTCTATTTGTATAAAATACAATGTCGCAGTTTTAAATTCTATGTAATTTTTTAATTTATAAAAAAGTAGTTATGGTTTTTAAGAAATTATTAGTGGTAATATTTATTGTCCATATATAAATTATTATGTGAATGGATTAAATGAAACAAATTATTTTTTTACTTAAAATCATTATTTTCAACTTTTGTTCATAAATTTGAATAACTTAGGACACACTGGTGTACTATTCTATCATTTTCATGTTTATTAAACTAGAGTAATTATATAATTATAATTAAAAAAAATTAATGATATTATTATTAGTAGTAAAGTGTTAGTAACTGACCGAGCGTTAGCGAGATACCTAATATAATTCGACCTTTCATCATTTCATCTGTTTGTTACGCATTCACGACTAAACGCGTTTTTCGATTTTCTTTAGATTTAGCATGAACGGTACTTTAAATTCGATGAATATGTTTTTTTTTTCTTATTTATAATTGTTTTATTATTTTTTTTAATTGCGAAGTCTACTGTTCCCAGAACTACTAGTAGTAAATGTATTTATTTCCTCTTTATGACTAAACATTTGAACTGCCTGCGTGGATCCGCAGCTGAACTGCCTACCAATTTAAACATAATATTAACCCTTTGAATTCCGATGTCTCCCCTCAGGCTACAATATAACGAACAGTTATTTTGGTGTCACGTTCTTTAAAATATATAAGAACCTTGTGTATAAAAAATCACCAATTCAACTTCTCTTGAAGATCCAACCCAGTTAAATTATTTTCTTCTATTGCAGGGGTCGAAAGTTATTTTTCAAAGCAAGTGTACCCACGTTTTAAACTTATGTGCACTGAATGTTATTTGGGTGCACAAAAAATTCACGGAGCAGAAAGTTATATTTACCAGTTATTTTTGAACAAAAAAACTGACAGTGATACCATTCATTTGCCGTTTAGCCATCGCTTATATATGAATTAAAAAACCAATGTAAATTACACAATCAAGATATATTCAGAAAACACCCGATGAGAAAAGCACGTGTAAGAAATAGAATGTTTTAATCACGAACACGCATGAGCAGAACACAACGCATAGTTGAAGTTGGAAACCCTTTCCAACAAGGGATTGCTGGTAAAACCTGACTACGATCTCGTTATCTATTGCGAGAGCAAGGAGAAAACAAATTTCTTATGTGGTTTTTATTGGTCAAATGAGACGAATTCCGAATTACTATTTTGTATTTAGATATATAATATTAGAATCGAACCTATCCTGGGAAAACAGATTATTAAATATTTGAGTATTTCAGAATGACAAATAAAATTGGATATTTTCAGAAAATTTAGGTGCGCTGTGTGAATCTACATAAAAAATATAGGTGGATTGCAAAAACAGTAGGTGCACTGTGCAACTGTACACCCGCTAATTTTGAAACTTTTCTATAAGTATAAAAAATCAAGGGACAAGAACAGAAATATGAATAACTGTTCCTAAGAAAGAGCGCACATGTTAAATATGTTCTTGGAGTTCAAAGGATTAAAAGAAACGTATACTTACAAAATATATTAATGAAATGTTTTAATTTTTTTGTAAGTATTTGCTAAAAGAAATGTACAAAGTATATGTCGCACCACCCATAGAATAGTCATATACCTAGATATATAAGTTAACCATCTCATATAATGAAACCCAGATGACCAATTAAAACTCGCAGTCATTTCCTACCTGAATATAGTTAAGTAAGATAAAGCATTGTTAATCTCCAAGAACCAATCCCAACCCTAAACCCAGAAAGAAACCTTAATTTCGGTCATTCGAATATAATTGCGGAAAGTCGCAAGGAAGAAAAAATGAATGAAAATGCCGTGCGGAAAGAAAGTAACTCGCAAGTTCTTGAAATAGCGAAAAGGAAAGTTTGATTGCAAGGGGAAATAGTAGCGGTGTTCAGCCAGAGGAAATAATTAAATCTATATGAGTGATGCTGCAATTTGTGCGAGACGCGGACGCTTAGTAGCCGACATAAATCTGGATTTTCGGTCCCAGTTTTAACGATTCGGAAAATGTCGGGGCGCAAGCAAGCCCCGGTCGTTTCGCTGATTGTTGGGGTTTTCTTTTATGTGGCGTCGTCGTTGGAATGACCTTCACCATATTTTACAAGGATAATTTATTACTGCTTTCCTAATGTTGAGGTTTATGTATGTGGAAATAAACCTTTTTAAAATTTAAATCGGTATTGTGGCATAAATATCGAAGTCTAACTGCAATTTGTTTTATGAATTTGTAGTTAAATCTGTATATATAATTATATTTTACTCTACGCAGAATGGCAACATCAGTTTGTTTACAAAAATCTGATGAATTCGCATTTGTATTTTGCCATTTTGACGAATAACCCCTTTAATTCATCGGTGAATAATCATTCTGATGATGTCAGCTTGAATTAGGAAATAAGCCTTATTAAATTTAAAAAAAGAAATTTTGTAAAACATATTTGAGGAGGTGCTATCTGTTGACAGATTTTAAAACAATATTCTCATTAACTCCATCTCTACGAAGTCATTAGTCAGTAAATTAAATATTTCTGGTAGTCAAGATTATGACAAGCTTAATATCAAATATATCCAAAACAAAATACCAAATAATGGTAAACATGTCTGGGTACCATTGTTTTTCCATTTGTAATATTTTTTTAAAGTTATTATTTAAATAAATTTATATTGATTTACATGGCGAAACCATTTATTCATGAAAAAGGATTTATAATTTAAATCTTCAGTAATATTATTAAAAAAGTATTGTTAATAGGACACATTGTTGTGCCCTACCTTATAGCGCGATTACGAGAATTGGTTTGCGAAGCAAACTCAGGAGGATTGCAAAGAAATCATCCGGGGGTTGATGGAGCATCAGCTGAACAGGGGGAGGGGCATCTAGTTTTTATTTGTATTTCCTAAATTGTAATTTATAAAATAACTAATTATGGTAGAGTAGGTGGAAATAGTTTAACCCTTAACGCTCAAAAGGTTCCGCTGCGGATACATGTGTTAATGCTATAGATATCGGAAGGCTCCGCTACGAATACGTTTCTGTTATCTCCTATATATAGATAAATGAATCATTTTTATAATGTAAAAATTGGTAAGTATGTAAAGTGCACGGCCTCCACGATAAAACACCAAAGATTATTACAAACTGTCGTCAAAACGGCTATATATTCTAAAAATGGGAGTTTTAATTTTGGGAGTGCACTTTGCTGAAGATGCACATAAACAAAAATATGCTTTAGACAACATGTTTACAATTTTTATTAATATGCATATAAACAATAGATATCGTCGCCGCAGAGCAACAGTAAGACATCTAAAAAACAAAAATGAGTTTTCGTTCTTGCTAATATTACCAAATGTGCCTTTATTTAGTGGAACACTCGGATATTTGTATGTCTTCTTTGAAATCCCTGAACTACAGCCATAGATATTCAGCATTGAAAAAACATTACATTTTAAAATCCATTTTATAAGCAACTCTGTTTTTGCTGATATCCTACTGTTGCTCTGAGGCGACGATATATGAAACTGAATACTACTGATTAAGAATTTGATTCATTTATTTAATTTATCTTAGACGTAAATGTTTGCTTATTTTTGTCCCATATATTTAAGTATGTGTTACAGAAATGTGAAAATTATTTGAATAAATGTTGATGAAAATTTTAAAGAAATTAAATATGAAATAAAACTTTGTTTGAGCACAAATCAACAAAGCACAATGTTTATAAAAACAAAACACCCGATTTAAATATGGAAAAAACTGAATCATCTTTTAATTTTACGTTTTTCACTTGTTTATTTTAAACATTTTAATAAATTACAACATAAACCAGTAGTAAATAAAATTTTCTTGTGCATATAAATTTTTAATATTAGAAAAATAAAATAAAATACATTTTAAATAAATGCTCTGCTACAAATGCTTCGTAAAACCACAAAATATTTTAAAAACAAAAGAAAAATAATTAAAATTCTAAATATAAAATGGAACTTGAAACACAATTTCCTTGTACCGGAACTATTTTTAAAACGAACAATGTAATTTTTCCAACTTTAAAGCTAAAGCCTGCGTTTGAAATAGTTTCAAAATGGAAGAATGTTCTAAAATTTGTTTCTATGAAAAATAACGGCGCGCGAGTCTATTCTTAGAAATGTTTACTTGGCAATCATTTTGAATTAGGAATAGTTAAAGGACGTATGTGGTTATTTCGAAAAATGCTGCGAGTTAAATATAAACCAGTTTGTTTAGGGTTTTCTTGGTAATATATTTTTTATGTCTAGACAAATGTAGAATGAACGCTATATGTTTTCTTTCAATACACGTAAAATAATAATAATATGTAATAAAATAACAGAAGTTGCATTCGGGAAATAATCTTTTAAAACACCCATGGCTTAAAAATAACATATTTCGTAATAAATTTAAAATCAAGGATAGTGGAGACTATATATAAAAGGTGTGCTGGTACTCGCTCTTGCTGATGGAGGGCGGGGAAAAGGATTCTTTTGACGTCATAGTGATGCCTTCCTCCGCCTTTAACCGTCTGTGGGCGTGTCTAATGCTCTCGACAGTCGTTTTAAGAGTAATTGTCGCTATTGTCAATGAGTACTTAATTTAACAAGAATTCTTGTTTTTAACTAATCATGAATTTATTTAAAAGAAAACAGTTAAAATTTGCTTCAAAAAACAATTTGAATCGATTTCCAAAGTCGTTTCGTTATTAAAATATAAGTAGCAATGCTTGAAACACACAGCCAATGAGAATTATCAAAAACCCATAGTAAGGCGGAGCTAAAATGACGTCAAAAGAATTCTTTCCTTGCCCCTTTCAAAAAGCGAAACACGAGCACACCTTATATATATATATATATGGTCTTCACTATCCTTGATTTAAAATAAACTTTCATATACCACTGTTAATTGTTCAACAATCAGTTAAAAATAAAGTTATAGCATTGGGATTTAAACATCGGTGTCCGCTAAACATATGCCGCGTAGAGAAGCTGGTGTAATTTAATTTTGGCCCAAATGTCCTCTCGTTGGGCGTGGTGTAGTGCAGTACTTTTGGTTTGGTCGAGCTCAAATCGGGTATATGGAGTGATCAAAGTATCCCCCTCCCCTTCTCTCTCACGTCAGTGAGTCGAACGGAGGAACGAATAATTGGTACCCGTGTAGTGTATCACGTGGGAGAAGATAAGAAATGTGTTCCGAATAATGTAGTAGAAGCTGTTTTCAGGCCGGGTCACCAATGTAGCGCAGCGCATTTGGTTGAAACCCGGAATCGAACCCTGGGCTTTACAAAAGTTACGCCGATATTCTAATGTTCAGGCTGAAGGAATAACTCAATCCAAATGAGAGTGTCGGGCATATTAAGCGACCACCACAGTGGTTTAGAAGTTTCGAAAATGTGGACTATCGCTGCTAAAATGTACCCACTTTATCATTGGTACGGAAGTTTGGAAAACAGTGTCTAGTTAAGGTAATTGATGCCCTTGTGTCACCTGATCATGATTTCAAATTACTTAACCCAGTTGCCGGGCCTTTCATTCGGGTTGGTTAGTTAATTAACGCCGCACTGGATTTAAAATACAAGCTATTATCGAAGGTGTATGTATCAATCTTTAATAAAAGACAAAGGAGCACTGCCTCATATTTTTCAACCATGGTTATATGACGAGGACAACGTTTGAGCTGGCACCAGACTCAACAATCCAAATATACGTCAGATGACAGGGCAGCTAATCTCGATAATATATAACGTTCACCAATCCCTCATATAGACCTATAGCTGGTAATATATATATATATATATATATATATATATATATATATATATATATATATATATATATATATATATATAAGTAATAGTTATTTTTTTTTCTTATTTCGTAGTGAATATGCAAGATTGCTACATTTTAATTTTATGTTTGCTAAGTCCCTCTCAGTTGTATTCGAATTCATAAACTTCCAATATTCTTAGGGGTACCCAGGGCCATTCGGTCCCCCTATATTTCGGAATATACCTCAAACCGTTAGTTTAATCCCATTGTGTAGTTCCAGGGCGACGTAGATTTACCCAACCAACGAACAAAACACCCCAATGCAATTCAACTCCTATACCTTATCCCGGATTGAAGTAATGGCACTTTTATTATTACAAATGGTCCAGCATTTAAGATGAAAATCCCGAATCCCAGCAGTTTCCTCGCAGATTAACCTTGCCCCCCCCGTCGTGAGGGTCAAATTAGCCCCATACCGCCCAGCGCTGAGCGTTTGTTCGTTATAAATGATTAATGACGTCACAGGCTGGTCGATTAACGAAGTTAAGTTCGCTCCTCCTCCCCGATAGCATTCACAGTTACAGCCACAGTTAATTCTGATTTGATGAAGCTCGCCTCGTTAATGATGTATGGAGAGTGAGATTGTACCTGACGATAATTTTTCTGTAATCTGTTGTCGTTGCAAGATGTCCAACAAGTTTTGAAATAGTTTTAAGGGTTGGTTGGTAATTGGTTTGAAATATCAGTGCTATAAGATGTTATTTATATGTTTATAGGTGTTACAGTGGAGTGTTTCATCTCACTAAATACTAAAAATAAATTAACTTTCCAAAAATAAAATAATTTACTTCCTAAAGAAAAGTTAATAACTTTCTAATAATAAAACAATTTACTTCCTAAAAGAAATTAAATAACTTTCTAAAAATAAACTAATTATCTTCTTTAAAATAAACTAATTAGCTTTAAAAATTGCGATTGTACTTGACGATAATTTTTTTGTAATCTGTTGTCGTTGCAACATGTCCAACAAGTTTTGAAATAGTTTTAAGGGTTGGTTGGAGATTGGTTTGAAACATCAGTATTATAAGATGTTATTTATATTTTTATAGGTGTACAGTGGAGTTTTTCATCTCATTAAATACTAAAAACAAATTACATTCCTAAAAATTAAATAATTTACTTCCAAAAGGAAATTAAATAACTTTCTAAAAATAAAATAATTTACTTCTTAAAGGAAATTTAATAACTTTCTAAAAATAAAAAAAATTACTTCCTCAAATAAATTAAATAACTTTCTAAAAATAAAAGAATTTACTTCCTAAATTAAATTAAATAACTTTCTAAGTATAAAATAATTTACTTCCTAAAAATAAAATAGTTTACTTCCTAAATAAAATTAATTAACTTTCTAAAATAAAATCATTTATTTCCTAAATGAAATTAAATAACTTTCTAAAAAAATTACTTCCTAAAATAAATTAAATAACTTTCTAAAAATAAACTAATTATCTACTTTAAAATAAACTAATTAGCTTTAAAAATAAGAGCCAATGAGTAAACCAATATGATTTTACGATATTATTGTATTTCTTTTTCTTTCAAATTATCGATTTTTTATAAAAATAATGAGAAAATAATAAGTAAAAAAAATCTTATTCTATAATTATATTTATTTTAGTTTCACAAAAAGTATTTTTTGGGGGGGAAAAATTACTTTAATCAAATCTAAAAACTTACTTCATTAATGAAAAATATACTTATTCGACCGGAATAATATTTTTAGTATAGTTCCAACCAACTTACACATATATACCTTATTTGCTTTAAACTCTGAATAAAAAGAACGAAACATGACGGCAACAAATAAAATCTCATCCTAAAGCCCCAACTCTACGTCTCAAAGAAATATAACTAACCTAACATACTTGAAAGAATAATGTATCAAAAAACAGAAGACTGGGTAAAAGGAGAAGTAAGGCAGATAACACGCCGCAGAATCTCCTGAACAAAATAAACCAAACCACTAAGACTTTCTTTGCCAAACCTCATTATAAATCGGGCGCTTCATGTAAACAAATGAAAAACTGAGGCTACAAGGGGATGAGGTTTGGCTGAAAAAAAAATTACTCTTATCTCCTGTACTCACGCATGGTTTTTTAGAGGCGATAAAAAAAATGTAGATGGAAGTGTACAGTGGAACAACATAAAAATATATTTTATTGATTTAATTTGTTTTGTTTGGGTTTGCGGATGTTTCTTGACTTAATTAGGGGTTGCTTGTGGGGTGTTTTGGCGAGATAAAAAAATGTGTCGGATTAATTAATATATCACACAATATCGAGCCAATATTGCGGATACATATAATTAGTTATTTTATTAATTAACAGCGAGTGTAGGGAAATTAATTCATTATATATAATTAAAATAAAGAACTATTCATTTTTTTGATTTTAAATTAGTATATTTAAAAAAAAATTATATCACATAACGATAAAGCACATATCAATGAAGAAGAAGTATAATGTTTAAATTTACAGTCATTAAAAAAGAGATAAAGTTGAATTTTGCTTTATATAAAACAAAATAAGTATTGACATAAATCAGAAATATTAGTATTCCATTTAAATTATAATGGCCGAATTGGGCCAAAAGTAAAAATATATGTTTACGCTTAAATTCTGTTTTATTTATACATTTATTATTTAATTATTATTAGACTCGTATAGTTTTATCTTTAAATAAACTTCGTTAACATTCGAATATTAAAGTATCTATTTTGTCTTTATTGAATAATTTATTTAAAATACTTTTTAATTAATATTCATATTTGTTCGTTTTATTTAATATATTTAAAACTTATTATTTATTAATTAAAAATATTATAACATATAATTACTAATTACATAGTTTGGGTTTTGAGATAAATAAAAATAATAATTATAACTTTTAGAATAATAAATACTTACAAATCCATTTTAATAGTATTAACAAAACTTAAGAAACAGCGGAAAACAAAACATTTATGGAAATGAACTAGTTTTAATTTCTAAAGGGCAAAAAATAAACTTTATGCAATTAAAATTGCAGAAATGTAAAATATTTATTATTTAAAAGTTCTAACCAAGAGAAAAAAATCTGATTTTTTTTTTAAATACAGAAGCAAATGCGATATTTTATCTTTCCGCATTATTAATAACTACGTGGGTTGACTTTATTATTTTTTCATAATTATGTGATTATCTCTAATCTTTCATTAACTTACCATTAGCGTTTCTGGAGTATATCTTCAATTTTAATGAGCATAAAATATATGATTATTGCGCTTTGTTACCGTAAGTTATGCCAATTTTCTCGGTGCTAATTGTTCACTAATTTGGCTAATTGTACATTCATAATTTGTTTCGCATTAAAATATTTTTCTTCAGCATTTATTAAATATTGAAGCCCAAGTATGTTCGCTCTGAAAGTATAAGAAATACAGAAAATATATGAAAGCCATAAATATATAATTTTTGGATTAAATAAATTACTTTTAAAATAAAATAATTTTGGATATAAATAGTTAGATTTATTAAATTATTTTCCAAGAAAAATGTGTTAAGAATTAAATAGATACATTTAAATTGTATATTATTATTTTTTATTTAAACAGAGCGTATGAATACGTAATAATCATTTAAATTGTTTTATACGTTAGTATTTTCTTAAAATATCTAATATATCTATAAATATTAAATATAAAATAAGCAATTAATCAATTATTATTGGCTATCGGTATTTTAAAGGTGGTATTCAGTATTCGTCATTACCCCATTATTTCAAATAGGTCTAATCTTGAATTATTTTTTTGGAACACCTAAAACAGTGCCTTTTTCTGACGTCTTTAGTGAAAAATGTATTCCTATGTTCAGTTCAATTGTTACATTAAAAAAAATATACGATTAATTAGATCTTCTTCCTTTACACAGCGACAATTGGAACTCCTTAGGTATTACTAATTTATCGTTATTAATATGTTTAATCGTTATATTCAGTTATTTTTATTTCAATGTTATTAATCTGTTTAATCGTTATACTCAGTTATTTTTATTTCAATGTTATAAATCTGTTTAACCGTTATCAGTTATTTTATCGTTATTCATCTGTTTAATCGGTATCTTCAGTTATTATAAATGCATCGTTATTAATTTGTTTAATCATTATTTTTAAATATTATTATTTTGTAATAAAACATTAATATGTGTTAATCGTTATCAGTTATTTTATCGTTATTGATCTGTTTATCTGTAACTTCAGTTATTATTGATATATCGTTATTAATCAGTTTAATCGTTATGTATAAATATTATTATTTTATGATAATACATTAATTTGCGATAATCGTTATTTTAATATATTACTATTATTTAATCGTTATTAATATGTTTCATCATTATCTTCAGTCATTATTATTTTATCGTTATTATTTTTTTTAATCGTTATGTTTAGTTATTGTTATTTTATGGTTATTGATCTGTTTTGGTATGTTTTGTGTGTCCCATGATTTGAAAGAATTTGAATTTTTTTAGAATATACTGAATATAATTTTAGTTGAAATGTTTGGGATCTATTTGAGAGTTGTAGGTTTTTATCTGAATGATCTCAACAACTTTTCCTGCTTTATTTATAGTTTTATTAACCGTTTCCCTTAGCAATTATCTCGGAAACGAATGTATTTACCATAGACACCAACACGAGTTAACTCGAGTTAGTCAGTTAAGCGGTTAATTATGGTGTTATTTTGGATCCTAGTGAAAGAACTGACAGGATATTTGTGGAACTTTTGTTCAATTTCAGATTTTGTTGTATTCGTTTATGCAAGTGAGTCAGCTTTTCATTTCTTTTTAGTACAATTTTTTGAGCTTTTATCCAATGTACGATGATTATTTATCTCAATTTCCTCGGATGAATGATGGAATTTTCTGTGCAGTAATCCTGCTCCCTTTATTTTATTCTATGATTTGTAATGACAATCTTGTATCGTTAAAAATATGCAAGATGGTTTTGTTCATATGGAGAAAAATTCTATTGAGGTTTTGATTGATTGAATTTTCACTATATTATAAACTGCTGTTTCGTCGTTTAACCAGTATGACAGCTCATGAATAAGTTACTTATTGTCGGAAATTACGATGCCATATACAACGTTATTGTTTATTTTGGACTAATTTTTGTCAATGCATTTCTGTCTTTGCTGTATTGATTCCGTTTTAGCTTATTTGTTGTCTTTGGTGGAGAAAGGTTATTATATGGTACTGCTGTTCCATATCTTCTTGTTTGTTATGTGTCCAGAATTAGCTTATTTAAATTGTCTAAACTTTTTCTACAAAACGAATTTTAATGTCGATTGGTGGGCATACGACTAATTTATTAAATGCACCTGTGGTAATTGTTATATAACACTTTGTAATAGATAGCAAATAAAATCCTTTGTATTTTTAGTAATTTCCATTAAGTTCAAATATATAAACAATGTAGCACGGATTCCCATTGAACGACGATGTACTTTACTTGCCGCGTGGATGCATACTTTCCGGAAGTGAAAGTTTAGAAAACATTCTACCTTGCCTATGCGGGTATCTCACATGACGTCACATAAAGGTTTATAACTTTTTTTTTTTGTGCTTACTTTTGTCTATTTTTTATTGTAAATAAGAAATTAAGTATGGAAAACCTTAAATGTGTATCATTTGATATATTTTAAGCTGGAAATGTGTTTTTAAATCTACTCAAATCTATGAAAAATGACTATTATTTCTACCATTGCTCAAAAAGGTGTAATTTTTTCTAACTTCACTCAAAAAGGTGTAAAGAGGTAAAACATCACTCCAAGTCTATTAAACTTTTAGCTCAGTGGTAATTTCAGATATATTATGTCACAGTACCATATATGATTTGCATAAGTGATTATTTTTTTATGTTGCTTCTAAATATTTTTTTTATATAATTTCGTGTCTTTTGTTACACAATCTCATTTATAACGGCCAAATAAATGTTTATTTTATAATTTTTCAATCCAAACATTTGGAAAAACTTCATTTATACTGATTTATGTGTGTCCAATTTAGCAATTAAAATATTTATAACTGCAAGGAATTTTTGATAATGTAGGTTTCATTTGACGGTATCATTCTGAAGAATTATCAATTCACAAATAGTATTTCAATATGTGCTTGCATACATTTTAAAAGATATTTTTGTTCTTGTATTTCTGGAAACTCAACTGAAAAACACATCTAAAATACTCCATTTTAATTTTCTAAAGATAAAAAGCATACATTAATTTCTATAATTTGAATTCAATTAAAAATAACAAAATTTAACTTAGAAAACAACATTTAATTTCTGAGATCTATTCAAAATTAATATCGTTTATGAAATAAATTATTACTGATAAATTATTCCATCTCCCAAAATGTTTATGCAAATGATTCCATTTCAAATCTATATGTTATTATAAAAAGTCATCTCTGTGGAACACTGCACATAATTTCTTCAATGTATTCATCATTACGGAACCATACTGAAAAAGGAATCATAATTGATTACCCCAAACTGTACCCTGTTACATATACCCGATGAGTAGAGAAGGCTTCTACTATGGATTCCGCTCCAAACTTTGCATCAAATTACTCTTCCGACAAAAATTACAGCACAGCTTTCCGGCGAGCAATGATGTGGAAATTGAACTTAATCTTCGAATAATAAACAAGCAGAAATTATCCTTTTCCAAACTTAATTTACATGCATGGGCTGAAAGTGAGCCGTGCTAGTGACATCGCCCCAGAATGAGTTCTAAGACGAAATCGATGCCTTACGTCGTGAGCCGGGTTCCGTCGTTTGTTACCGGTTTATTGAGTGTAAAGTATTCATGTTTAACGACGGAAAAGGGGTGCGGGGGGAGGTATCTCTAATTTTGTTCTTCTCCCTCCCCCGTTAAACCGGGAGTTTTTAAAGGGAAAATTGAAAACTGTCATTATCCCTCCCGATTAAGCTGTCTGCAAGGGCGGTTTTCAATTAATAGCGGTTGAATGGAGTAATTTTAGGGGGAGATAATTAATTAAAAGGAAGCGTTTATAAAATTTGGGGTAGGGATTTTTAGGGGAGTTTGTTGCCTGTTGCTCTTTTTGGTTTTGTTCTTCGAATAATGAACAGATACTTGAAGGTACTTTGAGATCTCAAATATTTTCAGAAACATTCCAGAATATAATAGGTTTGGTAACAGATTTTTTGCATGTAATTTCCTTAAAGTAGTTGTTACTGAAAATTGCTGTTTGGGTAAATCACCTCAAAACAGATTTCGACAAATCAACAAATAAGTTGACCGACTATATTTTGTAAGCAAAGGTACATGTCAGATCGGACCTCCGGTAGCCCAGTGGATAAAGGCGTTCATCTGGTGACCAGAGGATTGCTAGTTCGTACCTGTGCAATGAACTTCGCAAAGAAACTAAAATTAGCGATTTTGTGATCAGAGGGTTGCCAGCTTCGCTACCAAAATACTAAAAAAGTCCTCTAGAACATCCGCAAAAATTAACGGCGTGTATACGGGACTGCTGCACGATACATCTGATCGGGGTCCAAAGTCCCGACGTCTATTGAAGGCGATGGATTCCAGTACAGGTGTTTCCTCGTCATCTGACAATGGTTTTAAAATAACGAGGTACATGTCTGATCGTGTGTGTGAAAGTGTATGTGTTTCCGGGTCCTACCTTTGAGATAGACCCGAACCGTCGCCAATAGCCGGGACTGGTGCACAATAAATTTGATCGGGGTCCAAAGTCCAACTAAATATATATATATATATTGTTCAACATACATAATTAAATTTTTTATTAATTGATTACTTCCAAATGATACGGATTAAAAACCGTTTTTGTTTCGTATTAAAAAAATATTTATAATTAATTATTTATTCAAAATAAATGTCATCACACAATTCTTGTGAGATCAAAGTTAGAAATGCCCTAAAATCTGTTCTCCCAGTCGCACTCGGGGCCTCCGTGGCCGAGTGGATTAAGGCGTCAACTGGAAATTCAAGGGTCCCCGGTTCAAACCTTGCGATAGACTAGACCAAAGAATAGTAAAAAGTAGTGATATTGGGATCGAAGGGTTGCCAACTTCGCTACCAAAATACTAAAAAAGTCATCCAGAACATCCGCAAAATTAACGGCGTGTATTCGAGACTGGTGCACGATACATCTGATCGGGGTCCAAAGTCCCGGCGCCAATTGAAGGCGTGTGGTGAGATCTCAGGTGTTTCCTCGTCATCTGCCTTTGGTTAAAAAATAACGAAGTGCATGCATGAATGTGTATATGACAATGCTAAGTCTTAATACAAGGACATAAAAAGAAATCCCGAAAAGTATAAACTGAACACACCATGTCAGATTGTTTATCCTTAGTAGCTTATGTTGTGAGGCAATATTTGTCATACTACCTGTACACTTAAATGCCTCCTTCCCATTATCTCCCTGGTCCAGTGACAGAAATTAGAGCTTGGCTCAATGGTAAAGCCATCATAAAACCGAACGAATGGTTATTTTATTAATATGCCAGACTTTAGGGAGACCTGGTGGTCCGTAAACCAAAATTATATAAACTGACCAATGGACAGATGTATCCGCCCATAGGGCGGACTTTTACTCCCTTTCAAACTTTGAAATGCACAACCCATAAATAGGTTATATTTTACTTTCATGCTGCGAACTTCAAAAATAGACGTTTTTAAGAGTTTAGTCTCCTTTACGGAGGGAAGTGTCAGAAACCATAGAGTAATGATAAATATAAAGGAATAAAAATGCTGATTTCCGTGTGTCCATCATTGAAACCACGTGATATATAGAAATGCCAATTCATTCATGCGCCAATATTATTTAGCAGGCCTTGGCGACGTTAAGAACAAAACGAGATCGAAGTACTGTAATATGGTTTTGTGTTTAATTTCGTATTTAAATATAGTTTTTTTTGAACGAGTACCACAATTTAAGGGAGTTTAACAGATTTATTAAGGAGATTTTTCTTACTTTGTAGTTTTGAAATAATTGCATTACGTTTTTATGTAAAAAATTTACCATAAGCGAAGTTCTTTCAATTGTTATTTTGCATACTTCAATAAGAAAATATGAACAATAAAACCTTAGAAATATAAAGAGTTTCGCTTCTCCGAGTATTGAACACAAATAAAATATTTTCGTTTCGTTAATGAAGAGGAAATATTTAGCGCAAATTGTTTGAAAATAAGTAAATACGTACATATATGTTAAAAAGTTGAATACGGACAGAACTCCTTATCACCAAAAGAGCAGAAAGTGCGCCAAATTTGAAACTCCTGCAGATGTCTGAACGCCAAATGTGGCAGCGCTATAACCACGTGATGTGAGTTCTTCTTTTCAATGTTGACACCGCGGCCTTACGAGAGTCTGGTATTGAAGGCGCTCTCTATTTAATATTACAACTCTCTTTCAGAAAGCCAGAAAACACATATTTACCTCGCAGATGCCTAAACTTTAGCTATATGTTATTAATACATTTAAACATTTTCATCACATATTTACACACCCTTATCCGGATGTCTGTTGAATTATTTCCATCCTTGTTTCATCGCTCAATAATAAAACTTGTTAAATTGATGAATGCATTGCCTAATTGTTTCTGGTGTAATTAAGTTTAGCGTTTTCAGCATTGTATGTTATAAACTCAAAAGGAAAAGATACAGGTAAAATTAATATTTAATTCATTACCGTAATGCTTATATTTATTTACAATCTCTTTAGGACTAACGTTAATCTTATTAATATTAAATGATATTGTTTGATATTAACATGGGAATCTGGTAGAAATATCGGCCACTCAAACCGTAAAGATTAAGTAACTAAACTTTTATATTATTATACAGCCCTATACAAGTATTCTGTTTTAACTTGATATGTGCCGTATTTTTCTCAACTTAACTGAAATATGTTTTTAGTATATATTTATTCCTACTGTACGTCTCCAAGTGTACGCGATGGACTTTTTTTTATCAAACTCTGTTATATGAAATATTATTTTTATAACAAAATTTAGGAAATCCTCTGCTTTTATAATTCATCAATTGAAATTTATTATACGAGATTCTTCCTATAAATATGTAAAAACTATTTTGCATTAAAAAAGCTATTATAAAAATTTAAAATTAAAATAAAGATATAGTTTTTACTTACGTTTGCATAGAAAAATATTTAAAGAAATAAGAGTTTAAATAATATTATAAAAACATTATTTAGAAAAATAAAAATGGTTAACAATTATTACTGTAGTATGTTACAGTTTTTATTATATTAAATGTGTTATTTGCAATTTTTTTGACAAATTTACTCTATACGTTACCAAGGGTTTAGAAGTAAAGGAATCAAATAAAATGCACGAAAAAATGGTTGGAAAATTAATATCTAATTAATTTCTATGAATTTTTTTAACAATAAGAAGGTGGAAAACATTTAATAACTATGTTACAAAAGTGTGTTTTTAATAGTTAAATAAATAAGTTTGAAACAACACAAATTCACACACTTTCAAAAAAGTTTTCTATAAAAAAAATTTAATTATATTTTACATTATCCCTACAAAGCGAAATATAGAAGAAAAAATTAATTGTATGGTTTGTTATAATTAATTTTAGTATTACGTTCGTGATAAGTTAACATATAAAAAATAAACAAGTCTATATTAATTAATTTGAAATGAAATTCTATCTATGACAGCTATATTTAATATGATCATGATAATTTAAAAAACAAATGCGAATATTTCATATTAAAAAACAACATTTCAACCTTATTATGTTGATACTTTTTTTTTACTTGACGAATAGATTTTATGTGTAGCAAAAAATGTCAAAAAAGTTCTATTCAGAAATTGCAGACATAATGATATTGTAAAGGAATATAGTATTGGTTGGTGTCGTGTTTATAAAAAAGTCAAATTGAACCATGTGCTGATATCACTGCCCTATCCAGATCCACAATCTTTTCACTATAAAATTCTCTCTGAACCGGGAATTCCGTCATGCCTTTCAAAGTCGCCAATATCGCAGGGCAGTTGAAAATATGTCCTGGAGTTAGTTTTTCTCTAGGACAATTTCTACAGAATTTGTAAGTCATGGTTCCATCAGCATTTATTTTCATACCTTCGAGTTTTCAGTCTGGCAATAACATATATATATATATATATATATACGAGGAGTACACATTCTTTTTTTATTTTTATTTTTATAGGTAGGTTTTATTTATTTAGGTAGATACGTACTGGCGACGTACTCAAATATAAGTAACCATACTTTCTCAAAAATGAGCAAATGTATTTGATATTACTAATATAAGCTTCTGTTCAAGAATTATTAATAAAACCTGACAAACTTAAACAGTTGTTCAGAAAATGATTTTCCACATCGTAGTTGATGAGGAAACTGATTTATTATAAATCAATACTCTTACTTTTCATTCTTTTTCTTAAAATTTCTTCTGTTTATAAGTTATTCAAGTCGCCCTGGTAGTTTAACGAATAAGACTCTGGACCGCGGTGCCTGAGAATTTGGGTTCAGTTCCTGATTAGTCTTGGTTGTAATTGTAGATTTTTTAACTGTATTTATGAAGGCTGCCTATGTAGGCTATCATCTGTTCTTTTATACATTTTTAATCATACATCTGTAATTATTAATTACATCTATTTTTCAAAATTGAAACTTATGTATTCGCAACCATTATAAGCATCCAATAAATTCAAAAATAAATACATTTTTAAAATTTTTAAGTACCTATTTTTAATTAGGAGTTACATTTTATTTGAAATTATTAAATTTTGATTTATTTATATTTTGACTATGTATTTGTATAAATATAATAGGTTCATAATGATGATGATAAAGGTAACCGGTTACTATCATTTACGTATAACATTACTATTACTATTACAGTGAACGTAAATAATAATTATATAATACCATTAATATAATAAGTTAATTCATTAATAAGTGATTGTAAATAATAATTATATAATACTATTAATATAATAAGTTAATTAATTAATAAGTGATTGTAAATAATAATTATATAATATCATTAATATAATAAGTTAATTAAATAATAAGTGGTTGTAAATAATAATTATGTAATACCATCAATATAATAAGTTAATTAATTAATAAGTGATTGTAAATAATAATTATATAATATCATTAATATAATAAGTTAATTAATTAATAAGTGGTTGTAAATAATAATTATGTAATACCATCAATATAATAAGTTAATTAATTAATAAGTGATTGTAAATAATAATTATATAATACCATTAATATAATAAGTTAATTAATTAATAAGTGGTTGTAAATAATAAGTATATAATTAATATAATAAGTTAATTAATTAATAAGTGGCTGTAAATATTAATTATATAATTAATATAATAAGTTAATTAATTAATAAGTGGTTGTAAATAATAATTATATAATACCATTAAAATAATAATAAATACATTAATAAGTGATTGTAAATAATAATTATATAATACCATTAATATAATAAATAAATTAATTAATAAGTGATTGTAAATAATAATTATATAATACCATAATACGTAAATAGCACCGCTGCGTTGTGATTTACCAATTAAGGTACCACGAACGGGACTTTTCCGGTTGGGGGGGGATAAAATGCAGAACACCTTCAGTTCAAACCTCTAAATATTAATTATACTAAGTACACAACGATTAGACATTCATTTCGACAAATTTATTAAGGATGCGAGTAATAAGGTTGTCATGACTACCAGACCCCTGGATCATAAAAGGAGACAAGTAGATAGTAGAGTTTTAAATTACAATCGTTAGTAAAGAGTTTACTCGAACCCTTGACACTTTCGTCAGGAAAAGGGGAGTTCAAACTCTCCAAAACGAGAGAGTCTCTTTAGAATGTCGCCAATTTGAGTGTCTAAGAGAAAAGTGTGAAGTACCTCTGGACCTGAAGCACAGATGTTTTAAAGGGGGTGAAGGGACCGCCCCTGAATTTACCCCTAACTGTTCGATTTGAAACTTTGGGTAAAGAGTCAGCCGCCTTTACTCTGATTCGTTAATTCATCTTAATAAGGCAATTGGGAGCCGGTAAACGAAAGAGCCACATACACTACTTTAATTTCCCAAAGTCGAATCTTTTTGTCTAATCTTCCATTCAACAGTTTGGGCCTCCGTGGCCTAGTGGATAAAGGCGTCAGCTGGAAATCAGATGATTCCTAGTTCAATCCTGTGCGACGGGCTTGACCTTTGAGCATAAATGGACTGTAGTAGAGCGAATAATATGACGTCATAACCGTGAAACCAACATCTCAGACCGAATGGCCTGAAACACGTGACTTCTTTTCAAAATTATGAATTAAAAAATACTCGCGATTGGCTGATGAATTGGAAAATGTGTAACAGTGAAAATTTAATGAACGGAATGGCGTAATTAACCACGTGTCTGAGGTCATACATGTTGGCCTCCCTTTAATGTTAGCGATATTATAACATTATGTTTTCTGTAATATGAAGGATCCATGCTCGAAAGACTTGACTAAGAAAAGTAAAAAAAGTAGTGATCTTGATTGTGATCGGAGGTTTGCCAGCTTCGCTACAATACTAGGAATGTCGTCCAGAACATCTATAACATTTATCGGCGTGCATACTGGACTGGTGCACCATAAACCTAATCGGTGTTCAAAGTCGCGACGTCTATTGAAGGGGTTGGGAGCCAGTTCAGGTGTTTCCTCGTCATCTGACCATGGTTCTAAAATAACGAGGTACATGTATGAATGTGTGTGTGAATGCGTATGTGTTCCCGAGTCTTTCTTTCGAGATAGACCCCGAACCGTCGCCAATGGCCCACTGTGCAGCTCTAGTGCGACGTTGATTAACCAAACCAAACCATTCAACATGTTTATGTTGAGGCCTAGAATAGATTTGGTTTGGTTTGTTTAAAAACGTCGCACTAGAGCTGCACAGTCTTTCCTTCGAGCCTATCTCGAAGGAAAGACCCGGGAACGATGTCTCGTATTTTTGAACCATGGTCAGATGACGAGGACAACACCTGAGCTGGCACCCGATGGAACCTCAATCGGCGTCAGGACATTGGACCCCGATCATATTTATCGTGCACCAGTCCCGTATACACGCCAGTATAATTTGTTGGGTGTTCTGGACGACTTCCTAGTATTTTTGTAGCGAAGATGGCAACCCTCCGATCGCAAGATCGCTATTTTTTTACTTTTTTTTGTCAAGTCCATCGCACGGATTCGAACCATTAATCCTCTGATTAGTAGCTGAACGCCGTATCCACGGAGCAACTGGGGGCCCAGAATAGCATATTCTGGGAATTCTTGGTACCAGATGATGGAACAATAAATTCACAAATATTTAATAAAGCTGAATTTTAAAATGCCAATTGTTCGCATACATCCAAACAATACCGCGACATTTTAAGCCGCATTTAGAAATCAAATTAAAAACCCTTCTTTCAAAATGAAACCAAACATTTGAAGCTAAATCGTTAAAGATCAAAAGGGTGCTAGAAAAATAACATAATTCTCGGCTCCAACTCGCAATTGCACAAAAAAGAAAAAAAAAATTTATTGTTTTTTTTTCACATCAAATCTAAAAGTCCGGATATTGAAATGCAAATCCGGCATTTCATTCTTCTCCCGTTTTGCATTCCTGGAAAAAAAAATACTGGAGAATAAATCTAAATTTCCGCTTATCGTTTTCCACGGAGCAAATGTTTATTTAGTGGATGTTATTTAGGTTGGCGCTGACATTTTATATTCGGCTTTTTGCCCCATTCAGATGGTGCGTCGAATATTTGGTAAATAGTGCACTTAGGTGTTTTGTTATGGAAATGCTGAATGTTTCTTTGCGTGGGTATTTTTCAGTTATCAGACAATACGCGCGTGAAATATTATTATTTTTTTTTAATTTCGGGTGATTGTATTTTTTAATATCCAGTATTGTTTTTACGATAATTATATCGTTTTCCACGGAGCAAATGTTTATTTAGTGGATGTTATTTAGGTTGACGCTGACATTTTATATTCGGCTTTTTGCCCCATTCAGATGGTGCGTCGAATATTTGGTAAATAGTGCACTTAGGTGTTTTGTTATGGAAATGCTGAATGTTTCTTTGTGTGGGTATTTTTTAGCTATCAGACAATACGCGCGTGAAATATTTAATTTTTTTTAAATTTTGGTTTATTGTATTTTTTAATATCCAGTATTGTTTTTATGATAATTTTAATTAAATAGTTTTAGTTTGATAACTATCCATGTATCAGAAACCTCTCAATAGGGATTATTTTGATGGGAAAATGAGCAAAATTTAGAATTTATTATTTTTATTTTTAAATAAATTTGTTTTAGTTTATAATATTAATGTATTTATATACACTGTTAAACAGAAGAATTCAAAAATAAGCTAACTGTACTCATTTTTGAATACATTCAATGATTATCATGGTTCCGAATACATGTTTAAATTTTTAAAAACACATGTACTTGAAAGTTAGTATAATGGTAAAAAATGAATAAAAACAACAGATGCTGGCCTACACAATTACAACCATCATTCCGGGATTCGAACACAGATCTTCAGACACCGCTGCCCGGAGTATTATACATTAAGCTACAAGGGCTACGTGAAGAAGTTATAAATCAAATATTGTATACCTTGTGTTTTTTTTACAGTAATATAATTTGTTTTGTTTTTTCAAAAAAATAACCAGCCGTGGCCACATTTGCGCCGTGGCTAAACTTATCCCACATCACCATATATTTTGAAGTTATTGTATGATATGTATTCTTTTGAAATAAAACCAATCATTCATATAATCTAACATTAATTTAATCACCTACATCCATAAAAATACACTTGAAATAAAGCACTTGTATTTTGTTTTAAAAAAGTATTTTTATAGGAACTGTGTAAGTATTCTGATATATTTTATGAATTTAACTGTGGTTCGGAAATAATAAATAATAAGTCTAATTTTTCCATTAGCAACTCTAAAAAAGCATATTTTTCATATTTTTTTATAATTTATATCAAATTTGTTGAAACAAATTAACATTAATTAATATATTAAACAATTGAAATAAATTATTTGATTTTTATTAATAAATTAGTTTGCAAGATAATGATTCCCACTTAATACCTGGAATATATTAATTGTCAAAGTATTATTTGACACCTGAATTGTGTTTAGTACTACTAGAAAGTGAAGGTCGGCGCTGTGTCTAAATTTCAATGTGGTGTTCCATTGCCTTGTAAAGGTTAAAAACTAATGGTTTAGAACATGATCTGAAAAATAAAGGTTTAACACGTTGACTACCGGTCACGCAACGGTATGTGTTGTATAGATAATTGCGCGGTGGCCGGCCACGCGCAATTATCAATATGTTAATATTATATTACTGGACTAAACGTAAAAGATAAAGTTGTTTTCTATAGTATCTCTTTGTTTTAATTTGAATAATTTATCCTGAATAAAAACCATGCTATGTTTTGTAAGGTTATAATAATATTAAAATAATTAGCCTCTTTGCATAGTAAAGAATGTCTGTAAGTTAAAATTGACGTGGAAAAAATATCATCAAGTTGGTTATTAGTATCTAAATCAATGTAGGGGTGAGTGACATTAGAATAACAGTTAACAATATCATTATTATTAATGATATCTTAATGAATATTTTTATCATAAAGAAAATTTTATCCTGGATAAACAATATGAACCATAATCTAATAAGCATGAAATAATGAGCTAAATTATGGTATGCTGTACTATAAAAGAATATGTTAGTTTAAAATATGATACTTTTTTACAGAGTCTGTGTTAAGTGATTTAAGTCGAATATTTGTATTTCACCCTTCTCCGTTATCTCTGCAAAACTACCTAGTACCATTTAAAAGTAACTGTTATTCGCCAATAATATCGCAATAACTACTGTTCTAGAGTAACTGTTAAGCTAATTCCTAAATTAAAGTCTAAAAAAATGAACAAAAGATGAACAAATCCATTTAAAACCAAATTTCAAAAAATTACTCTTAAAACAAAGTTTTTAAAAATGATAAAATTTTAAATGTTTTGCTATTTTATACTTAATACATATTTATTACAACTTATTGAAGTTGGTGTCAATTTATAGAAACATACAAACATTTGAACGCCAATTTAAAAAAATTTTAATTTTTTTTAAAAGTATAATTATTAATATATTTTGCTTCAACCACATTACTTTTTTTATTAAAATGTAATCACTCGCTTAATTAATTGCAAGAGTATTTAATAAAAATACAACTATTTCTAATGTTTTTTTGATTAAATAAAAAACATTATCCAGAACGTAATCTGTAAAGTATTTTCATTATACTTATTTCCATAAAAAAAATTATGTCCCCAACTTAAGTTTTAATCTTTAAGTGAAAAATGTACTTAGAAAAAAATAGCCGATAATAATCCGCGACACCATTATTTTTAGCCGAATGATCCTAATTAATATAAGTGGAGATTTTAATGTAACACAACAGAAAATATAAAACGTATTTAGTTACACATTGTTAAGCGTTTAAAGAGCATTAATTGTGTTTGAAAGAATGTATGTTTTTAATAAAAACTCGTAAGTATTGTTTTAATAATTCAAGATCAAAATTAGCAAAATTGGAATATTGAGGATTTTTTTTTAAACCACAAAAAGTGAAAGAATAATCCTTTTTATTAAAAGTTATCTAATTGAAGCGATTTATTTTAAACTAAAAGTACTTAGTATAATTTTAATAAATTTGAGTGCGGTGAATCAGTGTGTGTGTGTAAAGTTAGTTTATTAATTATTTTTCCATTCCTGTATACCGCTAATCTTATACACTGCAATATTTTATGTCATTTTTATGCAACTTATAATATAATTAATATAATATAATATAATATAATATAATATAATATAATATAATATAATATAATATAATATAATATAATATAATATAATATAATATAATATAATATAATATAATATAATATAATATAATATAATATAATATAATATAATATAATATAATGCAATGCAATGCAATAATATAATATAATGTAATAAAATATAATGTAATGTAATATAATGTAATGTAATGTAATGTAATATAATGTAATGTAATGTAATGTAACGTAACGTAACGTAACGCAACGTAACATAACGTAACGTAACGTAATATAACGTAACATAACATAACATAACATAACATAATAAATATAATATACTATAATATAATATAATATAATATAATATAATATAATATAATATAATATAACATTGCACATTATACAATAGAAATGATTCAGTAACATTTTTGCTTAAATTTAAATATTTTTTAATACATTTTTTTAATGTTTTGAACAATATATTTTCCCCTACAAAGTTTGTAACTCAATTAATCTTTTTAAATGCTGCTTGAGTACACTGCTAAAAAGTATTTCGACCTTGTATTAAAATTCTGCCAACCAACATGTGGTGCTTAGTTCACCATTTTACTGTGCTACCACGGATACCATTCACTGGTAAAACGTTGCAAAACAAAACTCATAATGTTGCATAAAACTCAAAATTCGAGTTTCCTTAGTATTTTAGCCTCCGTGGCCCAGCGGTTAAGGGCGTCAGCTAGGAATACGAAGGTTCCCGGTTCGATGCCAGATGATGGACTTGACAAAGAAAAGTAAAAAATAGTGATCTTGTGATCGGAGGGTTGCCAGCTTCGCTACAAAATACTAGAAAAGTTCATATCATTCAGAACATCCGCAAAAATTAATGGCGTGTATACGGAACTGGTGCACGATAAATCTGATCGGGGTCCAAAGTCCCGACGTCTATTGAAGGTGTTGGGTGCTAGTTCAGGTGTTTCCTCGTCATCTGACCATGGTTCTAAAATAGCGAGGGGCAGGTATGAATGTGTATGTGTTCCCGTGTCTTTCCTTCGAGATAGACCCCGAACCGTCGTTAATAGCCCACTGTGCAGCTCTAGTGCGACGTTATTTAACCAAACCAACCAACCTCGGTATTTTAGCAGCAGTATTTAAGTAGCGAAGCTGGCAATGATCCGATTGCAGAAGGACAAATCGCCACCGATCGGACTTGAACTAGGAATCCTCTGATTCATAACTGAACGCCTTTATCCATTGGACCACGGAGGACCTTGTTCGTCGGTGTCTTTCTTGGATTCGATTCATCGGCTTGTTGTTGTAGCGGTAGAGAAAATTTCGGTTGTAGTTAAAGAAGTTGAACAAATTGTCGGTGAAACCTCCGTTTTTTTTCGATAAAGGATTTTTGGTTCAAGTTAAATTCCTCCTTAATATGGGCTAATTTGATGTAGACCACTGTTTTGCACCAAAATAAAGTATATTGGTGAACTGAAATTTTTAACAATGTATAGCAACAACTTATATAAGTAAAACAACTTTATAGTGCACATTTCTTAAAACTTTATACTAGCAAAATGGAACTCATTGATTGCATTACAATATTAACTTCCCAAATAAGAATTTTGTTTTCATTTAAAAGCATATACTGTTTCTCAAAGATTCCGCTTTATATTCGCTTGCCCAGAAGTGACGTTTCTGCTCTTTGAACTTGTTTTGAATAGGCAATTATGAAGCTTTTTGGAACGTCTATTCAACCAACCAATCATAGAACTGATTAGGCTGTAAAGTGAGTTGATTTGTTTGTTATTGACCAATAGATAGACATCGAGTGAGTAATCATACATATTGTATAGCAGAAATCATGGGTAAATGCAGAGAGTTGTAATATTAAATAGAGAGCGCCTTCAATACCAGACTCTCGTAAGGCCGCGGTGTCAACATTGAAAAGAAAAACTCACATCACGTGGTTATAGCGCTGCCACATTTGGCGTTCAGACATCTGCAGGAGTTTCAAATTTGGCGCACTTTCTTCTCTTTTGGTGATAAGGAGTTCTGTTTGTATTCAACTTCTTAACATATATGTACGTATTTACTTATTTTCAAACAATATGCGCTAAATATTTCCGCTTCATTAACGAAACGAAAATATTTTATTTGTGCTCAATCCTCGAAGAAACGAAACTCTTTATATTTCTCAGGTTTTATTGTACATATTTTCTTATTGAAGTATACAAAATAACAATTGAAAGAACTTCGCTGATGGTAAATTTTTTACATTGGCAATTATTTCAAAACTACAAAGTAAGAAAAATGTCCTTAATATATCTGTTAAACTCCCTTAAATTGTGCCACTCTTTAAAAAAAACGATATTTAAGTACAAAATTAAACACAAAACCATATTACAATACTTCGATCTCGTTTAGTTCTTAAAGTCGCCAAGGCCTGTAAAGTAATATTGGCGCATGAATGAAGTGGCATTTCCACATATCACGTGGTTTCAATGATGGACACACGGAAATCAGCATTTTTATTCCTCTATTTGTATCATTATATAAGTATCTAATTAATTTAAAGCAACTAAATTATAAAAAAAAAAATTATTAAAAAATATCGAAAAACAATCCATACCATTGCAGTAAACGCCACTACAAATAACGGCTTTTGAAATAAGTGGTATTTTGAACGTTTTTTATAATATTAGTGGACATATAAGTTAAATTCAAAATATTTAATTTATAAATCCCATAATGAAGATAACTTTTTTTCTATTCAGTTTACCAAATTATCGAGATATTGGGTGTCCTGATAAATAATTTTCTATGAGTTTATTATTATCTTAATTTACAAAATTAAATTCTATAATTAAATGTGCTAAAATTAATCATATAAATTCACCATAATATTTAAAAAATGATACTGGATGAAATAAATAAGCCACATTGAAAACGCTACCATAGCTATTTACACACTGTAAAAAAAATACTTAAAAATTAGTGTATGAACCTACCCGTTTTTCTTTGAGTACAATTGTATCATAGATTATCGATGACGTATTCAAATTTAAGTAATCGCACTTTCTAAAAAATGAGCAGTATGATTTAATACTGTTAGTCACAACTACTGTTCAAGCCATCTTAACAAAGGGACCTGACACATTTAAAGTAGTTGTTCAGAAGATGGTTTTCAACATTATTCAATGCCAATTGCATAAATGGAAACTGAATTATTACAATTAAATTATCTTACTTCCCATGCTTTTGATACACCTGTTTATCTTCTTCATGTCGCCCTGTAAGTTGAACGGATAAGACATTAGACTGAGGTTCCTAAGAACATTAGATAAGTATTGGTTGCAATTGTTTATATTTATTGAAAATTATTTATGTAGGCAACAAATGTAGGCAACCAATGTAGGCAAGCAACTGTACTTTTTATTCTTTTTCACCCTTTATACTCATTTTCCAGTTCATGTCTTTTTCAAAAATGAAACATATATTCAAAGCCATAACAAGCATCAAATGTACTCAAAAATGAGTATAGTTTACTTATTTTTGAGTACCTGTTTTTAACAATGAACTTTTGTTTTCAATTTTATCAAAGTTTCGATATATCAGGCGCTTTGTTAAATCATTTTCTATAAGTCTACTCAAACCTTAATTCGTAATTTACAATTACTTTCTATAGTGGAATGCGCTAAAACAAATTATTTGACTTCACCAACAAATTAAAAAAATTATACTGGACATAGTAAATAACCTACATTAAAAAATACCATAGCTGTTTACACGAAATAGAAAAACCACAACATCAAGCTTCGATAACTTTAATAGGTAACATCTTATTTTCTAACAAAAAAAAATTAAAAACTTGAAAATCAAGAGTAAACCTTAAAAGGCTTAAGGCAAAAAAACATGAATGATTAATCTGTATACAGAAGCAGAGTTTAATCTCGCTTAAAAACCGAAAAGTCTGCTTAACAAGACCGAGCTTTGGGCGATGCTCAGAAGAACCCCCTTTTTCATTCATTTCACTTCTTTTCTTTAAAGAGTTTGCCCCATTTCTCGCAAGTAACATTTCCCTTACAGCTTTTGGCAACAAGCGTGAGGAGCCGATCTTAAACTCGACTTAAAGAAAACAAGGGGGGGGAGGGGGGGGGAATCGAATTTTTTTTTTGTCGTTTACCATTTTGATTTGAAAAAAAAACTTCGAATCGAAAACAAATGCAAATATTCTTCCCTCCCACACATCTACCCATTTTTACCTCTATAGAAAGAAAGGGGAAGCGATGGTTTAGTAGGAATAAAGGGAAAAGAAAAAATACCCTAACTCAAGTCACCCCGGGGTATTCGGGGTATGCGGGACAAAAACCCTGAAATGAAATGTGTTGATTTAATTTCAGAGTTTGGGCAGATTCGAATGAGAATGTTTAGATTCCTTAGCGATTCTTTGTTGTCGTCTTTGATTTTTTCCCTCTTTGTTCTCCCTTTTTTTTCCCTTTCTGTTGTTAAGGATCAGGGAATCACATTTTAAGCACAAAAGAGTGGTTGTCACATTCTCATAATGCGATTGAGTGCAGCTGGTTTGTTTGATCGCCATAAACCATAAGGTTTGAGCAGATCTATGCAATGCCTTATTCAGTTGGTTCATGCTGGCTGTCAAGGAATATTTGTTAAGCGTTTTATTGTTTTAACCCTTCGCTGGCGAGGTCTTTATCGATCAGGCGAACCAGGAACTCGAAACGATGTTCTGCTTATTTTGGGAATGTCTTATAACGGGACATAAGAATCACCTCTCAGTTGACGGGTCAAACCAAGTGGTGCCTGAGAGTCACCTCTTGAGTTAACATATCAAACCAAGTGGTGTTTGAAGGTCACCTCTCAAGTTGACGCATCAAACCAAGTGGTGCATGAGAATCACTTCTTGAATTGATGCACCAAACCAAGTGGTGCTTTAGAGTCACCTGGCGATTTGACGCATCAAACCAAATGGTGAATGAGAATCACTCCTCGAATTGGCGCATCAAAGCAAGTGGTGCATGATAATCTCTTCTTGAATTGATTCATTGAACCAAGTGGCGCCTCAGAGTCACCTGGCGATTTGAGTCATCAAACCAAGTGGTGACTGAGAGTCACTCCTCGAATTGACGCATCAAACCAATAGGTGCAAAAAAAATCATCTATTGAATTAATGCATCAAAATAAGTGGTCCCTCAGAGTCACCTGGCAATTTGACGCATCAAACCAAGTGGTGACTGAGAGTCACTTCTCGAGTTGACACATTAAACCAAGTGGTGCATGAGGATCACTTCTTCAATTGATGTACCCTTAATACAAAGTGGTGCCTCAGAATCATCTACGATTTGACGCATCAAATTAAGTGGTGACTGAGAGTCACTCCTCGATTTGACGCATTAAACCAAGTAGTGCATGATAACCACTTATTGAATTGATGCATTAAACCAAGTAATGCCTCAGAGTCACCTGGCGATTTGCCGCATCAAACCAAGTGGTGACTGAGAGTCACTCCTCGATTTGACGCATCAAACCAAGTGGTGCCTCAGAATCACCTCAGAATTTGCCACATAAAACCAAATAATGCTTATATTTCGAAATTTAATGATCCGATTATTATGAGAATTGTCAAAATCAATGTTTTACGTTAGAACGACCTATTATAACGGCCAATAGTAAGTACGTTCATTTAACTAGGACATGCACTAATTTAATTATTTTATTTATTATTATATTTATATTTAAATTATATGCGTAAATTATATAATTTATATGTATGTATATTTAATTATCAGGTACCTCACATAGTAAAATAATATTTTTAATGAATTATATTACGGCTCTCAATTCATAAATTTTTTTTAATGTTAGAAAATTAAAACAGAAACACCATCAAAATCATATATATTATTTGAAAAAAATTCACCAAACTAAACCAAACATGTAAAATTATATGTATTGAGCACTACCATGTTCAACTTCATTTAGTTTGTCTTATTTTAAAATTTTATGTTGGATTAAATTTTTTAGGTATCTTAAAAATTACTTTTAAGGTTCTGAGAGAAAATATATGTTTGAAATGAATAAGTTTTAATTACAAGTATTTATAAGGCTAACTAATATTTACTTACATTTCGAATTATGTGCAATTTAATGGCTTTTAATTCATAATCTATTTAAATATTTAAAAAAAATCGTACTTTGTTTACAATTATCATCCATGAAATATAATGAGTATAATTCCAGAGTATATTTTACTAACTTCAAATAAATATTACAGGATTTCAATTCTTAAGTATTATTTTCCTCTATTTTAAATCAGTTCTTTCAACATCGTCGCCAAATATCAAAGTCCATCCAATTAAAATCTTTGTTTTATTTGTAACAATATTTAATTAAGATTATTTAGTTATTTTTTTTAATTAAATTGTCTACTGCACATTGCATTAGATTAAATATATTATAAATATATATTTGAATATATTATAATTATAAATCTTTCTTTAAAAACTTATGACGCAAGTTTAAAGTTATTTTAAGTATCAGCTTATTTTATTTCTTAGAATAAAGTACTTCAAATATATTAAATATGTATAGAACATTGGCGTTAGTTTCTAATTATATTATGTAGTTATAATAGTTCATGTTTAACTGTAACTATTAAATGTTATCTAGAATTCAAAGCGATGGTTATGAAATATATATTCCCTTCATACCACTAACTAATTATAAATTACCATATACTTTCATGAAATTAAGTTATTAAATAGTTTCCCATTATTCCGCAATGTATTTACATAGCCATTTTAATTACATAATTGTTAGTTTATTAAGTTAGCCATACTCTTTTTTAAAAAGTAAACAGTAATCAAATATGTAAGTTAAATTAAACTATTAGCTATACATTGGAGATAAATGTCATTTATTTTTAAACGCTAGTTCAGAAAATACCATTTTTAACTTTATATTTTAATATCACGCAAATTTACTTCAATTTAATTAACATTTGCATGGTTAATTGGTAAAATTTATTTAAACAAGTGCTTCGAATTCATACCAAATTAAAAATAGTAATTATTATATATATCGAGCATGAATGGACTGTAGTAGAGCGAATATGACGTCATAAGCGTGAAACCAACATCTCAGACCGAATGGCCTCAAACACGTGACTTCTTTTCAAAATTATGAATTAAAAAATACTCGCGATTGGCTGATGAATTGGGAAATGTGCAACAGTGAAAAATTATGAATGGAATGACGTAATTAACCACGTGCCTGAGGCCATACATGTTGGCCTCACTTTGATGTTAGCGAGATTATAACATTATGTTTTCTCTACTAAGAAGGATCCATGCTCGAAGATTATATATAATACTATATTTTATTTTTCATATAATTAATAAACAAAGAACGAACGACTCACAAAGAAAAAATCCGCCGTGTCTAAATAACAATAAAAAGAATATTAATATTATTTCCTAAAATAAAGCGATATTTAACGTAATTAGAAACTTTTAGAAATATCTGAGCTGTTAAATATTAATAATGAACACAGAACGAATTTCCGATAATGCAGTTTTCCCCTGACACCTTCAAACTCAAGGTAAATTAATCGCATATTCGAACTCAAAATTGAGTTTATATTCCCTTTATTCGCCACCAATCAGATTAGTATCCGGCGGGTCTCCGAAGGAAACAACCAATCAGAATAAGCTATTGTTTTGATGTAGTTTCCATGCACTGTGCATTGGAAGATTCAGATTGCTCAGATTTAAATTTATATGTCGGTTGATCGCGAAAGGTTCCGTCGAAATTATTTCCTGCTGGGATTTACATTGGAGATTGAAAAGGAATAAAAGACGATCTGGTTTGATTTGCGATGAAACCTGGCAGGGGAATTGTATGTTTCAGATTGTGAAATTCTCGGGTTTTGATCAATTTAGAAGTTCGAATTTATGGTTCGAAGGGCAGAAGGTAGGAATGTGATTGTGATTATATTGTGGCGTTTACTGTTTTAATTTTGTAATACTTCTCGTATCTTAGGTATAATAGAGTGGAGTTGAAACACAGACAATTTTGAATAGAGCGGAAAAGTTGGTACACAATTAAAGAAGCATAATGATCTAAAAAAAAATATAAATCGGAGATTATTTGTCCCTAGCGCATCTTGGTCAAAGTTTTGAAATTATCAAATGTTTACCCTTTCTCCAAATGAAATTATTATATAAATATTTTATATTTATATATATATTAATATATTTATAATATATATTTTTTAAAATTAAAATGGAACTGTAAGGAAAACTTGTCTTTAGTAATTAGAATGCAAAAAGTGATTTCGACATCTGTCAATGTTTGAACTTTGTGCATCGCGGTCAAAGTTTTGAATGTTTCAAAAGATTACCCATTTCTCCAAATAAAAATAATGTTGTGTAAAAATTAAAATGGAATTGTGCGGAAAACTTGTCTTTAGTAATTAGAAACTTGTATTTAGTAATTAGAATGCAAAAAGTGATTTCGATATCTGTCAATGTTTGGACTTTGTGCATCGCGGTCAAAGTTTTGAATGTTTCAAAAGATTACCCATTTCTCCAAATAAAAATAATGTTGTGTAAAAATTAAAATGGAATTGTGCGGAAAACTTGTCTTTAGTAATTAGAAACTTGTATTTAGTAATTAGAATGCAAAAAGTGATTTCGATATCTGTCAATGTTTGAACTTTGTGCATCGCGGTCAAAGTTTTGAATGTTTCAAAAGATTACCCATTTCTCCAAATAAAAATAATGTTGTGTAAAAATTAAAATGGAATTGTGCGGAAAACTTGTCTTTAGTAATTAGAAACTTGTCTTTAGTAATTAGAATGCAAAAAAGTTATTTCGACATCTGTCAATGTTTGGACTTTGTGCACCGCGGTCAAAGTTTTGAAAATGTCAAATATTTAACCATTTCTCCAAATAAAAATAATTTTGTTAAAAAATTAAAAGGGAATTGTGGGTAAAACTTGTATTTCGTCATTAGAAACTTGTCTTTAGTAATAAGAATGCAAAAAGTGATTTCGACATATGTAAATGTTTAAACTATGTACATCGTTGTCAAAGTTTTGAAAATTTCTAAATTTTAGCGTTTATCCATTTACGACAAAAAGTAGCTTTCCATTGAACACATTGCAACAAAAAAATTTTTGAAACGGATATTTTACTTCTACTTGGTGTGCTGACCCACAGTCAAAACACTTACACGTTTTTGTCTAACAGAAATGAAATAAAGATATAACCAGAAAACATGAATAAGAAATGTCTTCTTTTATGGGACTTAAATGGTCAAGGAATTCATTTCTGGTATCAGCAATATCGTTAATCAATTCATTAGCTATAAAAAGGGGGCAAAGATTATAGAAACTCGGCGATTTACAAAAAACAAAATGACCAACCGCAAAAAATTACTATTAAAGGTTTTTTAACGACAGCTTTCGCTTCCGAGGGTGTATTAACACAATACACAAATCAGAAGTAAAAACCATTTCGAACCATTTTATTGAAATTTGCTTGTGGTTGGACATTGTTTTTCGTATAAACTGCTTAGAAACAAATTAAATATTTTTAAATGCATTTAAAAAAAAAGTTAATAGTCATCACACAAAAGTACGATTCGTCACTATTCCGAAGAATACCCTTTTTAATACCTCACATGTTCACATCCGTTGTGCCGTGACACCCGCAATATATATCTTTACTTCTGAAATAACATACATGATGATACTTTAGAAATAATAAAGAGTAAAGTATAAACATCAATTACACTTATTTTTATATAATAATATTCTGTTTTTAAAATATGAATTTATTTAATCAACACATCTCCTAAGGATACAAAACACAATTCAAATATTACACCATAACTCTATCTCATAAATATACATATAAAATTTACTGTCACTAAATATTACCATCAGACACTTCAACGCTGCTAAAATTACTTCTTATTCACATCCCAAGCCTTACAATCCTCTAGATGTTAGTGAGAAATTCAAATAAGCTGATTATACATTTAAATCATCCAAAAATATAGCTTAATACACGAAATTGAGATTTGCAAGCTGCCTCTGCTGCGCCAGTAAAAGTCAACTGTCACTAAATATTACCAAGTAAATTTACTGTCACTAAATATTACCATCAGACACTTCAACGCTGCTAAAATTACTTCTTATTCACATCCCAAGCCTTACAATCCTCTAGATGTTAGAGAGAAATTCAAATAAGCTGATTATACATTTAAATCATCCAAAAATATAGCTTAATACACGAAATTGAGATTCGCAAGCTGCCTCTGCTGCGCCAGTAAAAGTCCTAGTTCACCGGTCCTTCGAAGCAAACAGCGACTGCACGGGATTATTAATTACATGAATATTTTCTTAGATAATGTCTTCCACATCTCTTGGGGATGGGATGGAGATTCCTTTCGTAATCTTAGTATACGAGAGAAGGATGAGTTCAGGATAAAATAAAAGTTGAGAGTTACTCGGGTGGAGCCATTAACAGCTAATGATTGTACTAATGACTTGGAAATGTATACATTAAAGTTTCTTGTTTTAGTGTTTTAGTCTGGGATGTCGTTCTGTGTTTGAAGATTAAAAATCAATTTCTGGGTTAACTGGGTAGTCTCTTGACGCAGTGTTTTTTTATGGAAGAATTGAATATCTGCGTTTTAATATAAGGGGGATCAGTACCCTAAAACTGACATATCTTCGATTTTGAGATTTTTATTTTATATTATACTTTGATTTCTGATCATTCATTTGAAGAATTGTTTCGTTTTTAGTCGCGATAGAAATATTTTAAATTTTAATTAAAATCATTTTAAAAAATCGATATGACAAGATATTTTAACTTTTAAACTGATTTATCTCCAAACTACACATTTTAAACTTCGATGCACCTTTTCTTCTAAACTATATACATATATATATATATATATATATATATATATATATATATATATATATATATATATATATATATATATATATATATATATATATATATATATATATATATATATATATATATATATATATATATTAAGCTTGCAATATTTTTTTATATTTCCAAAGCTATATAAAGATTCATGTTTTTGAGAATTTGGTTTTGGTAAAACTTTTTTTGAAACTATTTTTAATCGTTCTTTTTTTAAAATTATAACTGTTGTTTAGTATACAAGAGTTATTAATTGCACAAAAAAAAGTCTCAAGCATTTAAGTTGAGTAGTTTCCGTGAAAAGCGCATCGAAGTTCAAAATGTATAGTTTTGATTTGAATTAGTTTAAAAGTTTAAATATTTGGTCAAATTCCTTGTTTACTATTTTTTTTAATAAAATTTAGAATACTACTAGCGCGAATAAAAATAAAAAACTAACACATCAATCGAAAGACAAGAAATTAAAATTAATATAAAATAAAAAATTAAGAATTGAATTTTTGTCGATTTTAGGGGACTGATTTCCCTTAAAATGTCTAACTCGCAATAAAGTCTGCAAAATAGTTGTGAGCAATAATTACAATGATTTAGTATTTTATTTCAAAAATAAAATTTTAATTGAAAACCTGATAAAGTAATAAAAAGTGCATTTCATTCATAATATTTGTTTTGCAATAATGCTAAAATACATTCATGAAGAGAAAATAAATGAGAAATACTGCCGAAAAACGATATCAAATATAAAAAATTTTATTTGTAACATTACATAACTTTTCATTGTTCTATCCAAGTACATATCCCAATAATTAATTTGTTTTAATATAGTAGCAACCAATAGTCCAATTGTATAGTACTTAATAAAGTAGTATACAATTAGAGTATTCGTGATTGAATATATGCAAAATGAAACATTTATTTAAGTACTAGAAAAATACAAAACATTATTAGCTATTGTTAAAAAAAAATTGTAATATTTAAAATTAAACAAATATTGTAATATTAGTAAAACAATTTATTTACAAAGAAGAAACAATTACAAAATTCATAAAATGGTATATAACAATTATTTTAAATGAAGTCGTTTAGCAATATAGTAAAAGTGTTATGAATAATGGCTGATAGAATTTCTTTGTATTTCAAAACAATAAAAATGGTTGTTTTAGTAAATGACACCTTTTGTTTCAGTGAATATCTCCTTGGAGACATCTATTATGAAGAAGAAAATATTTTTTAATGGAATAAGAGTTATGAAACTTTATATCATGAGTATAAATTAGTAATATTTATAATTTTATTATTTTTAATGTATTTAAAATAATATTAATAACTTAAACGGATGCGCACTTTAAAAAAAAACATTTTATTTAATACTAAACATTGTAAAATTAATGTTTATTTTCAAAAATATTTTCAGTAAGTAGATATGTGGATAACACAAATCAATTTGTAAGTTATTGTTTTACTTTTTTTCTTCTTTTAACACCTTTATCTTCTTTGGGTATCAAAAATAGTAAAGGCTGCATATGTTTTACAGGGTGCAGAAATCAAAAATAGTAAGGCTGCATATGTTTTACAGGGTGCAGAAATCAAAAATAGTAAGGCTGCATATGTTTTACAGGGTGCAGAAATCAAAAATAGTAAAGGCTGCATATGTTTTACAGGGTGCAGAAATCAAAAATAGTAAGGCTGCATATGTTTTACAGGGTGCAGAAATCAAAAATAGTAAGGCTGCATATGTTTTACAGGGTGCAGAAATCAAAAATAGTAAGGCTGCATATGTTTTACAGGGTGCAGAAATCAAAAATAGTAAGGCTGCATATGTTTTACAGGGTGCAGAAATCAAAAATAGTAAGGCTGCATATGTTTTACAGGGTGCAGAAATCAAAAATAGTAAGGCTGCATATGTTTTACAGGGTGCAGAAATCAAAAATAGTAAGGCTGCATATGTTTTACAGGGTGCAGAAATCAAAAATAGTAAGGCTGCATATGTTTTACAGGGTGCAGAAATCAAAAATAGTAAGGCTGCATATGTTTTACAGGGTGCAGAAATCAAAAATAGTAAGGCTGCATATGTTTTACAGGGTGCAGAAATCAAAAATAGTAAAGGCTGCATATGTTTTACAGGGTGCAGAAATCAAAAATAGTAAGGCTGCATATGTTTTACAGGGTGCAGAAATCAAAAATAGTAAGGCTGCATATGTTTTACAGGGTGCAGAAATCAAAAATAGTAAGGCTGCATATGTTTTACAGGGTGCAGAAATCAAAAATAGTAAGGCTGCATATGTTTTACAGGGTGCAGAAATCAAAAATAGTAAGGCTGCATATGTTTTACAGGGTGCAGAAATCAAAAATAGTAAGGCTGCATATGTTTTACAGGGTGCAGAAATCAAAAATAGTAAGGCTGCATATGTTTTACAGGGTGCAGAAATCAAAAATAGTAAGGCTGCATATGTTTTACAGGGTGCAGAAATCAAAAATAGTAAGGCTGCATATGTTTTACAGGGTGCAGAAATCAAAAATAGTAAGGCTGCATATGTTTTACAGGGTGCAGAAATCAAAAATAGTAAAGGCTGCATATGTTTTACAGGGTGCAGAAATCAAAAATAGTAAGGCTGCATATGTTTTACAGGGTGCAGAAATCAAAAATAGTAAGGCTGCATATGTTTTACAGGGTGCAGAAATCAAAAATAGTAAGGCTGCATATGTTTTACAGGGTGCAGAAATCAAAAATAGTAAGGCTGCATATGTTTTACAGGGTGCAGAAATCAAAAATAGTAAGGCTGCATATGTTTTACAGGGTGCAGAAATCAAAAATAGTAAGGCTGCATATGTTTTACAGGGTGCATAAATCAAAAATAGTAAGGCTGCATATGTTTTACAGGGTGCAGAAATCAAAAATAGTGAGATTGTTAGCGATCTGGGTGTGTTGGTAAATGAGGATTTTAAAATGAGTCATCAATGTACAGTGGCTAGCAAAAAAGCTAATAGAATGTTGGGGTACATCAGGAAAAGTGTTTCATCAAAATCTAAGGATATTATCTTGCCATTGTACAGAGGTTTAGTAAGGCCACATCTTGAGTATGCTGTACAGTTCTGGTCACCATATCTTAAAAAAGACATTGCATTGTTAGAGAAAATTCAGCACAGGGCTACTAAAATGGTTCAAGGGTTTTCAGGCATGAATTATGAAGATAGATTAAGAAATTTGAATATGTATACTCTGGAAGAAAGAAGGGTTAGGGGAGATTTGATTCAACTATTCAAATTTATCAAACAAGGAGATGTGGAGGGTTTAGATTTTAATATGAGTGATAGAACGAGAGGTCATGGGTTTAAGTTAAAAAAATCCCATTTTAATCGGGAAGGGAGAAAACACTATTTCTATAATAGGGTAATAGACAAATGGAACAACTTGCCAGTGAATATTGTTAATTGTAAAGGAGTAACGGATTTTAAGAAGAAGTTAGATATGCATTGGGGGATAGTTAAGAGGTACTAGATGGACCAACCTTGTTGGGCCTTGAGCCTGTTGTTGGTCGTCAATATTTGTATTTGTATTTGTATTTCAACGTTCCTAGCTCACAGCTTTAAAACACTAAACAAGCACATACCTGGATACTTAGCAATTACTGTTTCTGAGGTTTTACTATATTTATTGTTGCATAAAATTGTCACGGACGGGATGGTTTTAAAAGTGATTTGACATTTACATTAATAGAGAAAGACCAGTTATTGATACAACTGTTAAATATATACAATATTTTCCGATGATATTTCCTGTTAAATGGAAAATCGCTTAAAGTTTTGAGATATTCTTGAAAATCACAACGATCAAACACCAGGGCGTTACAAATTCTTAATATAACGGTGCAAAATTGTTACATCCTTAGGTTAGATTATTAACATAATCTGCAATGCAAATGACTGCATAGAATATCCGGACTTTACCGTCTCTTCGACAATCCGAATACTCATAGCAATTCAACCACTTGAAATGCTTTACGGGAACTTTAAAATGTTATCGATTGTCTTTGCTGTGATCCCATTAAATATCGATAGTTTACCGTAAGAATTAGTAATTGCTTTTCTCATGGGTAAAATATCAGTGTATCATTAAAGAACGACAACCAAAATTCAATTAAAAAATAAATAGTCTTCTTCTTCAAAATATTTCTTCTTCTAAATAATCGTCTTCTATAGTGGATACAGATTATTAGTATTCATCGTATGAAAAACATGTTACTGTAAAATAAATCCATCATTTAAGACAAATCAAATTGATACCTTACGTAACTAATACACACAACTTTATTAAACAAATACGGCTGAAATACATTTAGTACTATTCACTGATCTCTAATTATAACTTCTGGGTTGTGCAAGACAGCTTGTTGACTTGAAGCCAATTGGAGTTTAAAAAACTATACCCACTGCCATTTCTACCAATATATTTCGTATTTTATTCATGGTAAAATAGGCTGAATTTATTGAATTTGGTTATTTTTAATTATTGTTCCATTGAAAAGCATTTTGAATGTATATTCTTGAAATCCATTTTAACCAAAAATAAGTGGATAAGCAGACAAAGAAAAACTACATGTTTGGTGGCATACAAATTCATTCCATATGTAGAAATATAAAATATCTAAACATATTTAACACTTCTGTAACGGTTTGAGAAGAACTAAAAACCACATAGTCACTTTTAAAAAAGTAGTTGGGATAAAGTAGAGCTGCTTACAGTATGACTTCAACCGCACTCATAGACGAAAATTGCTATGAGAGTTCCAGAAGTTACAGTTATAGTTCAGTGGTACTGACCAATAAAAAAAGTTTTTGATTCCAACCAATCACCTGCAACCGCACAAAATGCAATTCCATTTCTCTTCCCTTCTAATTGATTCACTAATTTCTCCAGTTGATGTTCGGAAACAGAATAATTATCCGCGCCATTTTGCAGAAACATTCGAAGCGGTAATTAATTTCGAACGTCGGCAACTCCCCCCTACCCCCTCTTCCCCACACTCTCCAAACTGTGAGTGATCGAAATGGAAGGATTGTGAGTGAACAGAGCAGAGCTCGGTTTCGAGGCTACAACTGCCCCCTTGCCGGTGTTCGTTATTGTTGATCTGCCTTTAATCGTTTGCGTCGGCAGAGAAGATTGCAGGAAATCCAATCGGCAAACAGTGACTGGCCTCCGTATATTGTTTTGAATGTTTGGAAAGCTTGTGATGAATTCAAGACCTTGATGATTGCAAGTTTTTTCGGTGAATTTGAGGATGAAGCAATGTTTGTTTTGATAGCAATGTCGATTGTAGGAGATAGATAATACAATTTTGAACATTTATGCATGTTTTAATAACGAAAATGAGTGTAATAGTTTTTCGCGATTTACGAATTTGTTAAATTAAAACGAAGCGGATTTTACAAAACTAAACGTTATTATTTGTAAATATAAATCTCATTATTTAATCGTCTGTGGAATAGACACATACATATAATCGAATAAAATTCTATTGTTCCAAACAATTTCTTTGATTTTTGAATTCATAAAACTCTGCTGTAATAAAACATATTTCAAATCTAAAAAATTTAATTATTTTCGATTTTTTTTAAATTAAATACTTTTTTAAATGTTCTTATGAAATGTATTTTTTAAAAAGTGGATTTTTTTTGCAACTTTATTAATTACATTGTAGTTTAGATGTTTAATTGTAATTTCAATATTTCAAAATTAAATCAACCTTATTTATTAAACACAAATAAAAATACAAATTACTGCAAAAACACGCAAATATTAGAAACACAGTTTGCTGTTTTAAACAAACTTACACAATTTTCTAATGTGGATCATGATATCACTTCCAGCGATTTCATGTGTTCATACTAATATACTATTTTTAAATTGTGGGAATATTTTTTATATATTGTATTTATTTCCAAGTACAGTAGAATTCCAATTATCCGGATCAATTGGCACATGGTCCCATCCGGATAATCGAATATTCGGATAACTGTATAATTCACGAAAAAAATATATTTCTTATTCACACAATTTTTTTTTAGTATCAAATGTAATTTATAAGACTATAAAACACGATATAATTTACAGATAACATTAAAAAATACGAATTTGCTGGTTTCTTTTTTTTTTTCTCAAACCGAGAAAATTAGCGATCCGCTTTGTCTGGATCCGGATAACTGAAGTTCAGATAATTGAAGTTCTACAGTATATTTATTTAAGGGGCAATTTTGAACAGGTGTAATTTTAATTAATTAATATATAATGCATTGAGAAGAAGACAAAATGTTAATGTTATAAACGTTACATAATTTAAATGTGCATGCTTTCCAATAACATAAATAGTTCATACAAATAATTATTTTTTATTAATATACACGATATATTTACCGGAAAGCCAAATTAACATATGGTAAATGTGAAGGAGTGATAGCTTATAATTGAGGACTAGAAATGGAAAACGACATAAGTCCCAAAAAGAAAGTTTTTCAGAAGAGTCAAAAACTGAAAAACACTCGCATTTGGTACTTAGGGGGTTCTTCATTTCACTCAAATTTTTTAACTATTACTAATGGAGTTCACACTTTGGGCGTTCTAAACTTTGTTTAGCATGGTCTTTAGGACATTTTTCCGTATAAAATATTTTCGATTTCTTTTTTATACTTAGGTCGTTTTCCATTTCTAGTCCTCAATTAAACTATGTTAATTACTATATACTCGGGAATAACCTAACTTGAGTCTAAAGCAATTGAATATTTTTATATATCAGAGCTTCCGCTTGAGGTTCAACTTAGGTTGTCCCCGAATATAGACAGTGTTAATTATGCTTGAAAATGAATAACAATATTTAAAGGAAATATGCGATTTCAGAAAGCAAATAAGCTGCGCTACATTGTATACTGAATACACTGGGTTACAATCTGCATGTAAAATTATACATTGTTAGTCCAATTGCAATCCGCGTATCGATTGCCCGCTAACTATGTTTACTAAATATTGATATAAGTTAATGAAATGCAGTAGTAATATTGAGTGCGTTAAACATACAGCCCCAATACTATATCTACACATGTAGGGAATGCTCGCAACGATGTTTGCAGATAATGATTTTGAAATACAGTTCATAATACATCAAATTATTAAAACATTACACACAGCAAATATTTGGTATTTGAGTTATATAATTAGGGCATTGCGATTTTCAAAAAAAAATTGTTTATAATTTTATAATTAAAATCTAATAGAAAGAAGGTTTTTGCATAGTTAATAAGATTATGTAGTTTTAAAAACTAATCTTTTATTGTAACTATTAAATATTATTTTTAAAAAAAAGCGATTCTTATAAACTATACATTACCTTGATACCACTATTATAAAAGTAAATTACCATATACTTTCATGAAAATAATGTTAAGTATATTCTCTTTATGCAGTAGTGTTTTTAAAAATTCATTTTTATTCCAGAATTTTTTGATTAATAAGGTATTCATATATTCTGTTGAAAAGTAAACAGTAATCACATATTTAATTTAAATTAAATTATTAGATATATATTGGTGATAAATGTAATGGATTTTTAAACACTAGTTCAGAAATATTGATATAGTTGGTTATGCAGTTAATGAAATGCAGTAGTAGTATTGAGTGCGTTAAACATACAGCCACAATACTATATCTACACATGCAGGGAATATTCGTAACGATGTTTGCAGATAATCATTTCGAAATATAGTTCATAATACATCAACAAATTATTAAAACATTAAACACGGCAAATATTTGGTATTTGCGTTATATAATTAGGGCATTGTTATTTTCAAAAAGTTTTTTTTGTTTATAATTTTATAATTAAAATATAATAGAAAGAAGGATTTCGCATAGGTAATAAGATTATGTAGTTGTAAAAGCTAATGTTTTATTGTAACTATTAAATATTATTTAAAAATAAAAGCCACTCTTATGAACTATACATTACCTTGATACCACTATTATAAAAGTAAATTACCATATACTTTCATGAAAATAATATTAAGTATATTCTCTTTATGCAGTAGTGTTTTTAAAAATTCATTTTTATTACAGAATATTTTGATTAATAAGGTATTCATATTTTCTGTAGTTCATAGTATGTATATTTTCTGCTGAAAAGTAAACAATAATCACATATTTAATTTAAATTAAATTAATAGATATATATATTGGTGATAAATTTAATGGATTTTTAAACACTAGTTCAGAATTATTGATATAGTTGGTTATGCAGTTAATAAAATGCAGTAGTATTATTGAGTGCGTTAAACATACAGCCCCAATAATATATCTACACATGTAAGGAATATTCGTAACAATGTTTGCAGATAATGATTTTGAAATACAGTTCATAATACATCAACAAATTATTAAAACATTAAACACTGCAAATATTTGGTATTTGCGTTATATAAATAGGCCATTGTTATTTTCAAAAAGTTTTTTATGTTTATAATTTTACAATTTAAATATAATGGAATGAGGGATTTTGCATAAGTAATAAATAATTCTGTGAAATGTATCAAAAAAGGCGTGAAAAACTTTAAATGTTTAAAATAAGTATTTAAGAATAAGTCAAATGTGCTCGTTTTTGAATACTTGTGATGATTACCATGGTTCCACATACAAAAGTTTCAATTTTGAAAAGCCATGTAGTTTAAAATTAGTACAATGAGTAAAAATGAATAAAAAGAGCAGATGCTAAGCCTACATAGGTTGCCTTCAAAAATCCCTTTCAATAAATATCGACTATTACAACCAAGACTTACCGGGAATCGAACCCAGATCTGCAGACACCGCTATCCAGAGTCAGATCCGTTAAGCTACCAGGGAGACGTGAAATAGTTATAAACAGAAGTAATGTTAAAACAGTGTGCCAAAAGAATAGGGAATAAGATAATTAAGTTGTAATAACTATGTCTCCATTTAAGAAATCGACATCAAATAACGTGGGAAATCATCTTCTGAAGAATTTTTGAAGTTTGTGAAGTCGCTTTATTAAGATGGCTTGAACAGAAGCTAAGATTACCAATATTAAATCACACTGCTAATTTTTGTGAATATACGATTACTCAAATTTGAATACGAAAATCACTCATTTACGATGCAATTGTACTAAAAAAAAAGAGTACATTCATGTACTCATTTTAAGCACCTTTTTTTTTACATCGTTGTTATTTTCGAAAAGTGCTTTATTCATAATTATATATTAAAATATAATAGAATGAGGGTTTTCGTATAGAAAATAAATAATTCTCCAAAATCAAAAGGGGCATAAAAAACTTTTAAATGATTTCATTAAACATTTTTTTAATTTTTCTGTTTCTCTCTCTCTTCAAACTGTATACATTTCTGACGATATTAATTTGTTTAATCTTATAATAATAATTTTTTTAGATTTATACGTATTTAATTATTTTGAGATACTTATATGAATATTTACGTAGCATATTAGAAAATCCTTGATGGTCTTGCAATATATTATTACATATAAATCTATATTTTACTACAAAATTTTCAGACATATAACCCTAAGTATGCCTGTATAATTTTTTGAGACAAGTTTTATTTTATATGTTTTCAACGTTGTTACTTATGGGCACCTTTATTTACAAGATTGGTTATAAAATGATATTGATGATTTAATTGCATAATCGATAATTTGGTTATAAATCAGCGCCATGGTTTTTTTAAACGTTTGAGCTAATATAACGAATAACAAAAGTAGTTAGAATTTTTTAGTTCTAATATTCCTTTTTACTCATTCCGCACCATCTCTCCCGACTCGTAGTTACATAATACTCGTATTTATAGTTTTGTATTTATTTTATTTTCTTAATAATTAAAGATTGTATGTTTAAGAAAACACGAATCAGAAATTTAAAAAAAATCCTTAAATTTGTAATCTTATAAACTATTGTAATTTCGAGGGGTAAACTTTTAAAATCGCATTCGGAAGACAACCAAGATAACACTAACTGTTTAAATCGGAGAGCTCATAATTCTAGCTGAACACTAGAGGGCGCTGTCATTTATTATGACGAGTACTTTAAAAGATTATAATAAAACATGCGAAGTTTACACGGTGTTGTATATGTACTACAACTTCGACTTGCATATGTACTACAACTTCGACTACCATGTCATTATTATTCTGTGTTGTTTCATGTTGTAGTGTATTCATGTGTGTTTTGTTGTGTCGTTCTGTCAGCATTAAGGACATGTTTGAGTTTCGATACATTGTGTTCATGTTATGGACTTACAAACAAAATACACGGTTTATATTACCACTTTACAAACATTACTAAATTTGCAAAAGTATTGGTGTAGTTGTTTTAAAACGCAAGGAAACTATAAAAAATATTTTTAATCTGCAATGCAAATTAAACATTACAAACAAACAATATAACTACTAATTGACAATTTATGAATTTAGTATCAAACATACAACTTCCCATTTAACAAGTAACATGTAGCAATTAATATTTTGAGGCATATACATTTTAATCAGACATTTTGGACGTTTATGGAAATTCATTGAGGTTTCCGTGTAAGAAAATACCACAACCACGAAGAACTGTGTCACGCCTAAAATATGTATCCCACTTCCTAAAATATGTATCCCGCGTTCTAAAAGATGTATCCCACGTGCTGATTAAATCATTCCCATATGCATCGCACGGTTCCCAGAATCTTAAATATGCATAATACATCGTTTACAATTAATGTTCTTGGGCAACACGAGCGTCTACTGTCCATTATAAACTACTTGTAATCAGGGAACGGTTGGGTTTGTGTCGAGACAATTGAATTACGGTGCTTTCGCTGGGTGTTTTTTTATGTTACTGGGTATTAAGGTTGGCACCTTTTGGATAAAACTACTGTGTTTGTGTTGCACGTTATCGTGAAAGTTTTTTTACTCGGCATCTTGAAAAATTGTAGGATTTTAGTTAGTTAGTTATTTGAAACTATTGACTTTTTAATGTAGTTCTGAAAGACCCTAGCCCCAAATTATAATATTTTATTAATGAATTTAGAAATATTTATTTTTTTCTCTATTAGAATATCTTTGAACAATAATCAAAGAAAAAATATTATTATTATTTTTGCGTTTTTTAAGCTTAATATCCCCTGACGGATTGTAAAATTTCGAATCTGTAGGTTTGTTTTCTCTGCAGGAATGTTTAATTTATATTTTCAACACATTCTATTTTTTAATAAAATACTTTTTTTAATTATATCAGTAGAGAAGGTTTGCAAATGTACTCCTAAAGCTTTAAATTTGAAAATTATTGAAAAAAATAGATTTTTTATCAACTTTTATATTATGTGTACTATTGGAAAAACTGGAGATACTCGAACGGATACACACGTTTGTATCTGTCAGGTATTTAAATATGTTTTTGTAAATATTACTCTTCCTGCAATTTTCAATATTTAAAAAAATTACAATGATTAAATAACGTCATATTATATAGATACTGCAGACGGGTGAAGATAGTTTTGCAAATTTGTGTTTAATTGTTTTAAAAAACTTATTTTAAATTTCTAAACAATATTCACATTTATATGTTCATTAATTTTAAAAATATATTTATATATATATAACTTAATTTTAAGTAGCTCTTCATACTTTTATAAAACAATAATTAAAATTTCATACACTGTTAACAGCTTAATCTTAAGTAAATGTTTTACAAAACCTTAGCGTTTTGAACGTGAATTAAATTCGAAAAAAATATTTTGATTAAATGACAAATAAAGTAATAAGCGAAAAGTAGGTAAGCATATGGTAAATTGTATATAAACATGTAAAAAGCACTTCTATTTCTTCTACTGCTTTAAAATTTTGTATACTCCTTCTTAAATATGTAAAGCATCGTTATGTCTCAAAAAGATAATTTAGCATTTTTTTTCTAAATTTGAGGCTTGGGTCTGCCTTAACAAGTATAAACTCAATGCATTTTTATCACAAATTGGTATTACTTATTTAGCTAATTTCCATGAGAATATTAAATTTTATCTAAAAAATAAAGTCTACATTTTTATAAAACATTATATGTAACACATTTCTTACACCAAAACATACTTAATGACACCAACATATCCTTTATATTTTTATAAAGCCATACCATGTAATTTATAAGAAAATAATATAACGTTCAAAATGCGCTGTTAAGCATTATTTTTAAAATCTAAAATATAATATTTTGTAGTTTATGTTTAAGAAATAACGTTGATTTTATCTTTTTCTGTCCCACATTTCAAATTAAAAGAGATGGCATAAAGTTTAAGATATCATCCATTTAAAGCAACTATTTTATGCTTAGATGGCACATTTCCTTTTTGGATATAAATTCTTTTGACACATAGATCCTTATATATATCTTTAGTTTTTTTTTTACTTTAGCGTTTTGCAATTCAAAACTGCAAACTTTAACAAAATTGTATAGTCTTTATTTTATTCGCATTTAATACAACATTATGGAAGTTGGATTTTTGATTTTAAAAGATGTCTTGCTTTTTCTATGCAAAAAAGGGAAAGGTTATGAATATATTTTGTTAAAAAAAAGTAAATTATTTTTTGAGGATGTATATATTTGTAATAAATATAATAAATCTATGCTAATAATTAACTTTAGAAACATTTTTAGGATATATAAATCTATGAATAAAACAAATAATAGTTATACAAGAATATGTATTCTTTATTTTCTATGAATGTTAAATGTATGTTCACTCGATTATTTTTATGAAAGTATAACTGTGTTTAATAAATAATTTTTACGTTCACAAACTATTAAGTACTAATTTGTATATTAATAGCAAATGCACAGTATATTAAAAATGGTAATGTCATTGTAAACAAATAACCAACTATAAGGCGTATTGACTAAATAACTATTCAAGGATAGAACATAAACATCTTTAATCACATATGCCTAACATTACAATAATCTCGGGGAGGAACGAAACCTTAAATACGCATCACCGTAAGAGGCAGTTACATGACTGAAGCTTTCCTGCGCAGCGGGAAAGACATAACATATGTAGAGGGCGTTACAATCGTAATAACGGGAACAATATATAGACACGTAACGGGAACATGAAAATATATACAGGTGACGGGGACATGATAATAGGGCAAACATATAAGATAATAACATAAATGAATAACGCTGGTTACATCCTCCCCCTCTGGCTCCGACGTAGTCCCGACGAGGGGCCAGCACCAGTTCTTTTGGGTAAGTTTGGTGGCCGTCCTCGCTTTCGCAACGGATTGCAAGGACGTTTGATGGGGTCCTGGGTGTAGGCCTTCAGGGCAGAAGTGTGGTACACGCCCAGGGGCACTTGGGGATTGTCCAGGCTTGCAATTTCGAATGTGGATGGTGATCTTTGTGTAAGGATGACATAGGGTCCATCTCGTCTGGGCATAAACTTTTTGGATTGTCCAGTGGCAGCCTTGCTGACGGGATGCAGGGTCACATATACTTTATCACCTGGAGCATATGGTGGAGCCGGATTACGCCTTTTGTCTGCGTAGATTTTTCTTTTGTCTTGTTGGGTTTCGATGACTTCTTTGATCTGGGCTGTGAATCTTGAGAATTTTTTAAGGTACGGTGTTATTTCAGGGACGAAATTGTCGTTATCGATCACTCCTCGGATGTCGTTAGTCACGTCGTCTGTCGTCCGCAATTCTCGTCCAAAGCTGAGAAATGCTGCTGTCTGCCCAGTTGATTGGCACTTTGCTGTGTTGAGCGCAAAACGGATTGCTGGCAGTTTCTCAGACCAGGATCGGTGTTCGTCTTGAACCAGGTTTGCAAGACGAGGTTTAAGATCACGGTTTTTTCTTTCTACCGGATTTGCTTGAGGGTGATAGACCGGTGTCAACGTTTGGTTGATGTCTAGCATGCAGCAAAGTTGTTGCATTACGGCAGACACAAACTGCGTGCCGTTGTCGCTTATAATTCTACGTGGGATTCCGTACCTCAATAATACTTCTTCTAGTAGTGTAGTAGCACACTCTTTCGCAGTTGCAGTGGGTAATGCGAAGAGTTCAACCCATCGAGTGTTGACATCTTCGATGATGAATATCCATTTCTTACCATCTCTGCTTTCTGGTAATGGGCCAAACAGATCGATTGCAAGAGTCTCGAATCGTTGGGCCGGAACGGGAGTTTGCAACAAACCAGCTGGCTTTTGGTTTGAAGCTTTGTATCTGTTGCACTCTATGCAGTTTTTTACATAGTCCGTGATAAACTTCCGCATACCTGTCCAATAATAGCGCTTTGCTATACGATCGAATGTTCCTTCGGCTCCATAGTGGCCTGCTGTTGGAGCATCGTGATGATCTTTAAGGATGGAGTTTACTTCTTGAGCCGGTATGACCGGTTGTGCTTCGTCACTGTCCGAGTCTGGTGCATATCGGTAAAGCACACCTTGATTCATCAGGTAACCACGATCAGTCCAGTTGGCGAAGTCTACGTTTTTCTCATTGCTTTCGAAACAACGAATTATCTTCTCAACTTCTGGGTCTTTAAGTTGTTCTTCTCGGAGCTCTTTTGAAGTATGTGAGGGAACGTCGATGTGTATGCTACACAGTTCACATGAAGGTTCGGCATGCTGACAAGCTGGTCTTGACAACATATCAGCGACCACGTTGCATTTTCCTGGGATGTACTCTAACTTCAAATTGAAAGATTGAACTTCTAGAGCCCATCTTGCTAATCGTCCCGTAGGAGACTTCAAACTCATTAACCACTTAAGAGGTTGGTGGTCGGATGCAACAGTAATCTCTTGACCTTCAATGTAGGCACGATACTTCTTTAAAGCCCAAACTACAGCTAAAGCCTCGCGCTCTGTAGTCGAATAGTTTCTTTCGGCACTAGTGAGTAAGCGACTGGCATACTCGATAGGATGTTCATCAGATCCGGTGCCTTGTAAGAGAACTGCACCAAGGGCATAACCGCTGGCATCAGTCCGGAGAGTGTATGCTTGACTTGGATCACTTTGACGAAGGATCGGTGGACTAACCAAAAGTCCTTTCAGAGTCTTGAAAGAAGTTTCTTCCTCTGTTCCCCAATTCCAAATGACATTTTTCTTAGTAAGATTGCTAAGAGGTCTTGCTACTTCTGAAAAGTTTGGAATATATCTTCGATACCAAGAACAGGTCTGTAGGAAGGATTGTACTTGTTTGTCGTTCTTCGAAGTTGGTATCTTCAGGATAGCCTCAACCTTCTCTGGATCAACTTCGATTCCTTTGGTAGTTATCCAGTGACCTAGATACTTAACCTTTGGGCAGGCGAATTGACATTTCTCTCTATTTGCCCTCAAGTTGAACAGGGAAAGTCGTTGGAAAACTTTCTTGTGGTCTTTTAGGTGATCTTCAAAGGTAGCGGATAAGACAATGATATCGTCCAAGTAGACTAGTATCTTTACATCCGGCAGACCACTTTTAAATCTGTCCATCAGCCTCTGAAATGTAGCTGGCGCATTTTTCAACCCGAAAGGCATTCGGTTGAATCTAAACGTTCCGAACTGGGTTGTGAAAGCCGTCTTGTCTTTATCCTCGGGATGCACGCTCACCTGGTGATAACCTGACCTCAAATCAATAGTGGACATGTAAGTTACATGTTTGGCGTCATGGATAAGGTCATCGATCTGTGGTAGAGGGTAGTGGTCTGCAACTGTCACTGCATTCAAGCCGCGATAGTCAACACACAGTCTTGTTTTTCCATTTGGTTTGGGTACCAACACCACCGGAGCAGCAAAGGGTGACTCGCATTCTTCGATTATTTTCTTTTGCAAGAGGTCATCCAGTTCTTTTTTCAATATTTCCTTCTTCGCAGGAGAAACTCTGTAGGATGGATAAGCGACTGGAGCATGCGTTCCCGTATTAATGCGGTGCTCTATGAAAGTCGTGCTCTCTCCCCCTGGTTTGAAGCTTTCCTCGAAATCCTGAAGCAAATTATTGACCTGGAGCCTTTGCTCGATGTTCAAGCTCTCGCCTTCTTCTTCACGGAGATTACAGCTGTTTATGGGAAGAGTTTCGACAGGTTGCTGAGACGTCGATGTAATGTCATTCCCAAAATAAACCTTTCGGCGAGGGTTGTCACAAAAGTTCCACCTTTTGTTTCTTATGTCGAGAACAATTTCCGACTTTTCTAGGAAGTCTGTTCCTAAGAGAGTTCGATTTCCTTTTGCATTTGGAAGGGCAAGGAGATCCAGAATGATTGTTTTGTTTTCAATCTCAATGGACACCGTGGCTGTGCAAGCCTCTTCAGTAGTTTGGTAACCGTTTGCCAAGGTCATGGTTACTGAAGTCTCCTGGAACTCCACTCCTTTTCTCTTCAGCAGGTTGTAGAGGATCTCACCAGCGACTGATCTGCTGGCACCTGTGTCTGCACAAACTCTGGCTCGTACACCGGATATGCACACATCAATCAGTGCAATAGGGGACATCTTGGAATGGCAAGTGTACATGGTAAGTGAATTTGCAGGGAAATTCTTATTTCTCGCCGTTGGAGAGCATGTCGGACACTTTGCCTTTATGAAACCAGGTCTGGAACATCCATAGCAGTATATGGCAGGCTTGTTCTCTGGATTAGGATTTCTTTCATTTTGCCTTGGCTTTGGATTCTGCGCCACTTTTCTGAAGTTTCCAGTATTAAATCTTGGACTGGACCACTTCTTGGTATTCGACGTAGAGTCATTTCTGTTGTTTGGACGAACCGTCTCGTAGTCATCTAGCTTTTGTACTAGATCTGTAGTAGTCTTTATTTGTGTCCAGTCATCGATGAAGTGCTCTTTGACTTCTTGTGGAACACGGCGTTTAATCTGGTCTGTAACCATCAGATCAGACAATTCTTCAAAAGTTGTTATCTCGAGACCTGTAAGCCAACCTTGAAAGTAATTCCTAAGTTCGTAGGCGAAATCTGTCCAAGTGCCTTCTTGACATTTCTGTTTTGTGAACAATTGACGAAATTTTTCTGGAGTGAGTTTATAGCGCTTTAGAAGCAGCTGTTTCACTTTTTCATAATCTTGTGCAACTTCTTCGACTTCTCTTGCAATGATCTGAGCAATATCATATGGCAGCAAACCAATCAGATGAGAGGCCCAGAAAGTCCTTGGAATCTCAGCTCTGTGAGCTTGTCGCTCGAAGAGAACGAGGTATAAGCTGATGTCATTCGTTACTGGATCGAATCTCTGGATCAGCGTCTGCAAGTCCAATCTTGGTTTGGCTGCTTGAAAACCATCGTGCTGGGTAAGAGGAACTTGGGATCGTGTTGCCTCATCCTGGAGTTTCAGCTTCTGAAGTTGGAATTCGTAATCGTCTTTTCTTTTCCGCTCTTCGTACTCCAGTTCCAGTCTTCTTTTTCTTTCTTCAGCTTCAAGGTCTTCTTTCCTTTTCTTATCTTCAATTTCAAGGTCTTCCGTCCTTTTCTTATCTTCAATTTCAAGGTCTTCCTTCCTTTTCTTATCTTTAATTTCAAGGTCTTCCTCTTTTATTCTTTCAGCGATTATCTCTTCAAACCTTGCTTGGACAAACTCTAAATCGTCCTTATATGCTTCACTCTCTTGTATTCTCGTCTTCAGTTGAATAACTTTCAGACTATCAATACCATCCAAGTCCAGTTCAATTGCCAGCCGGACCAGGTCAATCTTCTTTCCTCGTGCGAGAAAAGCCATCGTGGGATTTCAGTCTAGTTCTTTGTGAGTTCAGAATATGGCAGTAGATAACAGGCACACAAAATAATTACCTCAAAGTCCTAGAGCTATTTCACAGTTCAATGCACTTAAACTCACTACAATTACCCTACCATGAAATATTAGCACTCAAATCGTCTATAATTATTTTTCAGAAAACCAATTAATATCAGTTAAAATAATATTAAATCATTTAAACTATTATAAATTTATTGTAAACCATTATAAAATCATTCCAACTATTCATTTATTCAAGCAAATAACACTATGCAGTATTAAATCTTTTCAAGTGTAGATGACACTGTATAACACCCGATCTCTAGTTAAAATGCACTATTTCTATGGTACCATTTCAATATTAGATTACCAGAATACCAAAATATATTTTAACATGATTGAACAAATTTATAAGAAGAATCAATTTTGTTTAAATTATTTAGAAATCTTTGAAGTACTTAAATATAAAATCAAAACAATAGCATTAACAATTTCCATTTAATGAGGAATCAATTCAAGTGTTCTTTCAAAATAAATTTTAAAAACAACATTAAATAATTAATAATTAGTTAATGCCACTAATTAAATTAAATAAGCACTATCACAAATAAAACTTCCTGCCAATAAAAATATCTACTAATCTGAATCACTCTCAAGAACACATTTATTTCTTATTTTTGCATGTAAAACCACATTCTTTTATTTTTCCCGAAAAAGAACAAAATAAAATAGATAAAACCCACAATCAGAATTTTCAAGGCCAGCAATAATTTCAAATAAAAGAGAACAGAAATAAAACACTCTCAGTTACGTGGAGAGGAGGGGGGGGGAAATTGCTTTTCTCCGAGCGTACGAATTTTGAAATCGCAATGCGAATACGATTGCCAGAATCGGTGTTTACAAAACCAAGGCGGTTCCCAGTTTAAAATTCAGTGCCAAAATACAGCAAACCATTGCGGTTAAATTCCAAAAGACTAGTTAAAATTAAATCAATAGAGATAACACTCCAAACGAGACACAGCATACGTGTTATGCAAAATTGTCTCCTCACAGTAAACAGGATGTATACTGAAAACGAAACTTTGCGTTTCAAAACTTTAACCTAGCCTACAAATTAAAAAAATTATAACACTGAAGAGAAAACAAAATAACACTTATCTTAAACATCCGATGACATTCCTTCTTGCCTGAAGAACAGAAATATAGTTCGTTTAGAAACGAACTTCAAAATGGCGGCCCTCGCCATTTTCATCAATCGGAACGAAAACCTAAAAAGCGAGCCATGCAATTGCTGTTCTTACAGTGTTGCCCCACGTTGGGCGCCATTTATAAGGCGTATTGACTAAATAACTATTCAAGGATAGAACATAAACATCTTTAATCACATATGCCTCTTTAATCACATATGCCTAACATTACAATAATCTCGGGGAGGAACGAAACCTTAAATACGCATCACCGTAAGAGGCAGTTACATGACTGAAGCTTTCCTGCGCAGCGGGAAAGACATAACATATGTAGAGGGCGTTACAATCGTAATAACGGGAACAATATATAGACACGTAACGGGAACATGAAAATATATACAGGTGACGGGGACATGATAATAGGACAGACATATAAGATAATAACATAAATGAATAACGCTGGTTACACAACTGGATTGCTCCCTGAAAAGCTAAAGCTGTCAACTAAGCTATTTTATTTTTTAACTAATATATTATGTTCACATCTTTGTCACACCAAATATTTTAAAATTGAATAAAAAATAATTAAAAAAATATATACGTTGGCATGTAAGATATGGGGTAGTCACAATTTTTTTGGTAATGTTCATTGCTGGGCTGTTTAACTACTCATAGTAAACCATTATTTTATTATATTTTAATTACTGTAGTTGTTTCTATTAAAGTAAGTGACCTGATTAAAATATGAAAGGAGTAGTTGGGTAATAATAATGTTTTATTATGTCAATACGTCTATATGTGGTGCATCTAAACAATGTAAATCGCCCAACAATTTGTGACATTCCTTTAATTACAAAAACGTTTAAGTTGGTTGTAAAATACTGTAAAAAGTAATGCTGTAAAAATAGCAGATATTCTACATTAAAAACCACATACGTGGTCTTTAATGTAGAATATCTGCTATTAAACGTTTTTGTAATTAAAGGAATGTCACAGATTGTTTGGCGATTGACATTGTTTGGATGCACCACATAGTTTGATTTTAAAAGTGTTTTGTAATTTAATTTTAATCAGTAAAGCATTTCTTACAAGTATATCCATGTTACATAATTATGTTGTAAAATAAATTATAAATTATGTTGTAAAACAAATTATACTTATGTTACAAAACAAATTATACTTATGTTACAAAATAAATTATAAGTATGTTGCAAAATAAATTATAATTATGCTTTAAAATAAATTATAATCATGCTGTTGATTAAATTATAATTATGTTATAAATAAATTATAATTATGTTGCAAAACAAATTATATTTATGTTACAAAATAAATTATAATTATGTTGTAAAATAAATTATAATTAAGTTTTAAAATAAATTATAATCATGTTGTTGATTAAATTATAATTATGTTATAAATAAATTATAATCATAGTCTTGATAAAATTATAATTATGTTGTAAAATAAATGTTAATAATGTTGTAAAATAAATTGTAATTATGTTGTAAAATAAATTATAATTTTGTTTTAAAATAAACTATAATTATGTTGAAAAATAAATTATAATTATGTTGTAAAATAAATTATAATTATGTTGTAGTACAAATTATAATTATGTTGTAAAATAAATTATAATTATCAAATAAATTATAATTATCATATAAAATAAATTATAATTATTATATAAAATAAATTATAATTATGTTGAAAACTAAATTGTAATTATGTTGTGAAATAAATTATAATCATGTGGTTGATTAAATTATAATTATGTTATAAATAAATTATAATCATAGTCTTGATAAAATTATAATTATGTTGTAAAATAAATTTAATTATGTTGTAAAATAAATGTTAATAATGTTGTAAAATAAATTGTAATTATCTTGTAAAATAAATTATAATTTTGTTTTAAAATAAACTATAATTATGTTGAAAAATAAATGATAATTATGTTGTAAAATAAATTATAATTATGTTGTAGTACAAATTATAATTATGTTGTAAAATAAATTATAATTATCAAATAAATTATAATTATCATATAAAATAAATTATAATTATTATATAAAATAAATTATAATTATGTTGAAAACTAAATTGTAATTATGTTGTGAAATAAATTATAATTATGTTGTAAAATATATTATTATTATGTTGTAAAATAATCTAACATAATCAACGAAACAAACTCCGGCGCTTTATAGGCAAGCAATCTATTTCGCAAGAGGAGTACTTTAAATGATTTGTTGCCCCCAATTGAAACTATTAAATGATACTACACTATATCTATATGCGGATTGTTCTGAGTAATAATTTCAATAACTGAAATGTATTATTGAAATTAAATTTACTGATGTCTGCTTTTAATCGAATGCGAATCCATTGTCATTGAATAAACCTTTGTAGGTTTATCATAAATGATAAACTAAGGATGTAATCAAAATGATACCACTAAGATAACATACAACAGAATATATATAGAAACCGTAATATTTAATATAAATATTTGATAAATCAAATGAAATAAATTATATTTATAAAAACGTAAACAACCTAAATGTTAAAACCATATGAATAATATTTGTAAACCTTTTCCAAAACGTACAACGTAGGATTATTAATATGTTTCGGTATTTATATAAAATATGAACTTAATTTAAAATATATTTATATGTATAAAAATGTGGATTAAAGGAATATGTCCGCAAATACACTGTATAAAATTCACAGCCTTTTCTGCAAATAGAGGAAAATGCGTCAAAATTACGTATTCAATAAATTTTACAGCAAACCTTAATATTTATCCAAACAAAATAATTAGCTGTACTTAACGTAAAAATATAATTTTGGTGTCGTTCGGTTATTTACTATTTTATTTTGTTTACTATTTATTACTATTTTTCAAAGCAATAAAATATCTTTGTATATTTTTGATGATAATGTGTCTCATTAAAATCTCTCCTCTCTAAAGTAAATTACAACATGACATATTTAAAAGTAATTAAACATTTTGTTTAGAATTTGAATACATTAAAGTAAAGGAATGTATAAGATAAAGCTTTAAATTAATATTTTCCATTATATAAAGAAAAAGTACATTTTTAAGTTTTATTTCGAATAAACAAAAGTTATTTTAAAATAGTTCGTCAACTTTTAGAATGGTTTATAGAAAATGATTATCTCATAAAACGGGTCATTAATAGTTAAACAAATGTTTTATTAAATTTAAAACACTATTTATAATCAAATATTATTAACTTTATATAATAATAAACTTACTATCCTTATGCAATGCTTTGATGATTTATGGAAAATCCCAAAAATATCACTGTTGAATATCATTGCAAGTGCTAAGAGAGTTTGATATATTCAAGAATAATAAAAGGGGCGCATTCGTATTAACATAATAGAGGGCTGCCTATGAATTTTGGGCGCAAATTTAAATATAATTTTTGGAAGCCTTATATTGTAAATGTGAATTATGTGCACATTTGTGTTGTATAGTTTAGAAGGAGACTGTGCTGTTTCCGGGGTATGAAAATTAATGGGTTGTTAATGGAATATGGTATTGTACTATTTCAAGAATGACTATGCATTACATTTTGAGCTTGGGATGTGACAGTTAGTTTTGAATGATTTTAAACAAAACGTGCACTGTAATAAAATGTACTTAAAAATAAGTACCTGGATATACTCATTTTTCCTTAGTACCATCTTCAAAAAACGACCTGATAAACATAAAATAGTTGTTCAGAAGATGTTTTCCCCCATTTTTTTGCGCCGATTGCTTAAATGGAAAGTGAGTTATTGCAACTAAATTATCTTACTTGTCATTTTTTGGCACACCTTTTTTACATTCTTTAAGTTTATAACTTCTTTACGTCGCCCTGGTAGTAAATGCAACGCATACGGCTCTGCAACGCATAATCCTGAGGATCTGGGTTCAATTCCTGATAAAGTTGTAATTGTCGATATTTATTGAACGTGATTGATGAAGGTAGCCTATGTAGGGTAGCATCTACACTTTCTCTTTATTGAACTGAGTTTGTGTACATGTCTTTTTCAATATTGAAGCATTTGTCTTCGGTGTCATGGTGAGCATCGAATGTACTCAAAAATGCGTACAATTAATTAAAAGTTTAATTAATTTATCAGCAAAAATTTAACAATAATCGCAAAATGCAGAATTTGAAACACTATTCACCGGTAAGGCCTACACTGTAAAAAAAATCGTAAAATTTACGGTTTAAAACCGGTATCTGGATCTCCAATTTATAACCGTAAAATTTACGGTTTAAAACCGGTATCTGGGACTCCCTTTAATTTTAAACGGTTTTTATTCGTAACTAGCTGTGTGCGCAGCTGAGACCCCTTACAGCATATACATTATACAAAAATAGTTGTCCCGTCGAGTTTTGAATCATCAACTAATTGTTCTAATTTGTAACACTCTACCGACTAAGCTGCATAAGATTGGTTAGTTTCCTTGCAAGGTCGTTCCTGATCCCTAAAGAACGCATTCACTACGGCCCTACGATTTCTATTGGATTGAAAATTTAAACATTAACTAAAATATAACTAACTAAATTGTTTTAATTCTTGCTCTGAGGTACATAATTATTTGTTGAATATTAGTTATGTTTAAAATGTTAGTCATTTCCGTGTGGAGGACATACAAACTATGTATTTTATTATTATAGATATTGACATAATACTATCATAATTTGGTAGGTTTACTTCCACTATTCCACTAATATTATACAGTGTTTACCTATAATAATAACGTATAACAATTATTGGATATTCTATTATAAAATATTAATACACGAAATGAAATAAAATATTGTTTTTTTATGTGTTATTTTTATACTCGAGATCAAGATCAACATCTAAATAACTAAAATTAGTTAAACTTTACTATTACCATTACTACTGAAATCCGTTGACTAATAATACCATAAAGATTGACACCATCCATTGGATTGCTATGAAACAAGTGCAATCATGTAATTACTTAGTATCAAAATAGACACGGATATGTACTGAGAACCCATTGATTAGACATCACCCCCCATGATAAATTCCATGTCCCCATTTCAATTTCGACACGAATATAGTTAGGCAAACTATCCCAAGCCCATAACCATCCGAGTGTATTTCGCCAAAATGAAAGTTGACGAGCTGAAATACGGGCTCATCCAGGTAAAATTATGATCATATAATTAGAGAGAGTGACATTCCGATATTAACGAGGAAACGTCGGGAGCCATTTTGAAAATGAGGTTCTCACCCTCTTCTTGTGGGGCGATAGATAAGGTTTGGCAGTTGAGGCGAAAAGGAAGATGAATCCCGTTTTGTGGCAGGGATGGCTTAGTTCGGGTTTTGTGGAATTAAGGGTTGGCTTAATTGAGGCGTTTGAATGGTTTGTCTGATTGGTGGGGGTGGTAGTCGTTAAATTTTATCTGTGGGGGAGGTTAATGCGCGATTAATTGTGTGGACGTGTGTGTTTCAAAGTGAATTGCAAATGGTATGTGTCTTGTTGTATTACCAAATCCATTGTTAAACATTTCAGTTCGACTTAGCATCATATCTTAGTGCTATGCAGCAATTTACACTATATTATGGTGAGTGAACCAATAATCCCTTTTCGGAAAAAAGCGGAGGTTTCACCAATAATTGATTCAACCTCTTTAACTGCAACCGAAATTTTTGCTGTCGCTACATCAACAAATTAAGCAATCCCATCCAAGAAAGACAACGGCGAACAAGGGCATCCGTGCACCAGAGGACAAAGGCGTTCAGCTATGAATCAGAGGATTCCTAGTACGAGACTGATCGGTGACATTTACAAAAGAAAAGTAAAAAGTTGTGATCTTGCCATCTTCGCTACAAAAATACTACTACTAAAATACTAATGAAAAACAAAGGGATGTTTGAGTTTTATGCAATTTTATGAGTTTTGGTGCAACGTTTCGTCACTAAATGTTACAACGTCACACCGTAAAATGGTGAAACTAAGCACCAAATGTTGATTGCAGTGAAATGGGTCACATTTTGGTGCAAGTTCGTAAGAATTTTTAAGAACGTAGCTGTTTGGACCAGCGTTGTAGGGTAATGTGTTAAAACATATTCATAACAAAATTGAGTGGATACGCAGACTCGAGCCCGTGAGCTATATTCCATAGTCCAAAGTTCCAGAGTTCTGTATGTTATGAATGGTTGAGGATACATAGTACTTCCCAGAAAACGAAAGTCAGCCTCAATCCTTTATCAGAATTAAGAAAGTAAAGATTCTATTGATGACAATTACAGTTTTTGAATGAAATAATCTATTGCGCGCGATCTATCTGGCGATCGGAGTGTTACCAGCTTCGCTTCTCAAATACTAGGAAGTCATCTAAAATAATCCGACAAATTATACAGGTGTGTATAAGGAACTGGTGCACGAAAAACTTGAATGGGGCCCCATTCCCTGCCGCCTATTGAGGTTGCGTCGGGTGCCAGCTGAGATGTTGTCTTGGTCATATGACCATGGTTCAAAAATAAAAGGCATCGTCCCCGCGTCTTTCCTATTAGATAGGACCCGAACCGTCGGCAGTAGCCCACTTTACAGCTCTAGTGCGACGTTATTCAAACAAACCAAGTTATTAATACACATAATCAGAGTAATTAAAACCCCTTATATGGACCCCCTATGGAAATCCGATGAAATGTAAATATACGACAAAAATAATTTCATATAAAATATATACATATATATATATATTTATTAATATATAAACCAACATATATCCCGATATATTTACATCGCAGCATAACTATTTACAAAATCTATCATTTCTTGTGTCATCGCCTATATTTCATTGTTCACACATACAACAACTCCACACTCGAATCTGAAACAGTTGCATCTTATTAATACACATAATCAGACTAATTAAAACCCCTTATATGGACTAGGACACTTTAATCCGATGAAATGTAAATATACTACAAAGATATTTTAACATACATAGATATATTTATTAATATATAAACCAAAGTGTATCCCGATATATTTACATCACAGCATAACTATTTACAAAATCCATCATATCTTGTGTCCTCGCCTATATATTTCATTGTTCACACACACAACTACTCCACTCTCGAATCTGAAACAGTTGCATCTTATTAATACACATAATCAGACTAATTAAAACCCCTTATATGGACTAGGACACTTTAATCCGATGAAATGTAAATATACTACAAAGATATTTTAACATACATAGATATATTTATTAATATATAAACCAACATATATCCCGATATATTTACATCACAGCATAACTATTAATAAAATCTATCATTTCTTGTGTCATTGCCTATATTTCATTGTTCACACATACAACAACTCCACACTCGAATCTGAAACAGTTGCATCTTATTAATACACATAATCAGACTAATTAAAACCCCTTATATGGACTAGGACACTTTAATCCGATGAAATGTAAATATACTACGAACATATTTTAACATACATAGATATATTTATTAATATATAAACCAACATATATCCCGATATATTTACATCACAGCATAACTATTAATAAAATCTATCATTTCTTGTGTCATCGCCTATATTTCATTGTTCACACACACAACAACTCCACACTCGAATCTGAAACAGTTGCATCTTATTAATACACATAATCAGACTAATTAAAACCCCTTATATGGACCAGGACTCTGTAATCCGATGAAATGTAAATATACTACAAAGATATTTTAACATACATAGATATATTTATTAATATATAAACCAACATATATCCCGATATATTTACATCACAGCATAACTATTTACAAAATCTATCATATCTTGTGTCATCGCCTATATTTCATTGTTCACACAAACAACAACTCCACACTCGAATCTGAAACAGTTGCATCTTATTAATACACATAATCAGACTAATTAAAACCCCTTATATGGACTAGGACACTTTAATCCGATGAAATGTAAATATACTACAAAGATATTTTAACACACAGAGATATATTTATTAATATATAAACCAAAGTGTATCCCGATATATTTACATCACAGCATAACTATTTACAAAATCCATCATATATTGTGTCCTCGCCTATATATTTCATTGTTCACACACACAACTACTCCACTCTCGAATCTGAAACAGTTGCATCTTATTAATACACATAATCAGACTAATTAAAACCCCTTATATGGACTAGGACACTTTAATCCGATGAAATGTAAATATACTACAAAGATATTTTAACATACATAGATATATTTATTAATATATAAACCAACATATATCCCGATATATTTACATCACAGCATAACTATTAATAAAATCTATCATTTCTTGTGTCATCGCCTATATTTCATTGTTCACACATACAACAACTCCACACTCGAATCTGAAACAGTTGCATCTTATTAATACACATAATCAGACTAATTAAAACCCCTTATATGGACTAGGACACTTTAATCCGATGAAATGTAAATATACTACGAACATATTTTAACATACATAGATATATTTATTAATATATAAACCAACATATATCCCGATATATTTACATCACAGCATAACTATTAATAAAATCTATCATTTCTTGTGTCATCGCCTATATTTCATTGTTCACACATACAACAACTCCACACTCGAATCTGAAACAGTTGCATCTTATTAATACACATAATCAGACTAATTAAAACCCCTTATATGGACCAGGACTCTGTAATCCGATGAAATGTAAATATACTACAAAGATATTTTAACATACATAGATATATTTATTAATATATAAACCAACATATATCCCGATATATTTACATCACAGCATAACTATTTACAAAATCTATCATATCTTGTGTCATCGCCTATATTTCATTGTTCACACAAACAACAACTCCACACTCGAATCTGAAACAGTTGCATCTTATTAATACACATAATCAGACTAATTAAAACCCCTTATATGGACTAGGACACTTTAATCCGATGAAATGTAAATATACTACGAACATATTTTAACATACATAGATATATTTATTAATATATAAACCAACATATATCCCGATATATTTACATCACAGCATAACTATTAATAAAATCTATCATTTCTTGTGTCATCGCCTATATTTCATTGTTCACACATACAACAACTCCACACTCGAATCTGAAACAGTTGCATCTTATTAATACACATAATCAGACTAATTAAAACCCCTTATATGGACCAGGACTCTGTAATCCGATGAAATGTAAATATACTACAAAGATATTTTAACATACATAGATATATTTATTAATATATAAACCAACATATATCCCGATATATTTACATCACAGCATAACTATTTACAAAATCTATCATATCTTGTGTCATCGCCTATATTTCATTGTTCACACAAACAACAACTCCACACTCGAATCTGAAACAGTTGCATCTTATTAATACACATAATCAGACTAATTAAAACCCCTTATATGGACTAGGACACTTTAATCCGATGAAATGTAAATATACTACGAACATATTTTAACATACATAGGTATATTTATTAATATATAAACCAACATATATCCCGATATATTTACATCACAGCATAACTATTTACAAAATCCATCATATCTTGTGTCCTCGCCTATATTTCATTGTTCACACATACAACAACTCCACACTCGCATCTGAAACAGTTGCATCTGATAATACTGCAGTGCGTCCGGCGAGAACCATTATGGCATTGCGTCTAAACCGGTTCTCTCCGGAAACAGCGCATAAGTTCGATTTGATGTTTCCTCTCCCCGCAAACGATGAGTGATGACCGCTGCGTTTCATTTCGCTCTGCCCCATTTTACCCCTGCCCGCTTTAATAATTTGAAGCCCCCTCTTTCGATTCCATTTGAATGCCCGGGCGCGTGAAGTTTCGCCCGGAGAGTGGATTGCGATAATTGGAGTTGAATGGCCCGTACGTGTTTCTTTTATTTTTGCGTGCGTGTGGTTAGTTTTATTTCATTTTTTTAGAGTTGATTATACAGTAGACGCTCATTTTTTTGGTTGACGCTCGGCACTTTGACGTCAATCTTTACCACTCCCTTACATTCAATAAGCATGTGTATAGCATTAATGAAAAAATAGAAATCACGTGGAATGCCAACGAACCTCTAATTTACGAACACTCTCGATTTTACGAACTAGTGTCTGGTCCCAAACGTGGTCCCATAGGCATAAAGTTGTTTTTAATTCCAATTTACGAACTAAAATTTTGAAAAATCTCTTTTTTGCGAACTCATTTTCATACTTCGCTAACGTTTACCTGAAAGTTTAAAAGCTTCTATCTTTAGGGAGTAACAAAGCTACACATACAAAAATTTCAAGGCCATTCTGAGAAAATTTACAGGGGTCAACAGCAGGTGGGTAGAAGGCATGTGATTGGAGAGTGGCACTTTGACGTCAATCTTTACCCCTGCCTTACATTCAATAAGCATGTGTATAGCATTAATGAAAAAATAGAAATCATGTGGAATGCCAACTGAAATTCTATTTGAAAATATTCCCAGTTGTTCCCAATAGTTGGTGGACCACGACCCGAGGGTCCGTGGGTCGACAGGGGTCCGTGAATCACCCAGAAAAGTGTACACTGTTAAAACTAGGTACTCAAAAATAAATAAAATTTACTAATTTTTGAATACATTCGTTGTTTATCATTGGCTTCGAATACATAAGTTTCATTTTTGAAAAATACATGTACTCAAAAGGAGGACAATGAGTAAAAATGAATAAAAGGGGCAATAGCTTGCCTGCAGAGGATGTCTTTATAAGTCACTTTCAATAAATATCGACAATTACAGCCGAGGCTTACAGGGAATCAAACCTATATTCTCAGGCACCGCAAGTCCAGTGCTTTCTCCGTTGCACTACCAGGCGATGTGAAGCAGTTATAAATAGAAAAAATGGTAAAAAGTTGTGTCAACAGATTGGAGAGTAAGTCAATTGAGTAGTATTAACTCAGTTTCCATTTAAGCAATCGGTATCAAATAATGTGATAAACCATCTTCTGAACAACTATTTAAAGTTTGTCAGGTCGCTTTGTTAAGATGGCTTGAAGAGAAGCTGACATGAGAAATATTAAATCGATCTACTGATATTTGCGAAAGTACGTCTGCTTAAATTAGTTGGTTGGTTGGTTAATTAACGCCGCACTAGAGCTGAACAGTGGGCTATTGGCGACGGTTCGGGGTCAATCTCGAAGGAAAGACCCGGGAACACATACACATTCACACACATTCATACATGCACCTCGTTATTTTAGAACCATGTGGTCAGATGACGAGGAAACACCTGAACTGGCACCCAACGCCTTCAATAGACGTCGGGACTTTGGACCCCGATCAGATTTATCGTGCACCAGTCCCGTATACACGCCAGTATAATTTGTTGGATATTCCGGACGACTTTCTAGTGCTTAAATTAGAGTACGTCGTCACTCATTTAAGAATGCTTGTTTGTTTAAATAACGTCGCACTAGAGCTGCACAGTGGGCTATTGGCGACATTTAAGAATGCAATTGTACTCATATAAAAACAATTATGTCCATGTACGCAATTTAAGTACTTTTCACAGTGCAATAGGTTGTTCGTGGTCTCCCGGGGGTTGGTGATAGGGTTTCCATAGAATCACATACAAAATAATGGTATTACTGATTTAATGGTTTGTTTTGGTTAATTTACGTAGAACTAAAGCTGCAGGGTGTTATTGGCGACGGTTCGGGGCCTATCTCGAAGGAAAGACCCGAAAACGATGTCTCTTATTTTTGAACTATGGTCAGATGACAAGGAAAACACCTGAGCTGGCACACAATGTCTTCAATAGACGTCGGGACTTTGGACCCCGATCAGATTTATCGTGTACCAGTCCCGTATACACGCCGTTAATTTTTTGTGGATGTTCTGGAGGTCATTCTAGTATTTTGATAGCGAAGTTGGCAACCCTCCGAGCAATATCACTACTTTTTTTACTATTCTGTCGGTGCGTGATTTTCGCAAAGGAGTAAAAAGTGTATAACACAAGTTTTCCGACAACGCTATTGAAATTTTGTAATCTCCTGCATGCATTTTAGCGCGGGTTTAGAAATTATTTTATCTTATCAAACAACTAGCAAAAGTACCCGTTCTTCGCACGGAGATAAATAAAATAACGACAAATGACAGAAAATATATAAATTTCCTCTCCTCCCAGTGAAAATCGCATATACCATTTTAGAATTCCACCTGAAAAAAGTTATAAAGCTGTTTTTTTTAATTTAAAATATTTTTATTTTAAATAAATTAGAAGTTAAAAAAGTAAAAATATATCTATACTAATTGGTTGCTAATACTCCGATAAAAATCCTATAATTTCTAGTTTATCTCTCATAAGGAATGGAGTTTTAAAACGTAAACATTCCTGCACAAAATTATTTTTAGAAATAAATATGGAATTTCCTTTCGGTAAGGTATACGTAATTGCATGAAATCCCATAATTTACTTTTAGCGCATTTTTCTTCAAGTCGGTTTTCTTTTTTTTTTAAGAAAACTTATTTAATTTTTCCCTTTTTAGTTTTTAATTTAGCGGGGGGCTTCGCCCCCTATTATTATTCACCAAGAAATTCAAGTAACAACTTGTGCTTAACAATGTATATTGTAAAACAATTCCTATCAATGCTGGTTAAACGAAATGTCATTGTTGTAAACTTCTGTTAAACAATGAAAATATTATGAAATCGGAAACATTGTTTAAAAAATCTCCTGTTTATCGGAATTTCCGGATATTTAATAGCCGGAAAACTAATAACGTTTTGCAGATTTTGTCTAAGTGGATTTTTCTCTATCAAACAAAAAGAGAATTTTCGAAATCGGACAATATTATTTTTCAAACGGTCCAGTTAATTGGGAATTTCGGATAGTTAAATGCCGGATAACCGGATATTTTTTTTCAAATTGCTCCGCTTTGAAACATCCCCTATCAAACAACAACAAAAATTGTGCAAATATCTGATTTTGAACCAAAGTTCTGCGCGAACATACATAATTTTAAAAAAAAATACATAAAGGTCGAATCTATAACCTCTCGACTTGGCGCGCGGTTTGGCGATTTTAATTTAAAATTTCTGGGGGTTTTATTTCGGAGTTTTGGTTGTTGCGCTTTTTAGTCGATTAAAAAGAATAATCACCTATTTTATTTTTAAGTAAATTTTTTTTTTATTTACCGATGAATGTATTAAAAATTCGGAATTTACTCCTTTTGTTAAACCATTTTTCCTAAAATTTTGATTTTGTGATACTATTATTATTGAATTCGCATCGAAAAATGCCTGTCATACAAATATTTATTAAGTTTCCACAGCAAATTACAGCCAAGATGCACTTTATACAAAGAATAAACTGTTATAACTTGGTGATAGTTTAGCAAACGATGCAGCATACTATAATCTCACCATGTACTTTCAATAATTCTACATTTAATTATTAATGATCGCCATTCAATGTTTTAAAAGGAAATATTCATTGGCCCATTAAATAAAATATTTTTTAAATTATCAGTTGGTATCTGTTAAATTTTATTCTTTAATAACATTAAAAAGTCTAATAGAGTTGAAAATTCACAGTAAAACCAAGCTTCGTACATTTAAAAAAAAAATACATGCATAAACTATTATTCATATAAATAAAATGGACGTTCATACACAAATTACTTGCATTTTGGATTAATTGTTTTCAATAATTATTAAATCAAACACAACCTATGACGTAATTTTAATAGTGTGAATAACGAAACATTTTATTTTAAATTGCAAACGATATTTTCATCCACGTTAAGTCAATGGAATACATTAAAATAGTTATAACATACGAATGGAACAACGTAGACACTTAGAAATTATCACAAAAAATGCCTAATGTTTTAAGTAAAGTGCTGTGTAAATTTCATAAAGCTACATTTTGTAGTTATGGAGTATTCCGTGTAAATACCGGCATTCTAATTGATTAATATTTTGTATATTACAGTTTTGCTTTTCTCCGTTGATTTTAACTGATTTTACAGTTGCCACTTAGTGAAACTTTGCTGACGTACGCTAAAAAATGATCGCCATTAATGATCTCCATAACATTCCAATGGAACATCGTAAAGACTTGAAAATAGTCACGTTAAAATTCTTATTTTTTGAACTAACTATTCTGTGAATTTCAAAGCTCTGCGTTGTGTAGTTACGGAGCTTATTTTATACTGACAAACAATCAAACAAACCAACATCCGGACATATTTTGGAAATTTCTGCTTTATAAATAAGATTATGTATACAACTGATTAACGGTTTCTCAAATTTACGTTAATAGTTAAAAAGAAGCATGTGAAAAATAACTTTAAAATAGTATTTTCTTTAGCCCCTTATTGTCATCTCAAAAATCTTAACACCTCACTGTCATTATAATACACCGTAACTTAATGTAACAAACCTGCAAATATGTTTCGGAATTAATGCTTGAATAATGTCCTGACAACTATGCGTATATTTGTAACGCATCTGTTTACTCGCCAGATTATATATTTGAAGAATTTTAAAATCTTAAATAGGTAATATTAGTTTATGCAGATATTTGACCAAAAAAATGTTAATATAAATATATAATATAATATAAATATATATATATATATATATATATATATATATATATTAATAAGGAGTCTGAAACTACTTTAATTAAAATAATTGTAGAATACACGTTCATTAAGTTCTTTATACTTTACGAGAACATTGCTAAACAATATAAAATACTACAGGTATTTCATAAGACTGGTGTCTTCAACAGTGTGATATCACAGATAATCAAAAAAAATTATTTTCATTTTTTCCAACACGCAGCAGTTGTTTAAAATCATTTGCTTTATCTTTAATCCTATTGAATTATTAAAGTAAAATAAATGTTTAACGTTTTGTTGTAATGAAATATTAAAGTATCGAATAATGAAATTAAATGTTCATAGTGTTCATTACTTATTAATGGAAGCAATTAGGCATAAAAAATTTAACAATGAACAACAATACATGTTTGTAAGAAAATGGAATATTTTTAATTTGAATGAACTAAGGAAAATAATTTATTAAAAAGTTTATTTTAATTGCGTTAACAGCAAAATTACATTTATATAACTTAAAACCAGTTTTTCCTTTCAGTCTGTTTCCATTCGTATATATAAGACTAGAGTCCCAAAATCCTGATTTACTATGCTCACTCCAAAACAAATTTAGTATTTTACTGAAAGTAAATAATAAACGTATCGTTTAAGTGAATAAAGAAATAAAATGCTACAAAGAAAGAAAAACAGTTTTTTTTCTTCACCTATGCTTTGAAACATTTTGTTTCATTTGGTATTTCTACACTTCTTTTCCCACGGTATTTGTTGTGCAGTTCAAATATTAGTACATCACTTGCAAGGCTCTCTAGGGAGTGCGTACCGAACTTGCTTCCTTTCTTTCGAGAAATATCTGATAAATATTCAGTGCCTTTTATCCATTGTAAAATATAATGTACTTAAAGGTTTTTATTTTATTTGAGAGTTGGCGATATATAGGTTTTTATTTGTTTAGGAAGTGGGAAAAGATTATTTTATTTTTTATTTATTGTTTGTATATAAACATATTTTAAGCAAGTATGGGGGTTTTACAACAAATTATCTATGTTTTTCAAATATTTATTTAAATAGAAATAATGTGGAGTAAATATGGTTAACTAAGCGCTATTTAAACATACACTTGCTAAAATAACGTATACATAATTTAAGCGACATTGGTTTAAAAATGTTTTCCTAGTGATAAAAGTAATAAAACATTATTTTACTTCAAATTTTTCTCATTGTTATTGAACTGCGTATAGTGTATATTCTATACATATTTTTAATATTACAAAATCATTGGATTTAATTATATATACCCTTAAGTGTAAGTTAATAAAAAATGATTAACGTATATGAAATGTGGTTCACGATTAAAATATTCAGTGTGGTACGGGATTAACTGATCCCGTAACGCATTTGTGGATAATTACTGCAAGGGTTAAGTGACCCCATGTCATTTTTGCCGATAATTACAGAGGGGTTAAGTGACCCCGTGACGCACTTGCGGATAATTACTGCAAGGATTAAGTGTCCTTTATCGTACTTGTGGATAATTACTGAACGGGGTTAAATGACCCCATGTCGTATTTGTGGATAATTGTTGCAAGGGTTAAGTGACCCCATGACCCGTGTAGCACTTGTGGCTAATTACTGGACGGGAATTAGTGACAATTGCGGATAATTACTGCACGGGATTCAGTGACAATTGTGGATAATTACTGCAAGGGTTATGACCCCGCGATGCACTTGCGGATAATTACTACAAGGATTAATTGACCCCGTGTCGTACTTGTGGATAATTGTTGCAAGCGCTGAGTGACCCCTTGTCGCGCTTGTGGAAAATCCTGCACGGGGTTAAGTGACACTTGTGGATAATTACCGCAATGATTAAGTGACCCCATGTCGCACTTGTTTGTAATTAATACACGGGGATAAGTGACATTTACGGTTAATTACTGCAAGTGTTAAGTAACCCCGTGCCGCACTTGTGGTAAATTATTTCAAGAGTTAAATGACCTCTTGCCGCACGTGTGTATAATTACATCAAGGGTTAAGTGACCCCAAGTCACACGTTTGGATAATTAATGCAAGCGTTAAGTGACCCATGTCGCACGTGTGGATAAGTACAGATTTAATCTTCATCGCTGATCGTGTAAAGTGCGGACTCGATAGTACTATTGAGGCCGCACTGAAACATATATATATATATATATATATATATATATATATATATATATATATATATATATATATATATATATATATATATATATATATATATATATATATATATATATATATATATATATATATATATATATATATATATATATATATATATATTCTTATTAAGAAATACACAGAACTTAGTGTATTGTTGTAATCCAAATGCATGACTAAAACTCATCAACACATATAAAACATGAGCTTATTTTATGTCACATACAAATCCTTTCACTGAACCAATTTGCACATTTTAATAATTTTCAAAATGAAGTATTAAACAAAAGTTGTTATTTATAGTATTATATTTACTATTATTTTCTTTTGAAAATATTCAAATTACATCAAAAGTGGTCCCACTTAAGAGTGAAGTTAAGAACTTTTTCCATTTAATCTGATTGTAAATCACACTGCATTAAATACGCACACTTGTGTGTTTGGCTAGTTTGACTAGGGTCATATAACTATCTATAACTAAATATCCAGTAAACATATTTAATAAATAATCGGTTCAATACATTTACATTCATAGCGATTTAATATTATCCACGTCATACGGAAGCAACCTAGAAACATATTTTGCGATTTAAAGTCTTCGTATCAATTTTATTATTTCAAGTGGAAACAAAACTATTTTAAAATAGGATCAAATAAAATGCGTCATCATTCTTACTTAGACGAATGTTCAAAGTTTAACGTTGCTCAAAATGGCTGAAGGCGGTTTTCGAAAAATCTTTCAGCCTCACGAAAAAAGTTGAGTCCGTTTTCCCAGGAGGACACATGGAATAAAATGATGCTTTTATGTTTTATTGGAACATGATATCTGCCTGTAAAATCCATACAGAAGAAGATTTTAGTTTAAATTCATTTAATGATTCTTCATGGATATTCAAACTACATGGATATTCAAACTACATGGATATTCAAACTACATGGATATTCAAACTACATGGATATTCAAACTACATGGATATTCAAACCACATGGATATTCAAACGACATTGATATTCAAATGCCATGTATATTCAAACTACATGGATATTCAAACTACATGGATATTCAAACTACTTGGATATTTAAACTACGTGGATATTCAAACTACATGGATATTTAAACTACATCCATATTCAAACTACATGGATATTCAAATGACATGGATATTCAAACGACATTGATATTCAAATGGCATGGATATTCAAACTACATGGATATTCGAACTACATGGATATTTAAACTACATGTATATTCAAACTACATGGATATTCAAACTACATGGATATTCAAATGACATGGATATTCAAACAACTATGATATTCGAACTACATGGATATTCATACTACATGGATATTCAAACTACATGGATTTTCAAACTACATGGATATTCAAACTACATGGCTATTCATACTACATGGATATTCAAATGACATGGATATTCAAACGACATTGATATTCAAATGGCATGGATGTTCAAACTACATGGATATTCGAACTACATGGATATTTAAACTACATGTATATTCAAACTACATGGATTTTCAAACTACATGGATATTCAAATGACATGGATATTCAAACAACATTGATATTCGAACTACATGGATATTCATACTACATGGATATTCAAACTTCATGGATATTCAAACTACACGGTAGTCAAATTATAAGGTTCACTATTTAAAGGTGTATGCGGCTGAAACTAATGATAAGTAATTATATAATCTTTATTTAAATGTGAAGTATGTAATGTTGAATTTAAAATTGCATAAGACTGTTAGATATGTGGTTGACTATTCAAATACCGGATAGCTTTCTTGGAGATCGAGTAATTGCGTTTTTAATTATGTGATTCTGTACTATGGTTAAAGTATCGGGATAACACATACACAGTGTTCCGGGTTCGATTCTGGGTGACTGCAAAACACATTGCGCTACATTGGTGACCTGACTACGGATCAACGTAATTTTCAAACAAATATTCGTGGCGCCATCTACATTCATCCACCTCAACTTCTTTTCCGACATACATACAAAATCACCAACCTCTGCACTGTGATAACACTTTACGGGTATAAATCATTCGTTCTTCCGTCTGAGTCACTGGTAATGGATACTCTGGCGGTCAATTCAAATACCCGATGCTTTTCTCGAGCTAGAGAAATTACTTTAGGCTGGCGGTTAAGGTAACCGGCGTAACACACAATGTCCTGAGTTTGATTCCGCTTAACTTAAAATTGTGATGCTATATTCATTTCTCAGAGGATTAAATGCACAATCATATATAAAGAGAGAAAATAATATATTTTTATAATACTGTAAATTAAAATTGGAACAATTTTTAAATGAATATTGTTAATTTTAAAAGATTGAATGATTTAGAAGAGAAAAACACATATATAGAGATAAAGACAGTAAATCATTATAGGGAATAGTAAGGAAATAGAATGGAAAGAGGATGAACAGAAGAATCTTATTAGACCTCGATCCTACTGTTTAACTTCAATTTATATTACTACTTTTTAAATTATTCTAAAGAAAAGAAGAATTTATAAATACAATTTTATTTTTTATCCTAACTTCGACTTCCAGCCAGTCTGCCAGACGCAAAACTAAAATCCCCAGAAAATTGGAGAAAAAAAACTAATTTAACTACTGCAAATCTTCATTCGCTTTCATCAAATCCAAAACCACATGGCTCAAAAACTACATCACCCAAACCAACTTTAACAACAACAAAAAATTCCATATGGCAGCCACACACAATGGAGCGTCTTACTCGGACAAATCCAATTTTCTCCGTTATTCAGTAAATAAACTATTCAGTCTTTTACGAACTAATACAGTTTCCCGCTGCAGCTTTTTTTCAGCTGCCCCCTCCCCCCAAAGCAAGCTGCAATAAATATAGATGTCAGGAGCATCCGGGCTCCTTGCAAAAGGAAGTATATCCTCCTGCTACCCTTGGGATCAGGGGGAAAATGTTACGTCGCTGTCTGCTCATGAATAACGAATACAAAACATACACAAAGGGAAACTATTCATTGGGTTTAGGGCCCTTAGTGACTGGAAAATCATTTGTTTTGCCCTGTCTATGCCGGACTGTGTCGTTCCCTTTGAAGAGGTAATTAATTCGTTAGGGGTAATTGGTATTAGGGAAAGGTAGTTATGTTGAATGAATTATGGATTTCGTATTGGGAATGGGAGTTGCTAGATAATTAAGGAATGGAACTGAATAGTGTATGGAAAGGACTAATCTAGTTAGTACGTCAAGTAATCGTTTTTTTGTGATTTTCAAGGAAAGTTCTACTATTTTTTTTTAATGAGAATAAACAAGGGTGTAGAGCATCGGTTCTTAACATGTAGTACGCGTACCCCTTAGGGTGCGTAGGGGTACGCAAAATAATATTAGTAAACAGTAAAGAAACGTACTTAAAAATGACTACCTACCCAGCAAAAAAAGTCAGCATAAAACCGTCATAAAAATTTTTAAATTGACGGTTTTATGCAGGAAAACTACAGTTTTTTTTGACGATCTATAAAATTAAAGGTTTTTGTTTCAATGTCCTTCATAAAAACTGTAAAAAACCATCATTAACACCCTCAAAAAACCTTCAATTTTTAATCACAAAGGGAAAGTGCAGATATTTTAAAGGTTTTATGCAGGAAAATTAAAAACTTTAAAAAAAACTGTAGTTTTTTGTTTGAATATCCTTTATAAAACCTTCAAAAAACCCTCAATTTGTCAATTTTGATGAAGGTTTCATGCTGACTTTTTTTGCTGGGAAGGTTATGTTGAATGAATTATGGATTTCGTATTGAGTATGAGAGTTGCTAGATAATTAAGGAATGGCATTGAATAGTGTATGAAGAGGACATATCTAGTACGTCAAGTAATCGTTTATTGTGATTTTCAAAGAAATTTCAACTACATTTTTTTTACTGAGAATAAACAAGGGTGTATAGCATCGGTTCTCAACTTGTGGAACACGTACCCCTAAGGGTATGTAGGCGTCCGGTTAGGGGTACGCGAAAATAATATTAGTAAACTGTAAAAAAACGTACTTAAAAATGTGTACCTGAATCTTCTCGTTTTTCTTTAAATACTTCGAGCATGAATGGACTGTAGTAGAGGGAATATGACGTCATAATTGTGAAACCATCATCTAAGACCGAATGGCCTCAGACACGTGAATTCTTTTCAAAATTATGAATTAAAAATACTCGCGTTTGGCTGATGAATTGGGAAATGTGTAACAGTGAAGATTTATGAATGGAATGACGTAATGAACCACGTGTCTGAGGCCATACATGTTGGCCTCACTTTGATGTTAGCTAGATTATGACATTATTTCTCCTGTACTATGAAGGATCGATTCTCGAAGTTTCAATCCAATTGCATCGTAAATGAGAGATACTGTACTCAAATTTAAGTAGCCGCACATTCTGAAAAATGAGCAAGTGATTTAATATTTATAATCTCAGCTTATGTGCAAGTCATCTTAACAAATCGACCTGACAAACTTAAAATAGTTGTTGAGAAGATGTTTTTATACATTATTTGATGCCGATTGCTTAAATGGAAACTGAGTTATTACAACTCAATTACCTTACTTCCCTTTTTTTGACACACCATTTTAAAATGTCTTCTGTTTATAACTTCTTCAATTCGCCCTTGTAGTTTAACGGATAAAGCTAAAAACTGATATGCCTGAGGATCTGGGTTTGATTTCCGGTTAGTCTTACTGTAATTATCGAACTTTTAAGTTAAATTAGTAACTTGAATAAAATAGAAAAAATACCAACCTTAAATATTAAAAAACTTAAATTCATTTGATTTTTAATAGAAAATATTTCTTCCTCAAAGCAAGCTGCTATTCGCCATTTTAAAAAATCAACTAAATTATATTAGTTATATCTTTCGATTTAGAACATCTTCTAATATTAATCTTAGTTTGTTTTGATTAAGGGTCATATGATGTATTTACTTTATTTATAATTTGTTCCGCAGACAAAATTTTATTATCCTTTAAATTATTCTATCTAACTTCGAATAAAACAAGAAAATGGTGGCCATTTTAACATCGAAATATTACATCGAAAAATAAATCAACCCTTCCCATTTTCCTAAAAAAAATGCATAAAATAGCTAAACAAAACAGTTATGAATAAAATTATATAACTAATAAAATATTACTACAATAAAAAAACCTAACTATAATTTGGAATTTTGAAATTCTATGAATCTGACTATTCAAATTTTCAAAATCTAATTTGTTTTGCATTTATAAACATCAAACTTGAATTTATATTCAATCCATTTTAGTGTAATTTGCTTAAAATTTAATAATAATGAATAACAATCTCGGAATTTCTATTACTTGTTATGTCATGAAAAAATGTATTACCTATTTTATGAAAGTACCAAACAAAATTTACATTTTCCATGTATATTGAAATTTATTATAAGATAATATTTTTTTCAAAAAGTAATCTAATGCAAATAATTTTATCGGTACTAAAGCTATAAAGAAAACATATTCCGAAACTGTTTCTTAAATTTTTAATGTAGACATCATTTTTAAACTATCTTTGAAAATAACTTTTCTTTCTTAAGAAAATATTTGTTATTTTTTAAACTAAAGGCATCTTTTGAACTCCAAATACAGTAGATTTTTAAAAAAATCCATGTTTCAATTTAGAATATTTAGAATTATTACTCGATAGAAGTATAGATGGATAAAATAAAATATAAATGCGATTTTAAACATTATTTTTTTAAACAACTAAGTACTATTTTATTTGAAGTGCTTTTAAACTATGACCCGCATATTCAATTTTTTTTTTTTTTTTAATTTAGTAATTATCTCCAAACACACAGTAAAAAAAAGGTACTTAAAAATGAGTACCTGTACATATTCGCAATTGCATCATAAATGAGCGATGACGTATTCATATGTAAGTAGTCTTACTTTTTCAGAATGAGTAGTGCGATTTAATATTCTTAACATCAGCTTCTGTTCAAGTCATCTTGACAAAGCGACCTGACAAACTTAAAATAGTTGTTCAGATGATGGTTTTTCACATTATTTGATGTCGATTTCTTAAATGGAAACATAGTTAATACACATTAATTATCTTACTACTCATTCTTTTGGCCACCTTTTTAACATGTCTCATGTTTATAACTTATTCAAGCGGCCTGGTAGATTATCGGATAGAGCTCATCCAATCGAAGCACAGTTATTTATTATTCTACCTTCATAAATCACTTTCAATAAATAACAACAATTACAATCGAGACTTACTCGGATTCAAACCCAGATCCTTAAGCACCACAGTCCAGAGCTTTATCTGTTAAACTACCAGGGTGTCTTGAAGAAGTTATAAACAGAAGACATATTAAAAATGTGTACCAAAATAATGGGAAGAAAGATAATTAATGTGTATTAACTACGTTCCCCATTTAAGCAATCGACAAACGAAAAATGTGGAAAACCATCTTCTGAACAACTATTTTAAGTTTACCGGGTCGCTTTGTTAAGATAGCTTGCACAGGAGCGGAGATTATCGATATAAAATTGCACTGCTTATATTTGAGTAAGTATGGTTATTTAAATTTGAGTACGGCATCGCTCATTTACGATGCAATTGTGTTGAAAGAAAAACGAGTAGCATCAGGTACTCATTTTAAGTACCCTTTTTTACAGTTTGGAGGTTCTTGGAGTTCGGTAAGGTTTTCGTCACATTATCACTTGAGTACCTATCACATCTCACTTATGCACTGCAACTCCTACTACCCCTGTAGCGCCCTCTAGCGGTCATCTTGAATTTCGAAAAAACCTATAGAAACCCTTAGTTGTATCTTGACTGTAAGAAATCTCATTTGTCATGGAATAGTAGAAATACGTTTTCGAAGCAACTTTTTTTCACAGTAAATTCTGGTACTAAATCTAAGCGACTTGTTTAAAATATAAGCGAATTAAGAATTTTTTTTTATTATATCATTACCGCTAAATGTTGTACAGCCAGCGCCCAATAATTTGAGACCACCCTATATTTCTAAAAACAAAATCGAGTGAACCAAAAGATGTCTTACATGCTGTGTCATACAACGTTTTGATTTTTTTTTTCGCCAAGAGATACATGAAACAGCCTAAGTACGATTAGATGAACTTCCGATCATTTGTAGCGAAGTCGTCCTTCTATCCTCATTCGGATTTCATGTCTACAATTTCCCCTCATAAAAGAGTGACGGAGTAAAAGGAAACGAAATCATCCGGTATCTGGGTCGGGCACTGCTCTAGAACTCTTCAAAACTCCGGCACGTATTCCCTAACCTTTCCTAATAATTGACTCCATGTGCCCGGATGGAGGGAAAAAATATAGGGAAAAAAGTCATTTATCTGTTCGGATACAAAACGGATTGGAGGACTAGTTTTAGCAATTTATCGCCCTTTTGGCGTTTTACGAGTGTGGTTTTGGAATAGAAAATTGGTTTGGGTATTTGTATTTATGTAGTAGACTCAATAATAAGTTAATAAATATGAAGCCATTCGTTGTTAATATTTAACCCTCTAACATATAAGCAAAATTACGAATCTGTAGGTTCGTTTATACTGCAAGAAAGTTCAATTTAAATTTCAAACACATTCCTTTTTTTTATAATTTATTTTTAATTATAACAGTTTAAAAATCCTCCTGACGCTTTAAATTTGAAAATTATTTAAAAAAGGAGTTTTTATCAACAATTATAATTTTTATACTACTGAAAAAACTGGAGATACTCGAACGTATATACACGTTTTGTATCCGTCAGGTGATTTAACTTACTATTGATAGATACACGTTAAATATTATTTTGAATTGATGTCCCATTTATTAATATTTTAATTTATATTAACTTATTTTCGTGAATCACGATGAACATTTTTATAGCACAATATATATTTTTCAAATTAAGATATACAACTTTCCGCAACTATGTGATTTTTTTACAAATGTATACCTACAATGGCTAGCAAAGTGCCTAAAAATCTGTTATATAAAATATAGTATATAACTTCCGTATAAGCTGTTATATAAAATATCGTATAAAACTATCATATAAGCTGTTATATAAAGTATCGTATAAGCTGTTATATAAAATATCGTATAAGCTGTTATATAAAATATCGTATAAAACTGTCGTATAAGCTGTTATATAAAATATCGTATAAGCTGTTATATAAAATATCGTATAAAACATCGTATAAGCTGTTATATAAAATATCGTATAAAACTATCGTATAAGCTGTTATATAAAATATCGTATAAAACTATCGTATAAGCTGTTATATAAAATATCGTATAAAACTATCGTATAAGCTGTTATATAAAATATCGTATAAAACTATCGTATAAGCTGTTATATAAAATATCGTATAAAACATCGTATAAGCTGTTATATAAAATATCGTATAAAACTATCATATAAGCTGTTATATAAAATATCGTATAAAACTATCATATAAGCTGTTATATAAAGTATCGTATAAGCTGTTATATAAAATATCGTATAAGCTGTTATATAAAATATCGTATAAAACTGTCGTATAAGCTGTTATATAAAATATCGTATAAGCTGTTATATAAAATATCGTATAAAACATCGTATAAGCTGTTATATAAAATATCGTATAAAACTATCGTATAAGCTGTTATATAAAATATCGTATAAAACTATCGTATAAGCTGTTATATAAAATATCGTATAAAACTGTCGTATAAGCTGTTATATAAAATATCGTATAAAACTATCGTATAAGCTGTTATATAAAATATCGTATAAAACATCGTATAAGCTGTTATATAAAATATCGTATAAAACATCGTATAAGCTGTTATATAAAATATCGTATAAAACTATCATATAAGCTGTTATATAAAGTATCGTATAAGCTGTTATATAAAATATCGTATAAGCTGTTATATAAAATATCGTATAAAACTGTCGTATAAGCTGTTATATAAAATATCGTATAAAACATCGTATAAGCTGTTATATAAAATATCGTATAAAACTATCGTATAAGCTGTTATATAAAATATCGTATAAGCTGTTATATAAAATATCGTATAAAACTATCGTATAAGCTGTTATATAAAATATCGTATAAAAGTATCGTATAAGCTGTTATATAAAATATCGTATAAAAGTATCGTATAAGCTGTTATATAAAGTATCGTATAAAACTATCGTATAAGCTGTTATATAAACTACCGTCTGTGATAAAAACTATCAAGTATATTCGAGGTGTACACTGTAAAAAAGGTACTTAAATAAGAGTTTCTGAACATACTGTATCACATATTTAGCTGAAATGATATAATAAAATTTTTGCTTAATTAGTTCGCTTACGTTTTAAACAAGTTGCTTATATTTAGAACCAGAATGTACTGTAAAAAAGGTACATAAAAATGAGTGCCTGATGCTACTCGTTTTCTTTTGTGTACAATTACATCGTAAAAAACCGAAGACGTTATCAAATTTAAGTAATCGTACTTTCTCAAAATCAGCAGTGTGATTTATTATTTATAATCTTAGCTTCTGCTGAAGCCATATTAACAAAGCGACCTGAAAAACTGCAAATAGCTTTTCAGAAGATGGTATTCGACATCACGTGTTGCTTAAATGGAAACTCAGTAATTACAACTCAATTTTCTTACTCCCCATTCTTTTGGTACCCTTATTTAACATTTATTTAATGTCCTTTCAGTAATTTCATAAATGCATGGATATGAAATTAGATTTAAGTGTTTTACATGAACAAGTAAATAACAAATTTGTGGTACTTTTTTCAAATTTGTAGATATTGTAATCTTAAATTCCAATTAACCTTCACACTATACGACATAAGTCAAGAGTGTCATAACATTGTTACATAAACATTTTGTATTTTGTCAGAAATATATATTTTTATATATTTAAAATTTCTAAATACTATAAAAGTGTATAAGAAGTGTAAATGTGTTTTATAAATACTTGGACATGAAATTAGATTCAGGTGTCTTGCATGGCCAAGTAAAGAATGACAAATTTGAAGTACTTTTTTCAAATTTGTAGACATTGTAATCTTAAATTACAATTAACTTTTACACTATACGTTATAAGTCAAGAGCGTCATAATTTTTTTACATAAACAGTTTGTATTTTATCAGAAATATATATTTTTATATATTTAAAATTTCCAAATACTATAAAAGCGTATAAGAAGTGTAAGTGTGTTTTATAAATACTTGTACATGAAATTATATTTAGTTGGTTTCCATGACTAAGTAAAAATGAACAAATGTGTGGTTTTTTTTTTAAATTTGTAGACATTGCAATCTTAAATTTCAATTAACCTCCACACTATACGACGCAAGTCAAGAGCGTCATAATTTTTTTACATAAACATTTTGTATTTTATCAGAAATATATATTTTTTAAAAATATTTAAAATTTCCAAATACTATAAAAATGTATAAGAAGTATAAGTGTACACTGAAGTGAAAAAAAAATTTAAAACGAACAAGCAAAGTTTAATTTTCCACAGTACAAGTACCAGCCATTTCCCAGAAAGTTAAATTACACTTGGCGAACTTTTCACGGCGAGCCGGGACGTGAAAAAGTTGGAAACCTTGAAATGATGAAGAATTATTTTTTCCCCAGATTAAGAAACCTTTTCCCTTTTTTTTACATGGGACTCCCAAGTCACCCCACTCTCATTAAATGGGGAAAAACTCCGGCGATGGTTGCAAATGGAGGAATCGTGCGCAACAATCTCATTGAATCCGTGAGTTCGCGTAATTAACTTTTGAGATATGTGCTAGTTGAAAGGGATTAGGGCTAAATATAGCTTTTGGCAGAATATATTTTTAAGGTCCCTTATCTTAAAAGATATATTCCGTTGTTCGTTCTCTCAAAAGTAACGCTATAATTTTTTTAGAATTCTGCGATCGTCACATTCTTCGATTTGATAATTGTTTCGTCATTGAATCGCGTGACTTTTGTAGAAACAAGAATTTTCAAATGTTGAACGAAATCCATTTACTCATATTACTTTTTGACCCTTTCCTGTGTCATTTTTGCTTCTTAAACATATATTGTCAAACTAAAACCATTTATTCTTGGTCGAGTGAATAGAGAGTTTGGCTCTGGATCGAGAAGTCCGCGTTTCGAGTCAGCTCGTTGATATTAAATTGCAATATTATTTTAAATCTATCTCATATTTGACGAAATAAATTTCGTTAAAAAACGACAACATACGTTTCCTCAATTTAAAAAAAAATATTTAATCGGAGGATATAGTAGGCGTATGTTTTGTTCAAAACGACAAGAAATTTCGTCAAATATTACAATGAATTTTTAACATAGCAATGTCAACTATGGTCCATTAATACCATTAAAACCCTTTTTGATTAGAAACATTTAATTTTTATTTATTTATTTACTTTAGGATAGTTATACTCAAATCTTGACTAGAAAACTTTCAATTTAAGGCTTATAAGTTTTGAGGCTTATAAACAAAGCATTTTTTCAAGTTAAATATCCATTCTTCGAACCATTATATATAGAAATTGATCTATATTCTTTAACATAGGACAGCTGATTGATTCTTCATCCATAATCTCATGTTAATACTAAACAATCACATTTTAAATATTTATCCATTTGAATTCGTGCCTGAGATAGTGCATCCAGTAATATCTAAATTTCACAAATTAGCTCTAATGTATAAAAATAATCTTAAAAAGAACAATTGAGTTATTGAATAGAACAATTGAGCTAATAACTGAGTCTTTACAACTAAACTATCTTACATCCATTTCTTTTGTATGTAACCAGTGGAACTTATTAATGTTCCACTGGTTGTTTAACGGATAAAACACTGGACAGCGGTGCTGAGTATCTGGGTTTTATTCAATCTAGATCTGGGTTCGATTTATTGGAAGCTATTTATAAATGCAGGCTCAAGCATTTACTCAATTTTGAGTACATGTCTTTTTCAAAATTGAATCTCGTGTATTCGGAAGCATAATAAGCATCGAATGCTTTTACAAATGAATACACTTTAATTATGTTCAAATACATATTTTTAACAGTTCACTCGTTGAAATCCCCACATCGAACTGACACCCACGTCCTTATAAAATTTTCCTTACATTCCAATCAATTTCATATAATCAATCCGTTTACCCACATGCGTGTCCAACAAACGTCAAAACTTATCCAATACCACTAAATCGCCGACGGAATCTCGTTCGCTTTATTGATACATAACTCGCGCGCCACATTTGTCGCCAATGTGCGTTCCCGCCAAAAATACCCCATCTTTCCCACATCATTTCGCGCGCGCGGGAAACAACTTATTTTAATTACGTCACTTAGTTAGTCGCTGCCGTAAGGTAATTAGGTTAGGTTAATGTGAGTGAGCATCAATTACATGCCGAGGTGAGAGCTGCTGGGTAATGGGCTGTGGATTATACACAGCCATTTATGTTTCTAAGAATATTAATACGCGTCTGGGAAGCCTCATCTGATGAAGTGTTCTGAGAAGAAGAATATACTTTGATTCAAATTAGTGATGGACTTTATTCCTGTTTGGTAAAAGCTTTGAAGCTCATATAACGAAGCGTTCGATTTAGGATCCAACCTTGTAAAATGCGTTGATGCAATTTATTAATGTCGTGGTCGAAATGTGATCCGGTTGGGTTGAGTGTCCCCGCCTCTTGTTGACCCCTAAACTGTGGAAGTTACGAAAGTGGAGTACCAGCTTACATTCCGTATTAGTCATCTACCCTACTTAAACATTTCTAGAAAGTGTTCCCTGGTCTTTCCTTTGAAATAAATATTGAAATACCTATAACTCCAGTGCAACATTAAGGCTAAACACCCACTAGCGATAATTGCAATGCAATTAGCGCTCGGCGATAATGTATTGAGTGACTAAAATATCACTCAGCAACAGCCCAGCAATTAGTTTAATTGCATTCGACTCAAAACTGTCATGTTTCAGAATTCCAAATTTCCAAAATAAAGATAAAAATTCGCAATCCATACAAAATCGCCAAATTGTCGATTATTTGCCAAAGTTGTTAGCGCGGCATCGAGCGAATGGATATTTTGTCCAATAGTTTCATGTCCGAGAATTTCTGCATAAGAGGATATAATTTTAGTTTTTTCAATTGCAAGTTACTAAATAGTTTAGTTGCATGTTCAATACAATCATAATTTAACAAAATGGTTGAATTAACGTAGCGCATGAACTACAAAATGTGTTATGAAATGTATCCCACTCCTTTAAGTCTAAAAATTGTTGTTTTGTATAGAGACCAGACATGAATACTGCTGTCACTATATGGATGGATCATATATACGTTCTGAAACCTGAATGGAATATACAGGAACTTTAAAAAATTATATATTTTTCCATATTTCACACGCAATACAACCTAAAAGAAGAAAATTATCTAAGTTATGATGATTGTTAATGTAACCGCAATACGTGATGTTTTATTTGTATACAGTTTTCCCCCCCCTTAACCAACAACAAACCATTTAATGCACCATTCTAAACCAATTAAAGCATCAATATGAATCACCATTGACGCATTTTCTGAATTTCGGTATATGAATTTTCTCTTTACATTGTTGACACGAAATAAAACTTTAAGGAAAAAATAAATTAGGTAATTTATGTTGCTTGTGCATATGACAGAAACACCACATCACATGTTATTTGCAAACTTGTTTTTTTTTAAAGTTTTTTAACTGCGTACAAATAAAATGTAATATGTTGCTATTCCATATACAAGCAACATATTTTAGCTATTTTATATCTTTTAGGTTCCATTTCGTGTCACGAAAATTCTTGTAAAGATAATTATTCTAAATAATAATATTCCAAAGATAATTCTTAAAAACCCTGCATTTCCCGCTGCAGCAGTTTCTAAATGAATAGAATACATATTTCGAACACATTATTTTTATTCTAAGTGCCATACACAAAAGCAAATGGGGGAAATAGTTTCTAAACCTAGTGAATAAAAATACACACAAACCCATGTTCTCCATTATTTGAACAGAAACATCGTGTTCTGCAAATATCACTCTGTATCCCTCTCCATCCATGCAAATGTATGCAATGGAAAAACGTAATATTTTATTGCTAAAGATTCTCCCTGCGTCTGTAATCCCGACGCAGAAACATTTTATATCCCGACGCCGTGGATCGCATTACAGATTCCGTTCGAAAGAAATGCGATGTAATTCAAAGAGTTATGGCTAAGCATGTTGGGGGGTGTAGTTTAATTCGAACTGCAGCTGGAATTTACGATGCGTTAGAATCGATAGCCTGGAACTGTAAAATTTATATACAGGAAGGGAATTTCAAAGTTTGGATATACATTTTTTCATAGTGTTAGTATGTAAACTATTTGTATTATTTTGTTTATGTGATTGCATGGCTTTATTAAATATAAGTTTTTAAAATGAATATAAAATAGAATTTATGTTCTATTTATACTTACATTTACACACGTTTTTAATACTGCAATTTTTAATTAGTTTTTACTTAACAAGTGATTTGTATACTCGTTGAAACTTAAAGATTTCCGATTGTTTTTTGTTGTTGTTTTTGGGGGTTTTGTTAATTAACGTCGCTGCACAGTGGGCAATTGGCTACGGTTCGTGGTCAATCTCGAAGGAAAGACCCGGGAACACATACACATTCATACACACATTCATACATGCACCTCGTTATTTTAGAACCATGGTCAGATGACGAGGACACACCTGAACTGGCACCCAACGCCTTCAATAGACGTCGGGACTTTGGACCCGATCAGATTTATCATACAACAGTCCCGTATACACGCCAGTATAATTTGTTGGATATTATGGACGACTTTCTAGTATTTTTGTAGCGAAGCTGGCAACCCTCCGATCGCAAGATCACTACTTTTTTACTTTTCTATGTCAAGTCCATTTCACGGATTCGAACCACCAATCCTCGAATTAGTAACTGAACGCCTTACCAACTGAGCAACTGGGGCTCGGCGTGTATACGGGACTGGTGCGCGATAAATCTGATCGGGGTACAAAGTCCCGACGTCTATTGAAGGCGTTGGGTGCCAGTTCAGGTGTGTCCTCGTCATCTGACCATGGTTCTAAAATAACAAGGTGCATGTATGAATGTGTACGTTAATGTGTATGTATTAACGGGTCTTTCCTTCGAGATAGACCACGAAACGTCGCCAATAGCCCACTGTGCAGCTCTAGTGCGACATTAATTAACCAAACCAAATCGTAAGTGGTTTGTATACTCGATGAAAATTAAAGATTTCCGATTGTAAAACAAAAATAATATATTTATTAACAGTATATTAACAGTCAAATGGAGAGGTAAAACCTGAATTGGGACCCAACGCAACCTGAATAGGCGTCAGGACATTGAACCCGATCGGATTTATCATGCACCAGTCAAGTATACATGCCAGTATAATATTGTGGTTATTTTAAATGACTTTCTAGCATTTTAATTGCTAATCTGGCAATCCTCCGATGGCGAAATCACTACATTTTTATTTTTATTTGTTAAGTCTACTCAGCCGAGGATCTTTATCCAATGGGCAACTGGAGGTCCACCTAAATCATAATACTTTAGTATTAGTTTGGTAAATTAACGTCGCATTAGAGTTCCACAGTGGGCAATTGGCGACGGAGTATTTTTGAACCATGGTCAGATGACTAGGACAAAACTTGTGCTGGCACCCGACGCAACATAAATAGGCGTCAGGAAATTGGACCGCGATCTAATTAATCGTGCACCATTAACGTATACACTCCAGTATAATTTTTTGGATGTTTTGGACGACTTTCTATGACGACTTTCTGGTGCACGATAAATCTGATCGGGGTCCAAAGTCCCGACTTCTATTGAAGGTGTTGGGTGCCAGTTCAGGTGTTTCCTCGTCATCTGACCATGGTTCTAAAATAACGAGGTGAATGTGTGAATGTTGGTGTGAATGTGTATGTGTTCCCGGGCCTTTCCTTCGAGATAGACCCCGAACCGTCACCAATAGCCCACTTTGCAGCTCTAGTGCGACGTTAATTAACCAAACCAAACCAAACCACACTGGGCAACTGGATGCCCCTAAATAATAATAACCAACATTATTTGACAATCAAAATTGTCCGAAATTCCCACATAATTTACACCCCTCCAAAACATTTATAAAGTTCAATTTTTCGAAAATTTCCATTAAAACTTACGAGCACATCCACCCATCAACATTGCGTGTGACTACCCCCCCCCCCCCCCCCCCGTATCCGTTATACCATAAAGTCACCCTTAAAAAGAAAACCATCCTCCCAAGCATCTGTTTTACCTTACACGACTTTGAGTAAACTTTTTTCTCCCCGCTTTTGATTGACGAGAGCGCGAGGCAAAACTACCAACACCGGTTCAGTTGTTAACTTCTGCGGTGGGGAAGCACAAGGAATTCATTGGATAAGCGATCCATCAACCGAGCTTTGTTCACAACTTTGGTTTCCCTGTTTTTCCTTTTTTTTAAACACTAGCGGTGGTGAAGTGTAGTTTCTTTTAAGTATAGTCAGCAATTTCGGAAATTATTTCCCGGGAAAAGAAGGGGTTTGTGTAATGTAGGGGTTAGCGTATCGTTTTGGTGTTCGAAGTGGTGTCATTCACTTCGTTTAATTAAATTTTAACACCAGGTTGTAAATTGTGTGTTTTGGGTTTAAATATGAATAAATATAAGTACTTAAAACTGAAAATATTTCATATCATGGTATTTTAGTTTGGTGTGGTCTATAAAAATAACAAGATTGTAAAAAAGCAAAAGAATTATTTACAGTCTACTGCACAATTTAACGTATATGCTACACAACTTTAAAATGTCCGCTATTTGCATCTATTGAGTTTTATGTTATAGTATTGGCACGTAGGGAACCATGTGCCTAGTTCTTATAACCATTTTTTTATAACAATTATTGTGGTAAAGGCAATTAATTACTTCGAGGTCTGTTGTTCTAAAACTAGTTGGTGAAGGTAAAGTTTTGAGTATTTTTGAAGATTGTGTTATTATTTATAAGTACACTCTGGCTCCATAATAAATCATTGTTAATACCAGAGGTATGTAGATTGTATTTAACTATATTTACATAATTTTTGAAAAGTATGTTAGTATTTACACATGATGTTGCATGATACACAAGGGTTTTAATTAGTTATTTAGAGGTTTTAATTAATTATTTAATTAATACACTAAAGGGTTAATGCCCATTTTACACGAACGACGAAAAAACACGCGTGAGCTGCTATATGATTCGATAAACCAAACCACGTGGTTTCTAGTGTCGAATCACAAATCCGGCTGTATAATATCGCACCGGTGTTTCTCGTCCTCGTAGCATTATTATATATATATATATATATATATATATATATATATATATATATATATATATATATATATATATATATATATATATATATATATATATATATACAAAATATATACAATATATATACAATATATATATATATATATATATTGTATATATTGTATATATATATATTGTATATATATATACAATATATATATATATATATATATAAATATATATATATATATATATATATATATATATATATATTGTATATATTGTATATATATATATTGTATATATATATATACAATATATATATATATATATATATATATATATATATATATATATATATATATATATATATATATATATATATATATATATATATATATATATATATATATATATATATATATATATATATATATATTACTTTATAAATACAATTTAATTTATTGAAGATGAATAAAAACAGACTATTCTAAACCACATATTTAAAGTTTTATAGAAATACAAGACTTAGTTTAAATTAACACAATAATATGTCAAGATAAATACAATGTCCCTAGTCCCAAAGACAATGCACAGAGGCCAACGTATCGGGCACCAAAACTATACCATGGCAAGTTGTAAATCTTTTCTTATTGCTTCTTTCTATCAATAAAACAAAAGTGTAGTGCTTTCCACTAGAGCAAACAAACATTCGATTCGGATATTGAATTAGAGTGAAAAGTATTTTCGCTGGTTATTATATTATTCTATTACTTTTTTTATTTTACTAACTTTAGGGAAGTCTCTGAGTTCCTCTCGAACTAATAAACTGGATTTGAGACAGATTTCTGTAGTTTCTGATTTTTTTTTCTTGAGAATTCCTTGTGTTTCGTTAAAATTTTCCTATTCTAACAACAACCAGTAAATTATAATAGTTCTTGTTACTCAACTTACAAATAATTTGATGTGTTGATATATTTATTTTTTTAATTTAATTACATTTAAAACCTTACTCACTCTGTATTGTCAAATAAAAACTTATATAAAATTAGCATATTTAAAATAAATGCTTCACATAAGACAAAATACATTTTAATACAACATCCTAACATTTCTTAAAATGGACATTGTGGACATTTTTTTATCAGTATATTATTTACTAAATTGAATAATTTAGTAAATAAGGTATTAAATTAATTGACTTCTCTGGAATTCATATTTGGTTTATATGCTTTAACCTATTTTTAACAATTTCAGAATTGCTGCAATTTTTTTTTTAAATACCAGCAATATATAATATTTTTAAGGCGATATACAATTTATTTTTTATGAACATTGTATTATTTTCCGTTTAATTTATTTCTGCCTTATGGTTTTAATTTCGGAATACTGAGTTATTTGTGCGAACAGGCGTAACTTCACCCAACGTCGTTGATAAGGCCCTACATAAACTTAAAAATCCACTTAAAAATTCCAGTCTATCTGAGTGCTCTAATGCTTTGGTTGTTTTACCATATTATCCCCAGATCGGCCATCAAATTTCTAAAATGTTCGGTAGGTTCGACATACGTTCCATTTTTTCACCAATCAATAAAATAACCTTCACACAACTTAAAGATCCTATTGACAACCTTAATAACTGGGGCATATACAGTATTTCATGTCAATGTGGCATGTCAAACAAAGATAGCATTAAGATTTCGTATTAAGGAGCACCAAGAACATACTGTTAAACAAGAAATAAAGAAGTCCTCCATTGCCAAACACTCTTGGGAGCATGGTCATATATTTAATTTTTCTAACCCACATTTAATTTGCAAACCTAAATCTAGAATTGAACTTGACTTCCTGGAGGCGGTTTATATTTTTAGCAATATTGATTCGATTGTCAATGAAACATTTGCGGTCCCAGTATTTCCCGCTTGCTGGAATACAATAGTTAACTCCAACTGATTTGGATAGTTTTTTGTTCTTTTGCAACACTTTCAATTCTGGGTTTATTTCTATTCTAATGCACACATACTTTTCATTTTCTGCTGATGAAGGGAGACGTATCTCCCGAAACACATCCAGATTTGATGGATTTATATTGCGTATTTTAACGTTGTATTTGTATTTTAAAATTCTTAACGCAATGTTCTATAAGACGAGTTTTTATCATAATTCAGTCCAAATGTGTTTTTAACATTATTCCCCATACCATGGTTTGAAAGTGTCCCAATCCTACTTTTAAATCTTCTATACTCTATGTTACACATGTTGTCCCATCCTATATGTAAAGGTTAAAGCTACATTTACCAAAACGCCAAGATAACTAACAACAGTTATAATATAAAATATTAGCATATTACAAAACCACATAAAAGCACCAATTCTTAAATTTACATAACGTGTTTATTTTATACAAATATTAACGTGATATTTCTCTATTCCAAATATATATTTAGCATATGAAAGATAAACACGAATGATTTAACAATACGAATCTCTTAAATTTTAAACTTTTCATTTAGGTTAAGTGCTCTTCTTGGTAACCTGTTCTAACATTCCGGCTAACAGATAGGCGTGAAAAGATTGTATAACTTCTTTTTATATCTGTTTTAAGAGCGGTACCCTTTTGGGATCCTTTCACGAATTCATGATTTCAAGAAATAAAGTTCGTACCTTCATTTCACGGTTGGAAAGAAACTCCGCGCCTGGGGAAATTTATGTGAGCAACTAAGCGTGAAAACTTGTCCTCAAGTTTTATATGTAAGTTACACAAACGCCTTGGGTTATTGTCCTTACCGATTTTGATTTTATCAAAAGCGTGTAATTTTGCAGTGGGTAGGTAGTTTTATTAGTGTAAATGAGATTGTATTTAACACAATATTCTCCAATAATGTAATAGAAACATTTTGAACGTTTTGATGGAGATTATAAAAATGCATAAACTAACGTTTTTGTTGTTCAAATTCATGTAAAAGTTACTGTTTTAATAATTAGTTTTTGTTAAGCATGTACAGCGAGGGAAATGTAAACATATTTATGCATGTTGCTTTATGCTCAAGTCTTATGTAGATAGATTTCAATAATATGTGTTCTTAAATATCTCAATAATTTCGGTCAAAAATAATAACATCTATTTCTAGCAACTGAAACTTTGATTTGTAGTTTTAAACCATGATTTGTATTATAGATGTAGACGGTGATTAGCCTCTCAACTTTTACGACAGCTGTATAAAAAATAATATCTTAGACGTCTGAAATATAGTGGCATGTATATTTCTGAGCATCCCTAAATTGATATGTTTCAAGTAAAACCCATAATTTTTTTAAATCCTTGACATATTCTATTGTGAATCTAAAACATTTAGAGAACTTTTAAAAGTCATCTTTACCTCATGTTTTAAAAAAATAATTTTTAAGAAAAATACTCTGGAAGATAAATTGTATTCTTTTTAAGTGAAATCAAGCTTAAAATTCAATATTTTCTCGTTCAAAAATAGTATAAAGCATATTTCTGCTTTGTGGAAAATTTGAACTGTTATTGATTATACACTTACATTTTAACTGAGTTATATAGTTTATGTAGGATAGCATATAAAAATCAACGGAAATACATTTTTATAATAAAAAAAAAAAAATAACAGCCAATTTCTGCCAATTATAATTCAAAATTGAAAAATAATAATAATGTTAAAAACTTTCTGAGTATAATTTAATGAAAAGATAAAAATAAGTTTATTTAAATATGCATTGTTAAAGGAAGTCAGTAATCTAAAGTCGTCAAAAATTCTATTTTTAGATTTATTTTATATGAAACTTTTTTTTTTTTTACAAATCCGTTGATATACTATTTTTGTTTCTAGTCGCACTTGAAGAGTTTTTAATTTAAGCTACCGAAAACATTCCTTTTAAATTTCCTCATTTCAAAAATGAAAACTTTGAACTTACCATAAATATAATATTTTTTAGCGTACCCTTTCTAAAAAATATTATATTTATCTCATTATTTGTTTTCCAATTAAAATATATAACATACATATTAATTCGAGGTTAACATTTTGTTTTAAGATGGTGATAGTTATTTTTTCTATTGCAAAAACTACGTAAAAAATCACGGTTTTTAGAATTGTTTTAAGGTAATTGGTAAAAAAAATCTGACTCGTAATCTTGTTTTTTCTAAATCATAACTTCAAATCGTTATACAACAGTTATTAAATACTTACAAAAAATTCAAATATTTCGTTTCATTAATGTCCAAGAAAAGATACATAAAAAAAAGGAAATTTTAAAATTGCATTTTAACTTTATCTATCATTTTTTTAATTTAATCATACTAATTTCAGTATTTTTTGCAAGAATAATTTAAAGTATATAAAAAAACATTTAGGTTCATCAGTTTCCAAGAAAAGATACATAAAAAATGGCATTTTTAAATTGCATTTTAACATTGTAAGTTATTATATATTATTTTCTTTAAAAAATAATCATTACAACTTCAGTATATTATACAAGACTAATTACAAGTATATGAAAAATCCAAACATTTAAGTTAAGTAGTTTTAAAAGAAAGGTACATCAAAATACTACATGTTAACATAGCACATATACTGGATACCGAGTTCTATAATGTGTATGTTAAATTAAAGATCATGAGTATATTTTAGTGGTAAAAGCATTGTCCAGAAATGCAATACTCAATATCGTAACTTGTTTGAAAACTGTATTATAAGTGAGGACTCTTAATTCAAGAGAGGCCTCCGCGAGTGGATTAAGGCGTCAGCTGGGAATCCAAAGAGTTCCCGGTTCGAACCTTTGCGCGGACTAGACTAAAGAATAGTAAAAAGTAGTGATATTGCGATCGGAGGGTTGCCAACTTTGCTACCAAAATACTAGAATGTCGTCCAAAACATCCACAAAAAATTAAAGGCGTGTATATGGGACTGGTGCACGAAAAATCTAATCGGGGTCCAAAGTCCCGACGTCTATTGAAGGCGTTGGGTGCCAGCTCAGGTGCTGTCCTCGTCCTCTGACCATAGTTCAAAAATACGAGGCATCGTTCCCGGGTTTTTCCATCGAGATAGGCCCCGAACCGTCGCCAATAGCACACTGTACAGCTCTAGTGCGACGTTAATTAATAAAATCAAAAAAATAAATACAATACTTAATATCCTAAATTATTTGAAAACGCTATTGTAAGCGAGGACTCTTCATCCAAAAAACACGTTCTTGTTCTTGACCGCTCCCTCTTCCAGCTAGATTATAAATCCCACAGAAAGTCCCCGAACCTCATAAAACCCCCTCCATAAAACCCCCCATCAGATTAAACTTTTTCTTGAGGTTTGAGCTTATTTAATCGCCAGCGTCCCTCGGGTACCCGTTGCGGGTCAGGGCAAACAATAACAATGCTTCCGCCACAATAAGGCGTCCAATAGCCGAAATTGATGAACAGTGAAGACCAAATGAGTCCCGGGCGAGTAATAGTTCCCGGGTCCCGCAACGCTTAATCATGGGCATCGCCGTAAACGTCACGTTGGGTTTTTTCGAGCGCGCAGCTTTTCTTCGGTAGATAATTTCTAGGGTTGATTCTGGGAAGAAAGAAGTTTTTCTGAGCGATGCGGATGCTTTTTTTAGAAGAATTTGTGGATTTATGTGTCTATTAACTGATTTGATATTAATGTAAGGATAATTGAATGAGTTTATCGTAAAAATAAAAAGAATATATTTTGTTCACGGGTGGATCATGTTTTTGCAAAGATTTGTGTGAGTTTTGTTATTTTTAGTAGAAATAATAGATTTTTCTTTATTTTCTGACAATTCACAAATACAGTCTATAATAAACTATGCAGTACAAAAATAAATCATAGTTTCTATAAGTTTTTTTGTGAAATTAGGAAACATAATGGCCTTGAAAATAAACATAGAGTGAAGTCGGATAAATGTATTTTAGCATCTGGCACTGGTTTTCTAAAAAAAACATTTATTTTTCAATGTTTACTGGTTATACTTGCCCCTGTTTTCTCCGATCAAATACAGCCAAGCCTCTCAAACCTCCACAGACTGCTCACAACTAATATCGGGGTTATACCTTACTTTGAAAATTACTTAGTCTGTCAGTTTGTGTAATGTATTTTTATATAGAACATAGTGAAAGTAATAGCGGGACAATTGAAAAAAAGATAAATATTTAGTAGGTAGTTTTTATTTAAATGAATGCTGTTATAATTTACAGTATTATTATACGTATGCTGCCTATATTTTTAGTTTATTAAAAAAGTGTTTAGGGACAATTCTGAAGCACTATGGATATATTTTAAATATTAAAAAAATTCTGAAAAAGATAGATTGTTTTTCTTATTATATAATTTTATTGAACATGTTTTTAAAATAAAACTAAAAAAAACTTATACCTAGTTTAAAATTAATATTTACACTAATTGCACTTGCTCCAAATACCGTATTTACACTTGTCCCACATACTGAAATGACGGGGCAATTTTATCCACGTCTACCAATTCTAAATCACACGATCAATGCCAAATTAAGGTATATAGCTGAATACTACAAATTTAAACTAGATAATAATACAAAGTTTTGATATTCTTAGCATCAAGACGAAAATATAAAAAAAATTCAAACTTTCCCGACCAAACTTTCATAAAGCACTGAAATTTAAGCATTTTTAAAAAAAATTAAATGAAAAAACGATTTTTATTGCTAGACTTTTTGGGTAAACATTAAAAGAAAATATTAGAAAATTGTATACCCATTATTTTTTTCAGAAATACGACTATATTATATCGTTTTGAAAATGTCCAACTTATTTTATATATTTTAAAATTATTCTTATCGATATTGTGATAGAACGTCTAAGGAAAGAAACTTTTCCCATGCTAATATTAAAACTAATGTGTTTTAATAAAATTAAAACACATTAGTTTTGAGGAAAACATGTGTTTTACATAATTATTAATTAAATATATATTTTATTTTTTAATTATTAGTATAACCTTAACTATTCACATAGCTATAAAGCGAACCATACACATTTAAATTATTCATACTAACTAACAATTTTACTAACTACCTTAACTTATTTTTAACAATATTATTTTTAAAAATAACTAATATTAATTAAATTGTTCGATGTGATCATTAAGTGTATAGTTTTAATTTATCTTGATAAAATTATCAGTTAATTAAAATTTTGAGTTATTAAAAATTAAACTGAACTTAAAAAGTTGCGAATCATAAAACTATTATGTATTAAGTAATTTAACAATTTGTAAGCTGATGCTATGTAACATCCGTGAATAAAAAAACATAATTTGCTCGACTTTGATCTGTGGTAATAAATTTGATGCCTTTAATTAATTAAAACTGGAATATTTACATTACAAAATAGCCGCATAAAAATATAACTTACTTATTTAGACGGTATAACATTTTATGTATTACCACTCACATATTAAGAAAGTAACTTAATTTTCACGTCCAGACAGGAATTAAATATGTTTCAGTAATTACTAGTCATGAATAGTTTTAGAATACGAATTACAATTTAACCATATTTGTAGGGCATAAAAACAATATAAAGAAAAATTAATTTTATATTGCAAATGTAACTTTTTTTAATAACCTGAACTTTTCTTAATTGATATCGATATTAAACTGGAATAATTTATAATATTAATGAATAATTAATAAGAATAGGCTTAAAAAACCTAAAATATAAAATAATTTATAATTTACTGATGAAATCGCACTTTCAAACTATAGTATATTTAACTATGGTGTTATACATAACTATGGTATTATTATATAATTATGGTTTTATTATATAATTATGGTTTTATTATATAATTATGGTATTTTTAGTTATATTATTTTCCTTTCAGAAAATAAAAATATTTTTTAAAAAGTAAATTAACGTTCTTCAAATACCAATTTGATTCGCAAGTGTGACACGTTGTTAAAATTTATTGCAAAATCTACCATAAAATACAGCGAAAATATATATTTTTGAAATTTAACTAAAATAGGGATTAATTATTTTAAAATCAATGTTCTTCAAATTATAAAATTCTAGTCGATCCCATAATAACAACTTAAAAATAAGAAAATAAATTTCTTAAACCATTTTTTTGCATAGCATATTTTAGGTTTTGGTCAATCTAATATGTATGCGTTTTATTTTTTGTTGGTAATAAAGATTGTTTTTTAATGAAATGTTGGGTATTTTCTTTAACCATGAATTATTATTTAGATTAGAGATGGTAGACCATTTCTTTTTTAACTCCACTTTTCTCATTATGAATATTTATAAAGTAATTCTTTACAATCTGCATAATTTTATCAAATATATCATCATTTCTTTTAAAATAACATAACAAATATCTTTGTTTTAATGGGTTAAAAACATATTCTTTTGTTTGTTAAAATTATTTATGATTTTAGGCGACAGCATATCATTTTACTGTAACAAACGAAACGCGTATAAAAAATTAAATATCACATTTCCTGCTATAAATTTTTATATATGTATAATTCGATCGAAATTATTGTTTGTGTATTTTATGTAGTGATTCTTGTAAACTAATGTAAATATTGTTTTTCTATTTTCAGGTATGTTTAAAGGTCAGAAAGTTTTGAATTAAAGGTAAACACATCAAATCTATATGTTGTATGAGTACAAAAGATTTCAATTGTATTATCCTATGCTTTATAATTTTATACACATATTTTTACTGATTAAATATAATTTATATATACATAAATTTGCTCTATTGTTTTAAATATTAATTAGAGTCTATAAACGATCTTTGAACAATTTCATATATTATTAATTGAAAAAAGTTCTATACATGCATATATTTTATATTACTTCTAGTGACAGTTATTAAATTAATACATATCGTCACCTCAGAGCAACAGTAGGATATGAGAAAAAACAGAGTTGTCTATTAAATTGATTTTAAAATGTGCTGTTTTTTCAACGCTGAATATCTAAAGCTGTAGTTCAGGGATATCTTTTGTTATATATATATATATATATATATATATATATATTATTAATGAAAATTTTAACCTACCGGCTAATCCATCTAATGACGTATACAATATTTTATCTACAATAACAATGGATATAAGTGTAACACAGCAGTTACATTTTATAAAAGCGTGTTTTTTTACGGAACGATAGTTTTGGAACATGTTGTCATTGTTTTAGAATAGGAAATCAAAACATCTTTTGTTCCATGTTTTTACCAATAACCACAGTTTCTTAGTAAACCATATTTTTTAATTTGGCTGCAAAAAAAACATTTTTACTGACTTTTTAGCTAGAATGGAGCCCGTTTTTTTTTATCTCTGTCACGTGATAGGGAACTCCGCCCCCTGTTTCGCTGCGGCTCCGCCAACTACTTTATTTCACAAACGAAGCACGTTACTTTCATGAATAACATTTTAGAGTACATGAGTTGACCGCATGCAAGATAAGTTATAAAAAATTAAAAATTAGATTTTGAATAATTCGCACCTTTCTCAAACAGACTTCAATTTTTGTTTTTTTAGCGGACACGGAAACATCAAAACTTTTTGTTTTTCTTTTTTTACGTCTAAAATCAAAGTTTTAATGTTCATATTATTTATATTTATGTAAAATAACAATATGTCAAACAAAAATCCCATAATTGTGTGCAATATTCAGAATTTAAACTTTTTTTCTTTTAAATCGCTAATGCTTTTTTATAAATAAATATTTATATATATATATATATATATATATATATATATATATATATATATATATATATATATATATATATATATATATATATATATATATATATATATTGTAACCACAATTTTTTGTCACACTTTTTTTTAACTATAGTACATAAGAATGTTCATTAACATTTTGTATACTATATGTAATTGATTTAAAAAAATAGTTATTCATAATAACACACAAATACAAATACAAATAGAAATAACGACGATCCAAAACAGACTCAAGGCTCAACATGGTTGTTCCAGCTAGTACCTCCTAACTACCCACCAATGAATATCTAACTTCTTTTTAAAATCCGTTACTCCTGTACAATTAGCCATATTCACTGGCAAATTGCACACACATTTTCTTTAAAACTCAAACTTTTTTTTTAATATAGTAATTTAAAAAAAAAAACTACTCAAATAGTTCATTCACAAGCTAATTTGCTAATGTACACATCATATTACAATAAGTTAAAAAAATTAAACATTTCTGGATTAATAATAATAAAAAAACATTAACGTATCGAAAAAGTTAATATAAAAAAGTTAAACACCGGGAAAAATCGATTTAAAGTTTTCTGTCCTTGAAAACTGTACTTGTAATCCAGCATAACATCTGAAATAACTCATTAAAAAACAAAGAAACAGTTTTAAAATTCTGAAAGTTTATTTAGAAGATTCCAAACGATAATTTTAGCAAACAAAAAAATTTATAATTTTATATTTTTTTGGGTAACTTTAAACTTGCATTAAGACTTTAAAAAAAATCCATACCATAGATTCAGTCATGACTCTTTGATGGTTTTGCGTGACGTTTTCAAAAGTGCTAAAAACCGACATAACATGTTTTGCTTCTGGAATATTCATATAGATAATATTTAATGTTCATTAATGTTTTATTTAAAGAGTATAGTACGAAGTTCATTCAATAAGAAGCTCATGATATCCTAAAATAACTTTAAACTTACATATAAAAACTTTTAAAAAAATCCATACCATAGATTCAGTCTCGTTTTTTGACGGTTTTTCGTGACGTTTTCAAAATAGTTAAAAACAGATATAACAGATTTTGCTTATGGATTATTCATATATATAATATTTAATGTTCATTAATGTTTTATTTAAGGAGTATAGTACGAAGTCCATTCAATAAAACGCTCATGATATCCTAAAATAACTTTAAGGTTACATATAAAACTTAAAAAAATCCATACCATAGATTCAGTCATGCATATTTGACAGCTTTTCGTGACGTTTTTGAAAGTGCTAAAAACAGATATAGCACGTCTTGCTTCTGGATTATTCATATAGATAGTTTTTAATGTTCATAAATATTTTAGTTAAGGAGTATAGTACGAAGGCCATTCAATAAAACGCTCATGATATCCAAAAATAACTTTAAGGTTACATATAAAACTTAAAAAAATCCATACCATAGATTCAGTCATGTATATTTGACAGCTTTTCGCGACGTTTTTGAAAGTGCTAAAAACAGATATAGCACGTCTTGCTTCTGGATTATTCATATAGATAGTTTTTAATGTTCATAAATATTTTATTTAAGGAGTATAGTACGAAGTCCATTCAATAAAACGCTCATGATATCCTAAAATAACTTTAAGGTTACATATAAAACTTAAAAAAATCCATACCATAGATTCAGTCATGCATATTTGACAGCTTTTCGTGACGTTTTTGAAAGTGCTAAAAACAGATATAGCACGTCTTGCTTCTGGATTATTCATATAGATAGTTTTTAATGTTCATAAATATTTTAGTTAAGGAGTATAGTACGAAGGCCATTCAATAAAACGCTCATGATATCCAAAAATAACTTTAAGGTTACATATAAAACTTAAAAAAATCCATACCATAGATTCAGTCATGTATATTTGACAGCTTTTCGTGACGTTTTTGAAAGTGCTAAAAACAGATATAGCACGTCTTGCTTCTGGATTATTCATATAGATAGTTTTTAATGTTCATAAATATTTTATTTAAGGAGTATAGTACGAAGTCCATTCAATAAAACGCTCATGATATCCTAAAATAACTTTAAGGTTACATATAAAACTTTAAAAAATTCATACCATAGATTCAGTCATGTATATTTGACAGCTTTTCGTGACGTTTTTGAAAGTGCTAAAAACAGATATAGCACGTCTTGCTATTGGGTTATTCATATAGATAGTTTTTAATGTTCATAAATATTTTAGTTAAGGAGTTTAGTACGAAGTCCATTTAATAAATCGCTCATGATACCCTAAATACTACCCCAATTCCTATAACTACTCCTAACTAACCAGACACTTAGAGCAACAACCCTATCCGAATTCATAATCCGCTCCAACAAAAACAAAAATCGACCAAAAAATAACGTCTTTTATCCGTCACTGAAACGTAATGAAAGGAACGGATAGACACTTAGGGGAAAAAGGGAAAAAGCCAGTCTCTACGCTAACCAATTCCCCCGCAGTACACCGCGCTGTTACTAAATGGGCAGAATATGATGGGTAAGGAAAGAAGCCGTTTCACGTCCTGTGCTGCGAGAGTTCAGGTAATGAAATCTAAAAGAAACCGGTTTTAGGTATTCTGTTTACGTCCCACATCGCAGGACGTGACGCAGCCCGGAATAAGTGTATGAATTGTTGTATTACTCATACGATGTGTATACCTTTCTTTTCTTGGCGAGGTTTTATTCCTTAAAGATCTAAATACTGGGGGATTTGGGATAGTTTGTTCTTTTTCTTTGATGGGGTTGGGTAATGATTGTTTTTTTATATATTGGTAGTGTGGTATGGGAAATAAGAAATGGGAGTATTTATATTTAATCCTAGGTAATGTATATTCACCTGGTTGTCTCAACGTAATGCAATAGAATGATTTAGTGTTTTGTGGATACGGATTTAGTATTATAATACTATGGACCAAAAATATACTATGGACCAAATTAAATGGATTTCTTAGGTTTTTGTTTTGAAGAGCTGCGGTATGACAAAAGCTTTGCAAAATCAAATTTGTGTCCAGAGGAATAGAGTTCGATTATTTGCAATATTTTGTGTAGATATTTTGTGTAGCAATCTGACAATCGAACGGTTGCCAGATTTGTTTCTCGTTACTTACGCGCCAGAAATAATTGGTCGTGTTAAGGTTATTAGTGCACGTTAAATCAATCCGAACTTTCTTACGTTTATACATATTCCTATGATGCCAGTTCATCTGATTGCCAGATCTTCATTTGAATATGATTCAAAACTACAAGGAATTTACGACCTAACATTCATTAGTATTTTTTCTAACTAATGTACATTGATGGCCTATTTTAAGATCATCAGTCACTAATACTCCCAATCACTAACTATTTCACTATCTTGGATTTTAGCTCCTTCTAAAAAATACGCAATCTTTCTATTTTTGATACCATTTTCAAACCTGACATTTACTGATATTAAAATATACACCCTTTTTAACCGACATTCTGTTATTTTTGTTAAATCACGTAGCAATTGCTATATTAGTTCTTCAGAATTCACAGTCTCCATAATTGTTAAATCGTCTGCAAAAATTCTGCCCTTGACCCTTATCTTCAAACTAATATCATCAATAAAAATAATAAATTAAAACGGATCTAAGATTGAACCCTGTGTCACTCCACTTTTAACTTATGCCCACTGTGAGAAATGACCTTTGATTTGTATCCGCTCACTCCTATCTATTAACAAGTTTCTTAGCTATTGTAAAAGTGTACCCCTAATCATAATTAGTACTCCTTTCTAATTTGAACAGCAATGCCTCTTGAAGAACTTTACCAAACGCTTTCTGTAAATTATTTATTGTAGACTATATATGCATTGTCCTTTATATATAATTCTTCAGTAACCTTATCGTAGAATTTTAAAAGATCGGTTGTGCCAGATCTTCTATTTATAAATTCATACAGTCTGACAGCATGTTCTCTGCTTTATTACCTGATAGAAAGCTTTCTGACTCCAATAATGATATACTGCGATTTTACTTTATGTTTCAACTATCTTACATAAGACAGATGTAAAGCTAACCGGTATATCATAATTATGGCTGCATATTGTCCCTTTTTTTTAAAAAGCAGAGTGGCATTTACTAACTTCCAGTCTGTTGAAACATAAGCTGAATTACACGTCGCTTTGAAAATAGATGGAACAGCATTTCCTGGTTTTTCAGCACATTTCTTATAATAAATTTCATCTGCCCCTGGTGTTTTAAAAGTTTAATTCTTCTCAAATAATAGACCACTTGTTCTATAGAGAAATTAAATTCCTGAATAACCGGACGCATACTACCTCCTACTTTGATATGAAATCAGATTTAAAATATTTATTAAACACCCCAAAAAAATCATTTAAAATTTTGGCCATTCAATTGTCATATTGAATTATGCTGCCTTGATTCTTCGAGCGGACATTTACAAGTATGTCGTTTATTTTTTACACTGGCGTCAGCAAAATATCACTTTTGATTGTTGTTGATATATATACCAACTTTTTCCTCCAATACCAATTTACTGTTGTTTACTGATACATTTAACCTCCCTTCTTAGTTTTTTATACGCCTCACAATCATATTTTACCTCTGTGTTTACATATTGTGTACGTATTTTACTTTAACTAGGGGATATATTTATTTCCTTCAAATTCAACACAGGAAAAAGGTTTATAGATATCCCTTTATGCCTAAACGAAATATGTTTTAACTGCTACAGTTAGTTTATCTTTAAATCCATCCCATTGATTAATATATGAGAATGATCCAGCCCACAATTAAACACCTTCGTTACCTCAGTTAGTAGGTAACTTATGCAAGTGATGTGTTAAGCTACATTTTTTTCCACTGTTTAGGAATTATACTATATTCATTGAAACTTTTATTTAACTTAGCTCACTTGAAATGTTTAAATTGTATCATTCCTTTCACTTACACAATTAACAGGTGTACTTCATAACCCCAACTTAAACCCCTGTTACTCTTTACTGGTGTTCCCCCTTTCAAATTCACACGAATATCGCTGATACCATTGTCCTATGTTTTGAAATATATTCAATACCTATAAAATATTAGACACAATGAAATGTAAAGAATGTTTGATGAACTCGAATCAAATGACTCAATGCAAACACTAAGATTGAAGGTCTGGGAAAATATTGATTCTACACCAATACGCCTTCACTAAGATTCCGTTCAAATGTGCGAATAATAGGTTGCCTTGGCGCTATTCTGTGGCGGCATTTGCAAATAACGAGAAATCGATTTAATTTCCATTGGAAAGGACTTACCAGAACATTTTATTATTTCCCAAGTAGTAAACCTTTGGATACAAAAAGTATAAGCTTATTAAGAAGTTGTTTTTAGGTTTAAAACATGTAGTTGATCTACAGTGGCCGAAAAAAAGATCGAACCACCCTTTATTTTTATGTCACTGTTTATTTATAGGGTATATGACTAAGTTTAAGTTGTTCTTTAATTTTTCAGATATAATTATATTTATTTTCATATGTGTGCAAATCATACTAACGTAATCACATATTAAAACACTTAAAAACATTAATATTATTTTCAGAAATATAAAAATTACAATAAAATAACTTTTCTTATTTTTGATATAAGTCAAGAAAATATTTTCGGAAAAACTGTAACTTTGAATTTTTATAAACTAAAGAATGGGACTAATAAACTGTCTTTGCAATTTATTGTTGTATGTTAAATAATGTTTTTGAAAAAAAATTGAAAAAAATTGATAATTTCACTTTTTATGTTTTAAAGACAATACTAAAAGAATTAAATCTAGCTACAACTAATCATTAAACAAAAATTAAAGTAATATGTCTTAAAATAGACTGAAGCAAAACATTTTGAGCAGTGTCTTCAAATAGAACTGAACTTATATCATTTTATACTTGATCGAACATGAAAAAAGTCATTACTGAGAATAATAAGTTAAAACTTACATATTCAGGCAATCTTGTACCAAAGATTAATATAGATTTTCTAAAAATATTTAATTCTATTTAACATTGAAATATGATTTTGATGTCGTTAGATTCAAAATAAAATCAGCTATTTTTTAAAGAAATAAAATTATTTTTGATAATTTTAATGCTTTGCTGTTCCATTCCACCAAACCAAAAACACGATTTTTTAGAGAATAAAGTCTTATGTAACTTAAATAAAAGCAAATTATAGTGGTTTGTTTTTTAAATGAAATAAGTTGTTACTTTGTAATTCCCCAAACCATTTTTTCTCTTGTATGAGGTCTAAAAATGTCTTTAATATAAAAATACAGTTTCAAAAACTATTGTTTTCTAAATTTATTAAACGATTTATCATTGGATAAATCAAACCAGTACAAAGTGGCTATATAATTCAGACATAAAAATTTCGTAGCTAATGAATCAATCATAAAATATCCATGTCAAATAAAATCACTAACCCCCCAAATCGTTTCAACACCATTTATTTCATTATTTCTCCGCCCTATCTCTCCATCTGCATTTCCACACATTGTTTTAATATATTTTGTTTTCATTTACAATATTATTGTGCAGCCCATGATTTCCAAACCATTTCAGTTTTAAAAAGTATGGTTTTAGGGCATTTTTGAAGCACTTTGTATAAATGTTAAATATTAAAATTCTTCAGAAAAATATTGATTGGTTTTTAGTATTGGGTAATTTAACTAAACATGCTTTTAAATGAAGTCTAAAAAATTCATACTTTTTCTAAACACACTATTTAAACTGGTTGCACATGCCACAATACTAAAATGAATACTAAATGTAACCAAGGCTGGCAATCCTAAACCATTCTCTTAATACCAAGAAGATATAACTTAAATAAAAAGTTGCATATAGGGGATCGTTTGTGTAATGAAATGACTTATTACTTTAAAATTCCTCAAGGCTATTTTTATTCTTGTTTTAAAACTAAACAGTGTGTCTTTAATACTAAAAAACAGTCACAAAAAAACAACTTCAATTGTTGTTTTCTAAATTCATTAAACGATTTATCATTGGACAAATCCAAACCAGTACAAAGTGTCTATATAATTAAAAGGCAAAAAAATCTTTTAGCTAATGAATCATAAAATATCCATGTCAAATAAAATCATTAACTCCTCCAAACCCTTTCAACACCATTTACTTCATTATTTCTCCGCCCTATCTCTCCATCTTCACTCCCACCCATTGTGGACATTAAATATACATGAAATACGCGCCAACTTTCCATCGGCGCGATATTTGCACTTTTACTCGCCAAGAAGTTCGAATGTCTTCGGAAGCAAGCAGCAAAGTCCCGGTGTTTATCTAAGGTAGGTATTTAAAAGGTTTGTACCTCATTTGCAATGCAAAGCTCAACTGCGCCGTTAGTTTTAAGGCTTTCACTCAACTAAAGGGGGGGGGGGGCTTATTTGAGGCTGAGATTTTTATCGATTTGTTATTTCGCAGAGTTCCCCACTACACGGACTGGGCAAACATTGATAACAATGCCTCCTTGAAATATCCGAGCAGGAGATGATAATGGGAATTGGTTTTGACAGTAGTTCTCATTCATCATTGTTATGCCGCGCTTTCTCCGTGACAGGAATCGGGAAATGGTTTTTCGCAAGGAGGGGGGGGGGGGTATCAGGGGGGGGGGGTAAATTTGGCGTGGGTTATCTAGAAGGGTTTAGTTTGAAGAAGCGATAAGCTATTCACATGTATACATGCAATCAGAAATAAATGAACGTTGTCTTTGTTATATGTGGATCATACAAAAGAAACTTAAAATGTTATATTTCATTTCTTGTAGGTATTTTATATAGGAAATATTTGCACAATGTATCCTAGCATTCTCTAATGTATTTTCAAGTACACTTTTTGAGACCAGAGTTTTGTAGATTGTAGATTTATTAGAATAAGGAGATTTTCTGTTTTAAAATTATTATATGCTAGTTGAAGTGTCGAGGTTGCCCGAGAGAAAAACTGGGAGATATATTTACATAAACGACCATATTTTATTCAGTAGGCGATATTTTTATTCATGTGGCAAATTGTTTTATAAATTTGGTGACATTTTTATTATTTTACAACAATTTTATTAATGTGACGTCATTTTTATTATCTTACTGTGGTGTCATTTTTATTAATTTGGAAACATTTTTGTTAATTTGGAGACATTTTTATTGATTTGGCATTTTATAGAAATTTATCATTTTTAAAGTTTATGTTTACATCACATGCTTCATACGTGGTGTGATTTAATGTATTATATTTATAAAAGTATAATAAATTTATTTAAAAAAAAGTTACTGTACATTTATATAAATTTGTATTTGAAATCTGTGAGAATGTAGATAGGCATTAATAAATTTATTTAATATAACTTTGCTTTATTCCTAAGAGCAGTCAAACGTTTTCTTAAATAAGCAATATAATGAATTAAAACATTTTATCCTTTCGTTCGTTCCATAGAACGTAGAACGTATTTCACATAGTGTATAGTTCCCATGTTTATTTGTATATATTTCCGATATTATATATTTATTAGGAAATTAAAACAAAAATATGTTTCAATTTATTCGAAATGTGTATTGACATAAATTAAATAGAAAATATTTTGTACTACCTAGGTGCGATCCAAATAAGGTATTAAAATGGAAAATCAATAATTCGCATTCAGCTTCCTAATTGTATGTTAAGCCTTTGCTATCAAGAGGTGACACTCAGGCTAGTGCGTCAATTTGAAGTGTGACTACGAGGCACCACTTGATACTGATTATCTTAAGAAAATTCCCAAATATACTGAAAATCGCTTCAAGGTTATGTTTCGTCCGAGTGAAAATGGTCTGTATTGTAAAAGGTTAGATTCGCTAGTTATGAGCTTCTATGTTTAGATTTTGTTAAGAGGTTTTAAACCTCTTATAATTATACAATCGAATTACAAATGTATTTAAAGATACTTTTGCCAAATTGTATCTTTGTGTATACTGTAAAAAAAGTACTTAAAAATGAGTACCTAATCCTACTTTTTTTCTTTAAGTACAATTGTATCGTAAATGAGCGATGACTCGAATTTAATTAACCGTACTTTCTCAAAAATTATCACTGTGATTTAATATTGCTAATCTCAGCTCTGTTAAAGCCATTTTAACAAAGCAACCTGACAAACTTAAAATAGTTGCTCAGAAGATGGTTTTCCACATTATTTGATGTCGATTGCTTAAATGGAAACTGAGTTATTACAACTCAATTGTCTTACTTTCCATTCTTTTGGTACACCTTTTCAAAATTTCTGCTGTTTATAACTTATTCACGTTGTCAGATTTGCATTGTCTAGATTTGCTAGTGGCCACTTGCGAGGTTGTTTTTATGAAAACGGCGTTAAGCAGTTTCCGGTGTGTTCCAAGTGTGGAGTGGAGAGTGCGACCCCGGAACACATTCTGTCTTGTCTTCAGCTCACCAGGGACTTTTTCGAGACGGATCCTTTGCAGGCCCTGGATTTTTTGAGAGTGTGGGGACTCATGGAAGCTGTCTAGCTGCCGCTAGCCAGCGAATGACTAGTAACAACAACGTTGCCCTGGTACTACAACATAAAAGTCACTGGACTATGGTGCCTGAGGATATGGGTTCGATTACCTGAAAATATTGGTTATAATTGTCGGTATTTATTGAAAGTGATTCATGAAGGTAGTCAATGCAGACTAGAATCTGGTCTTTCTATTCATTTTTACCCATTGTACTTATTTTAAGTACATGTCTTTTCAAAATGGAAACATGTGTTCGGAGCCATGATAAGCATCGAATGTATTCAAAAATGAGTATATTTCACTTATTTTTAACACCTATTTTGAATAATGTAGATTGATGTAGGAATATTCAAACCCGATTCTCTCCGTAATCGGTTGAATACAAATCACTAAAGTCATCACTGAAGAAAAATTTTAACACATTACAAATAAGTTATTTTACACATCAACATTTAAAACTTAAAATCCCGCTACTACACACAGTTAAGCATTCGAGCTTGAAATCGAGCATCCAATCAATTTACTTCAAACAAGAACTCTCACAAAAGTTGCCACCAAATACTCTAATAAATCATTTCTATTTCGAAAATACTTCCAAGCAACCCAAATTAGAATTTCACCCTTTCGTTTCTCCCCATCTGACACATTGTAATGAATTCAGTGATGCCCCCCCCCCCCACTTAGAATTAATTCTGTGATATTTGCGAGTGGTAGCCGGGAAACGCCCCTTCGGCACTGATTACACGCACATTTGAGCCGAAACTTTAATTGAAGGCGTCACAGTTTAGCGTCAATATTTTCCCAACCCCTCAAACCTCAATACGGGGGAATGAGGATTGTTGAAACTCAAGTGGGAGTTTGAAAAGCATTGATTCTGGTCTTAGAAGCGTTACGGAATTTAATCGTTGAATGTGGAATCGAACAAAATATATTTTTCATAATTGCATTAAGGTGATTGTGACAATTAAATTTGAATTGTTTCTAATCTTTATATATAATTATCTTACGCGGTGATAGAAAAACGCTGTTTTTCTCTACGCGGAATGGCAACAGTTATTTTGTTTAAAAATTTTTGTTGCGCCGGCATTTTTATTTTGCCATTATGTAAGCCATTTTGACAATTAACTCTTTCAATTCATTGGTAATTAATTATTTTGATGATGTCAGCTTAAATTAGGAAGAATATAATAATAATTAAATTAAAAAATACAAGTTTTGAAAAACGATTTTCCAAACTTCAAATGAAGGTAAATTGAGGTGGCGCCTTCTGTTGGCAAATTTGAAAACTAGATTTCTATGAGCTTCATTTTTATGACGTATAGACTCAGTAAATTACACACTTCTGGTAGGCAAGATTTATGGTAAGCTTAACGTCAATTATGGCCAAAACCAACTACCAATAATGTTAGAAATTTAACTGAAACGCAGGACAGATGTGATAGGCTTGCCAGTGTTACCATTGTTTACATTTGTAGTTAAAAATAAATTAGTTTAAATGATTTTATATTGACTTACATGGTGAACAAATTTAGACTTACATTCAAATTTACAATTTTTACTTTTAAAGTTTTTAGTAATATAATTAAAAAAGTATTTTTACTAGGACACATTGTTATTGTGTGGATTGTTATTTTGGATTGTTATTATTATTAACATTGTTATTATGAGGATTGCGTAGCAATCCTCCAGGGGTTGGCGGAGCAGGGGGGCGGGGGACCTCCTAGTACAAATATATTATACATATATTTTTTTATGCTGGACACTTTGACATATTCTCGACTTTAAGGTTTATTCGCAAATATAAATTACTTCTTTTAAAATGTATTTTTTATAAATTTATTATTAATTGATATTAATTAACCGACGTCAGTGATGCATCTGTTTCAACTAAAGCTTTTAGAATTTCTCCTGTTTGTAAATTTGTTTGTTGCACACTTTCGACCCAACACGGTGCTTTATTTTATTAAAATGTTGGCATGAATCTTCCTTGAAGTCATTGAAATAGACGTCTATGTTTGTTTTTTAAATTGTTTTTTGGGTTGCGAGATTTTCTGTTCCCATAACTTCTAAAAAAATAAATTGCTTAATTGTGATTGCAAAACTGTTATATTATAATGGTGATTTCAAATGTTGAGATTTACTGGTGATTACAAAACTGTTATTATTTAATGGTGATTTCAAAACTATCAATATTTAAAGGTGATTGTAAATCTGATACTTTTTAATGATGATTGCAAAACTGTTGATATTTAATGGTAATTGCAAACCTGTTATTATTAATGGTGATTGCAAAACTGTTATTATTTAACAGTAATTACATTAAATTTTATTTTCAACACTAATTACAAGTTGCTGTTATACAGTGTATTCACAAATTATTGGGATATTGTCACTGTTTGGTTGTTTAACTACATGGTAAACATATATTTGTGATGCACTTTAAATGCTTTGTATATTGGTAATAAAGTTAAGCGATTTTTTTAAAATATTACCGAAGTAAGTATTTGAGCATAAAAATGTGTTATTATGCTAATATTTCTAAATATAATAAAGCCATACAATGACCATAGCCAACAACCACTCTGTATAACAGTAATTGCAAACCCATTATTTAAAAGTAATTGAACATTGTTATTTTAATATAACATGTCTTAAAATGTAATATTGATTACAAGTTTTTTTTTTCATTTTGATAGTGATTTAAAAAAAATAGTTGCAATTTAACAATTGTTAATTAAAACTTTTATGATATAAGACTGATTACACACTTATTTTGGAACAGTAAATACACAATTTTTATTTAAAAAAGAATTACCAAACACACAATAAAACATTATTTGAAACTTTTTTAAGAGTAACAGACATTTATAATTTACAACATTACTGAAAAAGTTGAGAAACATACCAAAACTCAACAATTTATTATAAGTTATATTTTAAATTATTCTCTATTTTCTCTCTATTTTAAAAAAAAGTAAGCCCTAGGGGGAAAAAGTAAGCACTAGGGGGAATTTTCAGTTCTTTCAATGTTATTCAGATCGTATCTCAAAATGTAAAAGTCCTAAAATTACGAAATTACATGAATTTGTTAAGAAATGTTTGATAAATAAGAAGAATAAATTTTTGTTTCAATACAGTTATTAGTTTATAAGTTATTTAATATTAAAGTCGTCGTTGATAAAATTTCGCTTACAAGTAATTTTGTCCGTCGAGTTTCTGAAACACTATTAAGATGAGAGTTAAAATTTTTTTAGGGAGTGTACAAATAGGTTTGAACTGGAAATCCAAGTAAGCATTTTTTTAAACTCGAATTAGTTTTGGATTTATAAATTTTTTAAGCATTTAAACACGCTCCACTTTTTGAAGTTTTTTCACCCTCATTTTTGAAACGTGATTTCTAAATTGCTATAAGTCATTTAAAATTACGTATTTTATTATTCAAAAAAATATATTAATGTTTGTTAAAACTTTCTCTTTCCGATGTTATAAAAATTATATTTCTATCTTTACAATTAAATTAGATATGGTCAATTAAGATAGGTATAAAAAATAGTGAAGAAAGGAAAAATGTCGGATATTTCGAGCAAATTTTAATTTGCGACTTTTTGTCTTATTGTTCCGCTTGTATCTCAAAAAAAAATGTCCTAAAATTATGAAATTATGCCAGTTTATTAAAAACTGTTTGGAAAATAAGTTGAATATATTTGTTTTTCAATACGATCAGTATATTAGACGTTATTTTATGTTAAAGTCATAATTTTAGAAAATTTCGAACACAGTTCATACATTTTTAGATACTTGTCTTCCAATTTTAAACAAAAAAATAAATAAAAATTAGGGATACAGATTAAACTATTGGCTACAAATGATCCAGAGCGTTTGTAAAAATTCGATTTAGTTTTGTAGTTATAAATATTTAAATAATTAACGAAATGTCTGAAATAATCGTCAATTTTACGCTAAAAATTTTAAGTGATAAATTAAAACTGCTCTAAGTAGTTCAAAGTATACTTTTTTCCCGTTAAAAAAATATAGTTATGTTCGTAAAATCTTTCTTTCTTGAATGGTATCAATATTGAAATTCTATCTTAAAATATAAATTAGATGTAACTATTTATGTGAAGTACTATAAATATTATTAAAAGATACTTCGGAACGAAATCCCAACATTGGCAAAATGCCAACATGTATTTGGCTGCCAACGGCGAATTATTATTAGCGCCAATTCCCAAGTATCTTACTTTATATAAATATAAGTTGGCGATTAGACCTATTTATGTTTGGCGCGTTTATACTGTTATTTGTTTACACATGTTTCGCTTTTCAATGAGCACAATTGCGTTGAAGCAGTTCTACAGTTGAGCTTTTCCAGTTATCAGGTCCACCACAACGGCGGGCGAGGGGGGGGGGAGCATACCCAGCCCCTCCCCTCTGTAAACTTGAAACCTTAAAAGTTGGGAATTTCGAGTTTTAAAAATCCCTGAGTTGGGAAAATTTATGCCTCAGGCAAATTAATATTATTAGAAAATGAAAGCGACGGAAGACTAGAAATTACCCAACTTGTATTAAGATTAAACTTAAATTAGACCTCAAAACGGACCACTGCATTGGAACGTGCGTGCGACAAATCAATACTTTCGAAAGAACTGTTTAATATTACCTATAAAAAAGCAGAAAATGTCTTATAAGTTGGAACTGGGATATTTTTTTAGCACTGTTGCGTTGTGAATTTCGAATCGGTAAGTGGTCTGGTTAATTTACGTCGCACTAGAGCTGCACATGGATCTACTGGCGTTGGTTCGAGCAAAGCGCCTTTGATTTGTTATTGGTACGTATTTACTTACTACATCAAGGACGGTTTTGGTTCGAACAAGCGCGGATCTAGGTGGGGGTAAAGGGGGAATTACCCCCCTCCCCCTAACATCTAAGATTATATTTTCAAAAGTCACCTTAGGCAATGAAAAATTTAAAGTTAAGATTTATTTTTGCGAATCGTGATATATATGCATTGCTTAACGCTCTTTAAAACGTCCCTATACTTCTCCCCCCACCCACTTCCCCCGCCTTTCCTACCAAAGACGCAGGAATGAAAGTGTTCTCATGTCACGTCACATCACTGTTCTTACCAAAGCTGCGAGCATGGACATTTTCTTGGAATGTCACCCGGGATCCTCCTCCTTTCTTTGTTAGCAACAGACAGCCCTGAGGACATACCCCATAAAAACTGGAAATGGTCCCTAGACTTTGACGATTAATTGATGTGTTACTTTGCTGTGACTTTGACTTTGAGGAGCTAAGGGAGCAACTTGTTGCAATTTACACCTAGAGAATGTACCTGCAGCAACCGGCGGGCGGTAATCATAAAAATATGGAAGGATGAGGTTACCCTTTCCAAGCGGGGCGAGGGGCGTGAAAACGTCTGTCACCTAGATAGTTTAGCGGAGGGGCTTGTGATAAATATGAAATATGGAACGGGGTGGGTAATAATTTTTGCACTCGTGATTAGGTGTACATAGATAGGAGGGCGTCAAATTTGGTGTTCATGATAACAATATACTGTATTACCCCCCCCCCCCTAACAATAATCTCTGGATCTGCCCTTGGGTTCGAGGCGTTTCTCGAAGAAAAGACCCGGGAACGATGCCTCATATTTTTAACAGTGGTCAGATAACGAGGACAACACTTCAGCTGGTGCCCGATGTCCTTAAGTTAAGAATTTTGAATCGCTCAAGTTCGGAATTTCGGATCGTTAAGTTGGGAAATTTCTTGTCTTAACATACAAAAATAAATTTGTGTGACGGCACTGCCAGTCACAAACACATTTATATAACTAAAAGAAGTATTGTTGTTAGGGCACATTGTCATTGTCTACAGTGTATGAAGCTGGTATTGGTTTGCGAAGCAAACTAAAGAGGATTGCGTAGCAATCCTCCGGGGGTTGGCGGAGCGTCAGCGGAGCAGGGGGCGGAGCCCCCTAGTAATTTAAAACATGGTATTTTTGTAAAGAAACCAAATTTTCTAAAATGTAGTTTTAATGTTTAATGGAACATTTTAATTTAATTTTTTTTTCGTGCAAGAAATTAGTTATACATTTAAAAACTTATCCAGTTAAGATATTCTAAAAAGAACTAAATACATTCTGGATAAGTTATTGAAATGGCGTACTTTAATTTTTTTTACAAATGATTACTGAGCAATCAAATTATTTATTCAAAACTAAAGATATATCGCTCCCTTCCATGCCAATCACACAGAAAAGAACAAAGACATCCCAGATTACCTAAAAAGACAGCAGCAACGAACATCTAAACCTTTCTCTTGAGGAATCCCTAAATTGTTCTGGTTTGGAGAACAAGAACTAATCGGCGTTGACCTCTCGTGATTGGTCCAAGAAAACTGTTCTCTGATTCGTGTATTTTTTTCCCTATCTTCCTATTCGATGATTAACTTTGGGACTATTACAACCAGTTCGGAGATTTTCTCTCGGGTAGACATTTGTTAATGATTGCGCATTTAGGAAAGAAATCAGGTTAGATCGCCAAAGGGGCCAAATGAAGGATCTAGGGTTCTTTGGAAATGTCCTTTTGGCGAAAAGTAGTTTTTAAACGGGGTTAAAACAAAAATCGTTTACTGATTTGATGTGAGAACTGGTGTTATTTTAAAGAATTTTATAAAATAATAAAAAAGCGTTATTTTTTTTGATTGACTGATATTAAAATGTTTACTTAAATAAAAATATTCTGGAAGTATTTGAATATTTGATGACAGAAATTTTTTTTTAAAAAAGATTTCGATTTAGCTCAAATTGACATTTGAGTTTAATAAATTATAAGTTAAAAAGCCGTCATAAACAATTTGTTTAAATATTTACAATAATATTTTATATTAAAAATTCATGTTATGTTCATTGTAATATTTCAAATATTACATAATGTATTTTTGTTTTATATCTATTATTGATAATCACACTGTTAAAAATATGTACTAAAAATTTAAATTTACTCATTTTTGATTACACTCGATGCTTATCATAGCTCCGAATACATATTTCATTTTTGAAATTTACATGTACTCAAATATGAGTAAAATGAGTAAAAATAAATAAAATAAGCAGTAGCTTGTCTATATAGGCTGCCTTCATAAACCACTTACACTAAATATCAACAATTACAACCACAACTTACCGATAAGTGAACATATATTCTCAGCCACCGCAGTCCAGTGCCTTATCTGTTGTATACTACCATGGCGAAGGGAAGAAGTTATAAACATAAAATTTTTTAAAAAAGTTTGCCAAAAAAATGTGAAGTAAGGTTAACTCAGTTTCCATTTAAACAATCGACATCAGATAATGTGGAAAACATCTTCTGAACAACCATTTTAAGTTTGACTAGTAGCTTTGTTAAGATGGCTGGAACAGAATCTGACAATAGCAATAATAAATTACACTGCTCAATTTTTAGAAAGTACGGCTGTTAAAATTTCGGTACGTCATCGCTCATTTACGATGCAATTGTACACAAAGAAAAACGAGAACGTCCATGTACTAATTTTTAATTTATTTTCACAGTGCATATGGTGTTAAAGATTCTTACCAATTGCAAACATTGCTATTATATTTGCAAAAATAATAAATATTAAGTTTATTTTGTACAACTTTAAAAAATTTAGAAAAGACAAGCTGTTGTATGGTTTACTTGAACAAGCCACGTTAATAAATTATACGTTTTAATTATAAGTGTGTTATTGTGCTCTTATCCGTCGGTTATTAAATGTTTATTTCAGTAGACAAAAAAATTGTGTTACCTGAATATTTTTCTATCTCAAAACATTTCGTGGTTCCGCATTAAACGTATAATTGTAAAAACAAAATATCTAGCATTGTCATATCACAATTATAAAAAACTTTAATAAAATTAATTATAATTATACGCATAACAATCTCATCTACTAATAAAAAAGTTAATCAAAGAAAAAAAATCATTTAAAAAAGTTCGAAATCCCCAAAATTCCCCAAACGTCTAGAATTTTTCCCCATTTCCCCACCACACCCAGTGGGCTGGAACATATGAATTCCAGCGTATTCAAAACCCCACCTTCTTCCGAACTTATTTAATTAGATTTCGAACAGGAAGATGAGAACGTCGGGTCATAATAATTCCTTTCTTTGAGTACTTGGCAAACTTAATTATGGCCCCAGAGTAAAAGTCTGATTCCTTCAGGAGATGGGAGATATGAATGGAGGAATTCCAGGAGTAGATCCTGTGTTCATAAATTTTTAATTCGTTTTGTGTTGTGCCTATATATGTATAGAGACTGCAATGATTGGATTTTTTTTTTAAATATATGGTTTTTTGAATGTCTTGTTATGTGCAATTGACCAATGAAGTGGGTTAGATTTAGTGATCAATATTTAATTTAATATTTTTACATACATATTTAGTAAAGAAAGTTTAAGTTAGTTTAAGAAATAAAACCACGGACATTTAAACCAAAGATTTAACAGCCGATGTTTGGGACACAATAAAATTGATTAACTTCGAAATGTGAATGACCTTGGTGCTGGACTCTAGAAGCGGAGACGAAAAAATGCTGACCTTGGATTTCACCGCGCTCAATCTATATATAAAAACTACGGAAAGTAAATTTTTGTTTTACAAATACGAGATTATGTAATTTTGATTAATTGATACGGTTAATAAGACTATTCAAATACGAGCATATCTATCTATCTATCTATCCCCCCTCCCTCTTTCTCTTTGTATATATATATATATATATAATGACATAGTGTTATGATTTTTATATTTTTGTATCAAAACTTTAATAAACATGCCCTTGTTTGTATATGTTTTAAAGATTAGCCGAGTCTAAAACATTTGTTAAAAACCAAAGTCATATTTATTCAAAGGTATCAAACTAAAAAATAACTCCTAGTATTGTAACTTTACACTTTATGATATATTTTTAATTATAGAGTCACTTCTTTTTCTATTCAAAATTCAAAATTGTCAATATGATACTGCTGTTATACTCCAACTACTCCAAAGAGGTTTTTTTTTAAAGATAAAGTACATAGATTAATATACACTAGGAGGCTCCGCCCCCTGCTCCGCTAACGCTCCGCCAAACATTTTCAATCAATCTTAAAAAAAAAAAAAAAATCTATAGTTTTTTTCTACGATCGTACCACATGCCAACTCACTGTACAAAAACAGTTTTTTACATGTTTGTAAATAACTGCTTATAAAAAATATCGAAATTGTAAACACATTTTTTTCGAAACATAGTTATTGGGTATTTGAACAAGATACACAGAAAAAAGTTACTTCAATTAAACAAATGTACAGTGTTTTACATCCCTTTTTACATAGCTATACATTTGATGACTTTATGCTATCGTAGACAACTAGTTAATTAACTCTAACAACCCACACAAATAATAAAAACTCAATGAAACAATTGTAAAAAATATTAAAAAATACCCATGTTTTAAAGTCCTCTCTTAATTATCAGAATTTTGCATAAGTTTTCCTCAATTCGCTTTTCGAAACAACTCACACTTGGAAACTGTACTTGCTAAAAAAAAGTTTTACAGCTCAATTTCTAAACCTTTTTTCTTTAGATAAAAAAAAATCCGGAAACATTTCACAAACCGTTTCTAACTTTCGAATTCTTCTCAAAAAAAAATCTTACACGCGATATTACAGTAAACTTGTATGCACCATACAATTCTTTAACTGGACTTCAATTATATTTTCGAAACTAGTAAAACCCGAGGTACCACGACCAAAGTCTCAGTTCGGACTCTAATAAAACTTTTTACTTCAGTTGAGATAGCCAAAACTTGAACCCTAACTTGTCCCTTATTTAGAATTCCAGACGACGCCTGCCTTGAAAAGTAACATGACTTTTTTTTCCAACCGCGATATTTTCCCTTTACATTGCAGTTTCTTCGATTCTTCACGAAGGTTCAGCAGATTGGTTCAAGGAAATCTTTGAACATTGCCCCCTGGGGACTTTCGCATGTTCGATTCGATTTCTTGTTCTTTTACATAAGCACGATTACGTGGAAAGTCAGATATTAGGGAATGTCTAGTCATTTCGGGGGGAAAAAATACAAGATTTTTTTATATGAGTCTTGTAATATCAAATGTTGTTTCATCGTATGTTTTATACTGTAAAAGATGTTTTTTTAATTTGAAGTCAAAAGATCATTTGCTGAGAGATTTTTCCCTGAATGCGTGATGATTTAGGGATTTTTTCAAGTTTTCCCTATGTAGGGACACACTTTTAATTTAGACAACTAGTTTTTCTTAATTGACTGAAAATCTTGCCAACCAAAACTTTAAAGTAAAACCGCCAAATCCGCCAACAGGGACAGGTTATTAATTCGACTATTATGTATTTTTTTTAAAATAAGTTATAAATTATTTTATTAGGCTATTAAATCAATTTAATTGATTTTATTATTAAAAATTTACTGAGGAGTATATATACATATTCATTTTTTTAGTACAATTGCATCGTAAATGAGCGAAGACGTACTCAAAATTAAGTAACCGTACTTTTTCAAAAATGAGGTGTGTGATTTAATATTGTTAATTTCAGCTTCTGTTCAAGACATCTTAACAAAATGACCCGTCAAACTTAAATTAGTAGTTCAGAAGTGTTATTTATTACTGAGTTATTACAACTCAATTATCTCACTTCCTAATCTTTAGCACACCTTTTTAACATTTCTATTGTTTATAACTTCTTCACGTCAGCATGGTAGTACAACGGATAAGGCACTGGGCTGCGGTGCCTGATGATATGGGTTTGATTCTCGAAAAGTCTTGGTTGTATTGTTGATATTAATTGAAAGTGATTACTGGAGGCATCCAATATAATCAATCAACTGCTCTTTTTATTTTATACTCATTTTTGAGTACATGTATTTTCACAAAAATGATACTTATATAGTCGAAGTTATTGTATACATATCATGTACTCAAAAATGAGTAAATTTTACTTATTTTTGAGTTCCTATTTTTAACGGTGTAAGTTTGGCTCCATACTATTTTTAGAACTTACCTAATTTATGTATCTAAATCAAATGCTGCCAGATTAAAAATGACTTGCAAACCTTAAAACATATGTGAGTCAATGCATTTAGAAAAGTTCATGTTTGTTTTCCCACGAATCTCTATAAATCAGGCAAAACAATGTTTAATGTTTTCTTCCCAAATAAACTAACCTATTTATTATTAAACTGCAGTATAGACATAAAGTCAAATAAACAAATATCAAACTTACCTGTGTATACGCAAATCGTACAAAAACCTAATTTAATAATGCATCATTAATAAAAAACTTAAAAACCTTTAACTTGATTAGCAAAAATAAAATATACATTAAAATATTTTAATTAAATAAATTATTCTCTTTTAATGGATCAATTAATTTCGTGCCGGTATTTGTTGAGTGTTTAAACATAAATATTCAGAGGGGAATACATTTAATTGCGATGAATAATTGTGAATTAGAACGCTGAAAAATTTATTTCAAGACTGCTGTGCCATTAAATATATTATTCACAAGTATGACCTATTTTAAATACAGCTTAATACTTAAATGAATATGATATAATATATTCAAAATTCATATTCCGCAACATATTAACCATACTTCATGTATTATTCCTTAACACGTTATATGCTGAATATCCAAACCTGATAGGTGAGTTTACTTCATTTTTAGCAGTCTGAAAGGCGCGCCAACAAAAATCGCCAAACCGCCAAAAGGAGATCAGTTATCAATTCGACTGTATTTTTTTAATGTATGTTCGCGCAAGATTTCTGTTCTAATTCAGATATCTGGAAACTTATTTTTTTTGTTGGATAGGGGATGTTTCACTAGGGAAATTTTTGAAAAAAATGTCAGGCTATAAGACATTGTCGTGGGGTAGAGGTTAGTACATTTTTTGGACTGCGTTGTGTTATTTTTTTGTATCTTTATGAACAATGTTGTCTTGGCAAAAATACATACATACAAATAACGTTACTTTTAAAACGGTGTTTTATTGACACATCAAATAATTAAATAGGAGAAACTTATGGTTGGGGGGGTTATGTGCAATAATGTGCTACTGACTCACGTGTACCGGTGGGGAGAGTTTCGTCAGAGGCGATTTAGCTGGTTGTTTGGGGTGTAGATGACCGGCTACCAGGGGCGTTACCATAAAATGTGGATTCTGCCGTCTGGTGTCATGGCATCAGGGACTTGTCGTTCTCCAGAGGCTCGTCTGGTTCCGCAGCTCAGTGGCGTTGGCACGAAGTGTTAGCTCTGCCGTCTGCTGTCATGGCTTTCAGGACTTTTCCTTCTCCAGGGGCTCGTCTGGTTCCGAAGCTCAGTGGCGTTAGTATGAAGTGGGAGCGCTGTCGTCTGGTGTCATGGCATTCGGGATTTTTCCCTCTCGGCGCATGAGGACGGTACTTGTTAGAGTAAAAATTGCTCGTCTTTCTTGGGCAATGGCAAAGTCGAAAAGTGATGTTGGAAACCTTGAATTTCCCACGGTGGTGTCTTGGGGTGGGGGTTGCAATTCTACATAAATTACTAAACCCACCACTTGGAATTCGCTCCGCCCTTCTTGGTCACCCCTCCTGGCCAATCCTGGCATGGTTGTAAAAATGGCTCAGTGACGAAACTCTCCTCACATTGTTACCCCGTCATAAAACCGGCGACCGCCAGTCTAGCCATCTGACCAAATTGCACAAAGTACAAAATAGGTCAGATCCCTATATAAAAATTGCAACGTGTGACAGCACACTGTCACAGACATTTAACTATCCGGAATTTTCTAATAACAAGACCTTTTAAAATATAATGTTCCATTTCGAAAATTCTTTTTTTTGTTAAAAAAACTATCTACTTTTGCAATTTATTTTTAAAAAAATCGATTATCCGGCTATTATATATTCGGAAATATTGATTAACTGTTTTAACAATTTCTTTGATTTCAAAACATCTTCATTGCTGAATAAAGTCTGTACAACAATTTGTTCACCCGGCATTTATTGGCATCGATATGAATTTTTTTACAATAGACATTATTCAGAAAATAAAAGTTTTTTTTTCTTGGCAATTAGTAAATCGGATCCGAGACAAGAGGAATTGTGGAGAACAACTTGAATTTATTGGTAAATCATAGCGCCCTACAAATTAAAAACTAAAAAGGGAAAAATATTTTTAAAATATAAGATAAGCGGCTTTAAGAAACATGCGCAATTTTTTTTATAATGTAAAAGCTATATAAAAATCATGTTAACAGTACTAATTTTGATATTAATGATGATAAAGTTGATATTCTTAACAAAAGATATTATTAACCCTAATATATTAATTATAACTATAAAATTAATTATAACTATAATATTAATTATTACTATAATATTAATTATAATTATAATATTAATTATAACTATAATATTATATATAACTATGACATTAATTATAACTATAATATTAATTATAACTATAATATTAATTATAACTATAATATTAATTATTACTATAATATTAATTATAACTATAATATTAATTATTACTATAATATTAATTATATCTATAAAATTAATTATAACTATAATATTAAATATATCAATAATTTGTGATTTATTTATATTGATATTGATTTTAATCATAAGTTTAAAATTAATAATTTTCAGCCGAAACATGTTTAACTTCAACGGACAAACTGTTTTCATTTGGTTTTTTGTCATTAGTTTCGACGTTCGTTCAAACAAAATTTATAAATAATACATTATGTTTTTAGAGGTATATTTGTTGTTTATATTTGCGAACAATTTCCAGATAGACATTGTAAAAAATAGGTACCTAAATATGAGTATCTGAACTAACTCGTTTTTCTTTGAATACATATTCATCGTAAATGAGCGAGACGTACTAAAATTTAAGCAACCGTACTTTCTCAAAAACAAGAAGTGTGATTTAACTTTGCTAATTACAGATTCCGTACAAGTCATTTTAATAAAGCGATTTGACAAACTTAAAATAGTTGTTCAGAAAATTGTTTTCCCCATGATTTGATGTCGATTGCTTATATGGAAACTGAGTTATTACAGCTCAATTATCTTACTTCCCATTATTTTGGTACACCTTTTTAACATGTCTTATGTTTATAACTTCTTCAATTCGCCCTGATAACTTAACGGAAAAAGCATTGGACGTGTCTCTAGATCCGAGTTCGATTACCGGTAAGCATTGGTTGTAATTGTTGATATTTATTGAAAAAAGTTAATGATGGTAAGCTTTGTAGGCAAGTATCTGTTCTTTTTATTTATTTTTACTCATTGAACTCACTGTTGAGTACATGCCTTTTTTCAAAATTGAAACTTATGTATTCGGAGTCATGATAAATGTACTCAAAATTGAGTACATTTTACTTATTTTCGAGTACCTATTTTTAACAGTGCAGACTTGTGGATTATATGTATTCAGCTTAGATTTTGAGGAGTGCCGGCTGCAGTCGGCCCAAATAGACCCTAATTATATAAATATAAATAATATATAACATCTATTTCGTCACTGTAAACACGGAATAAACTTCAAAAACAGTTCAGCTTCATTGTACTAATTGTTAAATAGATATTTTTTCAAAATTGTAAAGTATGTGTTCGGGCCCATAATAAGCATCAAATGTTCTAAAAATTAGTACATTTTCCTTATTTACGAGTACTTATTTTAAATAGCGCATATTTGTAGATTATTTGGAGTTAGATTAAATCTTAAAATAACATAACCAATAAATTAGATAAACTTCAATAGAATAAGGCAGTGATTATCCAACTTATATAAATGTTATTTATAAAATATATTTGTTTTATAAATAGAATACGGACTAGATAGGTAGATAGATATATAAGTTTATTGTAGTGAGCCGTATTTACAAAGGTTGGCAACATATTTTAGCAAAAGCGGATACAAAGTTTGATAACACAAAATACAATATAATACATTTTTAAAAAATTTAAAACACAATTTGAGACAAATATACAAAAAAAAAGACAAAAATGAGTTATATGAACAATTAGAATTGGGTTTTTAATCAGTTATTCCTGCACAAGTTCACTGATCAAGTCCTCCCGGAATTTTAAAACAGAAAATGCATAATTATAAAAACAAAAATATTCTATATTGTAAAATTTTAGGATGGTTGAAATGTTACTGGATTCAATTGATGATAAGTATTTTCGTCTGAATGAATCGTAAATTGGTCAGACTAAAAAACATGAGCCCAGGTTTTATTTTATGTTGTGTTACAAAATTTACAGGACTTGTTAGGAAAAATTTCGAAAACAACTACTTTAAAAATATACGGGATAAATTGCAACGAATTTGTATAATAATTCTTTTTATAGCGATATCTATATTTCAAATTAAATAGTCTTCGATTAAATGTGAGTTTTTGATATATTTATACTCTGAGTGGTTAATACTATTGTTCATTGAAGGAAGATCATTCTGGGTGTATTGGTCATGGTATACTTGTACAATCGTTGAAATGTAATGTTCAGGAACTTTATAGTCTTGCGAAAGCCAAACAAATCAAAAACCTGCGTTTTGTAAAATATTTCTTATAGAATACGGACTATATAACTCTTTACTGTCTTTTGTGTTTCATATTGTCTCTACTACAGCAACAAAATACACTTTCTACCTTTAAATTACATATTTATTTTCATTGTTTCAACAAAACACCCGAAACCTCACCTCTGGGCCAAAAAACTCTTGAATGACTTTGGTGAGAAAACCCTAAAATGTGTCAAAATGTCAAAAGCATTTGCAGCCCTGAGCAGAGCAGAAAAAAGCCCAAAATCTCCAGAAGTCTTTTTTATGGGATTCAGGAAACATAAATGATAAAATGGAGGAACACAGTTCAATAATAAAAAAAAACTAGAATTTTTTTTCTAAGTTTTGATTTCTTGTTCTTGAAATAAACGCATTGAATCTTAGAACAATAGAATGTTCCATTGTATCTGCGGGTGTTATTACTTTCAAAATATTTATGTATTCTATATCAACACACTGAAAAAAAGGTATTATTTAAAATCAAAACTGTCATTAAAAAACAAAATGTAATTACTTTTTCGATTATAATTGTATTTCACATGTATGTCATATTTTAATTACAATGTTTCAAAACTGCCAGATGTATGATCGAAATTTATTATGTATAATACTTTCTGAAACATTTCCAAAACATCCTAAGTATTACAAAACAAAGAAGAAATCATTGAGAACTATACTTTTAAACATTAAACAACATTAAACATAGAAAATAAACACTAATTGGAACAATTTCCACCATCTATTGGAAAAGAAAAAAAAATAAAATATCGAATGGCAAGTGTTCTTGCCAACCGGCGTTAATGGGTTAATATAATTTATTTTAAATAATGCAATACTGCAATACGCTAAAGACAATGCAATATTTCAATAATGGTGAGATAAAATTCAATCAACTATGAGGATGGATGCATGATTTACTGATGACAAAAAAAACACCAATACACCGCCAAAATGTCACCAACTGAAAACTAACGTCACCAAATGAATAAAAATGTCGTTAAATGAGTAAAAATTTCATCAAATGAATAAAAAGTTCACCAAATAAAAAAAATATCGCAACATGATTAAATGCTCATCAAATGAATTAAAAGTGCTTAAAATTAATAAAAATGTCGCCAAATGAATAAAACGTTTGCCAAATGAATTAAAATGTCGCCAAACGGATAAATACATCGCCAAATGGATAAATAGATCGCCAAATGAACTAAACTATGGTCATATATGTAAAAATATCATCAAAATGGCAAACTTATTGTTAAATGATAAAATATTAATATAATTTTGCACACTTGACCTCCAAAACAAGAGAAAGGTCACTGTCCATATGAGATTTTGAAAATCCATTTAACCCACTCTCTTCTTAAAGCAGAAATTATATCTCATTAGAACCACTAAATGACATGGCGCCATGGTGTAAAGCGTAAAGTGTTATACAACACTTTGCGTAAAGTGTTATACATTTAAAGAAGAGTGTCTGTGATTTGTTATGTCTTTCATCTGATATACTGTCAACTCCGGGCAATTGAGCTAGTTATAAATGAAATTTTATAAAAATTATAATGACATTATTGGCATACTCCTGCGAATTTACATTCTTAGAAACAACACAAACTAAACAACAATATACAAGACAGTTAATCACGCAGAATTGAAAAGACCATTCATAAGATGCAGTAAAAAGCAATGAGAAAAAAAAGACAACTTTTCATCTGAAGAAACTAAAAAAAAAATTATAGTTTTTGCTCTCTCAGAGAAACAAAAGATCTCAAAAAAATATATTTCATCACAGAGTAGGAGTGTAGTGTTTTATTCTAGCTGCGAGGGGTCGATACTATTCCACTAATGACCAGCGATTCCGAGATAAACTCGGGTTTGATCGGAAACGCTATGAACTAAAACCTAAGAAAAAACGTCGAGGGAAATTGGATTAATGAAAAAAAAGCAGCAAGAAAAATGCTTCGATCTAGAATTTCGATGAAATGCCTTCTAGCTTCGCAAAGCAGAAAAGTTTTAATTAAAAGCAGTTCATCGCTCTGTGTTGCAGTGATTGAAAGTTAAGAAAAAAAAATATTTTCGTAGGGTAAAAATGCTCTTCTTAATGTTTTCGACAAACCTATTCAAATTGAAGAGTGCCTTGCGTGATAGTGCGGAGTGCTTGTAATGGGCAAGAGGTAATTTTCGAGAAAAATGTTGAAAAGTAAATGAAGAATTTTGAGTAAAAAAAAATGTAATCGATAAACTTGAGAAATATTTTAGAGTTGTAGTTTTAAAAAATGTTTACCGACTTTGTAAAAACAGAATCTCTAAGTATTTTTACATGTTATTAAACAAGTCGCCAACAAATATACTTTCATGCAATTTGTATTCCAAAACTGTAGGGTAGTCACCAATTGTTAAGTGCTGTTCATTGTCACATTTACCTGTATTGGCTTAAATTTTTTTTCACTCAGATTTTTAAAAATTTTATCACTCAGATTTTAAGCAAGTCCCTTAGTTTTAGTAGCCACGAAAGTTAGTTACTTCATTGCAAAAATAATAGTTTATTATGTGTAGTTAAGACAACACGGTAACATCTAAACTTTTTTTTTAAACTTTTTTAATCGAACTTTTAATGTATATTATTGAAATATTTATCAGCGAAAAAAATTTTACACAATAATTCCAAAACTGTTAGCATTTTTTCAAAATTTAAACTTTTTTTTTAATTTTTAAAGCTCTTTCAATTTTTTTTTAATATGTATTGTTGCTATCCAAAAATGTTTTCGGATCATTTTAATTATATTACATAATGATTAGTATTAAAATTGTGTATACTTCATGTATTTGATTTTATATAAACATATTTTCATTATACTATATTTTTTCTTAATTTTTTTTTTACTTCAGTAATTAAAACATACTACTACTAATACAACTAGAGGTAATTCGTCTTATACTAATTTTTAATATACTACTTATATACTTGTTGTTAATATACTATTTAATATACTACTTATATACTTGTTAATTACTAATATACTTGTTGCTTCGCAAACAATACCGGCTTCATACACTGTAGACAATGACAATGTGTCCTAACAACAATACTTTTTTTAGTTATATAAATTATTGCTGGCAGTGCCGTCAAACAAATTTATTTTTGGGATGTTGAGACAAGAAATTTCCCAACTTAACGATCCGAAATTCCGAAAGTGAACAATTCAAAATTCCCAACATAAAGACGTTGGGTAACAGCTCCAGTGTTGTTCTCGTTATCTGACCATTGTTAAAAATATGAGACATCGTTCCCGGGTCTTTTCTTCGAGAAAGGCCTCGAACCAAAGCGTCCTTGATGTAGTAAGTAAATATGTACCAATAACCAATCAAGGAAGCTTTGCTCGAACCAACGCCAGTATTTCAATGTGTAGCTCTAGTGCGACGTTTATTAACCAAACCACACTTAACGATTCGAAATTCACAACGCAACAGCTAAAAAAATCCCAGCTCCAACTTATAGACATTTGTCAGCTTTTTTTATAGGTAATATTAAACAGTTCTCTCGAAAGTATTGATTTGTTGCACGCATGTTCCAATGCAGTATTTCGTTTTGAGATCTAATTTATGTTTCATCTTGATACAAGCTGGGAAATTTCTAGTCTTCCGTCGCTTTCATTTGCTAATAATATTAATTTTCCTGAGGCATAAATTTTCCCAACAAAGGGATTTTTAAAATTCGAAAACCCCAACTTTTAAGGTTTCAAGTTTACAGGGGGGGGGAGCCCCCCCCCCACATACACACAAACGTTGCCGCCGTTGTGGTGGGTCTGATAACTGGAAAAGCTCAACTGCAGAACTGCTTCAACGCAATTGTTTCTACTCATTGAAAAGCGAAACGTGTAAACAAACAACAGCATAAAACGCGCCAAACAAAAATGAGCCTAATTCGCCAACTTTTATTTATATAAAGTAAGATTATTGAGAATTGGCGCTAATAATAATTCCCCATTAAAATATATCTTAAGCTATTGTATTTACATACATGTTGGCATTTTGCCAACGTTAGCATTTTGCTCCGAAATATCTTTTAATAATAATTATTGTACTTCACATAAATAGTTACATATAATTTATTTTTTAAGATAGAATTTTAGTATTGATACCATTCAAGAAAGGGAGATTTTACGAATATAACTATATTTTTTTAACGAGAAAAAAGTATATTTTTGAACTACTTAGAGCAGTTTTAATTTATCCCTTAAAATTTTACTCGTAAAATTGACGATTATTTCAGACATTTCGTCAATTATTTAAAAAATTATAACTACAAAACTAAATCGAAATTTCACAAACGCTCTGGATCATTTGTAGCCAATAGTTTAATCTATACCCCTAATTTTTTTTTTTTTTTTTGTTGAAAATTGGAAGACAAGTATACAAAAATGTATGAATTTGTTTCAAAATTTTCTAAAATCATGACTTTAACATAAAATAACGTCTAATATACTGATCGTATTGAAAAACAATTATATTCATCTTATTACCCATACATTTCTTAATAAACTGGAATAATTTCATAATTTTAGAACATTTACTTTCTGAGATGCAAGCGGAACAATGAGACAAAAGTCGCAAATTAAAATTTTCTTGAAATATCCGACATTTTTATCCTTCTTCGCTATTTTTTATACCTATCTTAATTGACTATATCTAATTTAATGGTAAAGATAGGAATATAAGCTTTATAACATCAGAAAGAGGAAGTTTTAACGAACATTAATATATTTTTTTTGAATAAGAGAATATGTAATTTTAAATGATTTATAGCAATTTAGAAATCATGTTTCAAAAATGAGGGGTGAAAAAACTTCAAAAAGTGGAGCGTGTTTAAATGTTTAAAAAACTTATAAATCCAAAACTAATTCGAATTTAAAAAAATGCTTATTTGGATTTCCAGTTCAAACCTATTTGTACACTACCTAAAAAAAATGGATCTCTCCTCTTAATAGTGTTTCAGAAACTCGACATACAAAATTACTTGTAAGCGAAATTTTATCAACGACGACTTTAATATTAAATAACTTATAAACTAATAACAGTATTGAAACAAAAATATATTCTTCTTATTTATCAAACATTTCTTAACAAATTCACTTAATTTCGTAATTTTAGGACTTTTACATTTTGAGATACGATCTGAATAACATTGAAAGAACTGAAAACTCCCCCTAGGTCTTACTTTTTCCCCCTAGGGCTTACTTTTTTTTAAAATAGAGAGAAAAATACATTTTATAAAATGACATATTTAAAAAAAATGACATATGCATTCATTAATAAAAAAAGAATCTTTATGTTTTTTTAAAAACTTGATACCAAAGAAAATCTAAGACTGAGAAAAATAACGATTTTAAGGTTTCGTTCTTAAAATATCTAATACATCATCCAGCTTTAAATCACAAATAACTAATTGAAAAACATGGATTCTGTTCTAGGATTTTCCGAGCGCATTTAGAAAATACGAAACTTTAATTTTGTCAAATACAAATTAAGAATTTTACAATTTTTGGAGTACTGTGTTTCTGTTTTTCCAAACAAAACGATCGTTCAAACTTCCAAACAAAACGATCGTTGCCCAAGAATTCGTAAACAACCTTTAATTTCATTGGATTATTCCAAATATATATTCTTTTAAATTAAATTTATTCGCTTTCTTTAAAATTTGTGTATGGTGTTGCGTAAATCTCTGGTAGGGCTCACTTAATTTTTTTTTCTAAAATAAACGATAAATTCATTAGTTAAGTAAAATACCTATGGTTATTATTTGTAAATCAGAACCATCTTACTAAAAGCCACTTTTTTTAAATTTCCTCGTCGAAATTACCATAGACAATAGAGGTAGCGGATGACAATGTGGTATACTAATTGATTCATTATCGGAGGGTTCTAGTATTGATTCTTGACTTTGAGAAAATAGCGAGCTCATGATCGGAAGGTTGCCAGTTTTGTGTTTCGTCATTCCCAAAAACCATCTAACATGTTTCAGTTGTGCATGTTAAATCTGTCCTTTGTCCAAGCGTTCTTGATTATGCCTGGTGTTCGTGAGGTACCAGGTCAGGTCTTATACATGTAATCTAAAAACTGTATATAATTAGGCTGTATTGTTCCTTGGTCTTTCCTTTGGGATATATATCGAACCGTCCCCAATTTCCTATTACATATATTTAATGTGATGTCTGTCCAACCAACTAAGTATTGTAATTAAACATATCTAAGTAAAACAGTTATGGTTTTCTATAAAACTCACACTGTAAAAAAAAAACGTATTTAAAATGAATATCTGAACTCCTTTTACTTTGCGTACAATTGCCGTAAATGAGCGATGATGTACTCAAATTAAAGTAATAGTTATTTCTAAAAAAAAGCAGTGTCATTTAATATTGCTAATCTCAGCTTCTGTTCAAGCCATCTTCACAAAGCGACCTGAGAAACTTGATATTGCTGTTCAGAATACGGTTTCTATATTATTTGATGTCGATTTCTTAAATGGAAGATGAGTTATTACGATTTTATTACTTACTTACCATTCTTTTGGCACACTTTTTTAAAATTTATGATGTTTATAACTTCTTCCTGTATCCCTGATAGTACAACGGATGAGGCACTGGCCTGCGGTGCCTGATGATATGGGTTCGAATCCGGGTAAGTCTTGGTTGTAATTGTCGATATTTATTGAAAGGGATTTATGAAGGCAGCCTATGTAGCCAAGCAACTACTCATTTTACTCATTGTACTCATTTTTGAGTACATGTCTCTTTCAAAAATGAAACTTACTTACTCGAAGCTATAATAAGCATCAAATGTAATCAAAAATGAGTACACTTACTTATTATTGAGTACCTATTTTAAACAGTGCAGATACATATATTTAATACTTACAAACATTTATAATACAAACTAATCCAAAAAAAATTTCTGACATCTTACTTCTAATTAAAGGTCAACACTGAACTCAGTATTTATAATTTAATTCTTAAACATAAAAAATGTGTATTAAGTCATAAAAAAACATCATCTAAAAAAAAAAAATTTATCCCTCCGAATTGTGTGCTAAAACCGTATAAGTACCATCAACAAGAAGTTGAGTAAAAAAGTAAATGTAAAACTTTTTCCATTAATTACAGATTACAGTTTCAATGATAGGGTATTAAAAGCACAATAAATTATTTAATGAAGGGTTTACATATAAACTGATAACAGATTTAGTGCACGTACCAGAAAATTTAATAATCTATTAAGTAAAAAAAAACGTAAAGCTTAGTTCTAATGAAAAAATTAACTTAATTAAGTACTTACGTTAGAGACCGCATTTTTTCAGAAAATAACGTTCCGATAGATTAATATGTAGATAGTAATTAAAGAAACTTGACAGGGGTAGAAGCAATACATTTTCTTAATGTGGGATTAGCTGTTTTGTCAAGCGTAGTATAAATAGTTAAGACTGTATTTTTATGTGTTTCTGTCATTTAATAACATATAATTCTTTATATATTTGTATTTCATAAATGATACCTATGAGAAAAGTATATTTTAATGATAAGTTATAAAAAAATGTTTTAGACTCAAAAAATTATCTCCATTATTAAATTGAAGAAAGCCTTTAATATTACTAAATTAAGCCAAATGAATCATATAAAATTAAACTAATTTTTTAATTAAATCATTGAAACCAAAACGTCTATATTGCATTTTCATTAACGAAGATAAATAAGCGTAAGTTAAGTTAGTTAATAAGCGTAGTTAGAATCGTATTTTTATGTGTTTCTGTTGTTTAATAATAATGTATAGTTCTTTATATATATTCGTACTTCATAAAGCATACCTACGAGAAAATTATTTTTTAATGGTAAGTTACAAAAAATATTGTTTTAGAATAAAAGTATTATCTCCATTATTAAATTATTGAAATCCTTTAATATTACTAAATTAAGCGAAATGAATCGTAAACAATTAAACTAATTTTTTAATTAAATTATTGAAACCAAAATGTCTATATTGCATTTTCATTAATGAAGATAAATAAGCGTATAATAGAAGCGTAGTATAAATAGTTTCAATCGTATTTTTATGTGTTTCTATAATTTAATAATATATAATTCTTTATATATATTCGTATTTTATAAAGCATACCTACGAGAAAATTATCTTTTAATGATAAGTTATAAAAAAATTGTTTTAGAATAAAAGTATATCCATTATTAAATTGTTGAAATCCTTTAATATTACTAAATTAAGCGAAATGAATAGTAAACATTTAAACTTATTTTTTAATTAAATCATTTAAACCAAAACGTCTATATTGCATTTTCATTAATGAATATAAATAAGCGTATAAAAGAAGCGTAGTATAAATAGTTAGGATCGTATTTTTATGTGTTTCTGTTATTTAATAATATATAATTCTTTATATATATATATTCGTATTTCATAAAGCATACCTACGAGAAAATTATGTTTTAATGATAAGTTATAACAAAAAATTGTTTTAGAATAAAAGTATTATCTCCATCATTAAAATCCTTTAATATTACTAAATTAAGCGAAATGAATCGTAAACAATTAAACTAATTTTTTAATTAAATCATTGAAACCAAAACGTCTATATTGCATTTTCATTAATGAAGATAAATAATCGTGTAAAAGAAGCGTAGTATAAATAGTTAGGATCGTATTTTTATGTGTTTATCTTATTTAATAATATATAATTCTTTATATATTTACATTCCATAAAGCATACCTACGAGAAAATTATTTTGTAATGATAAGTTGTAACAAAAAAATGTTTTAGAATAAAAGTATATCCATTATTAAATTGTTGAAATCCTTTAATATTACTAAATAAAACGAAACTAATCGTAAACAATTAAACTAATTTTTTAATTAAATCATTGAAACCAAAACGTCTATATTGCATTTTCATTAATAAAGATAAATAAGCGTATAATAGAAGCGTAGTATAAATAGTTAGGATCGTATTTTTATGTGTTTATCTTATTTAATAATATATAATTCTTTATATATTTACATTCCATAAAGCATACCTACGAGAAAATTATTTTTTAATGATAAGTTATAACAAAAAAATGTTTTAGAATAAAAGTATATCCATTATTAAATTGTTGAAATCCTTTAATATTACTAAATAAAACGAAACTAATCGTAAACAATTAAACTAATTTTTTAATTAAATCATTGAAACCAAAACGTCTATATTGCGTTTTCATTAATGAAGATAAATAAGCGTATAATAGAAGCGTAGTATAAATAGTTCGGATCGTATTTTTACGTGTTTTTGTTATTTAATAATATATAATTCTTTATATACATTCTTATTTCATAAAGCATACCTACGAGAAAATTATATTTTAATGATAAGTTATAACAAAAAATAGTTTTAGAATAAAAGTATTATCTCCATTATTAAATTGTTGAAATCCTTTAATATTACTAAATAAAGCGAAATGAATCGCATACAAATAAACTTATTTTTATAATCAAATCATTGAAATCAAATCGTCTATATTGCATATCTATTAATAAATATAAATATGGTTTTCTTTAATTTAATACCATTGGTCAAATGACTACTTAATAAATTTAAATAAATCCTAAAAATAACAAAATATTGTAAATAATTTAAAATTCGATAATTGCTTTCATTATCGTATTTTGTAAAATAATAAAAACTTGAGTTTTATATTTCTTCAAATGATTTATAATAACCAAAAGTAAAAAATGACAAAACTTTTTTGAAAATATTCATTTAATGAACAATAGATTGTTAAAATGAGGGATGACTTTTTTTGAAAGCTTTAACTTTTGTTATCAATTAGTTTATCCAAAATATTTCTTTTTTGCTTATAATGCAATATTTAATGCCAACGACGAAAGAAAAATGTAATTTCCATATTAATTATAAAATTGACTGTACTTTTTTCAACATCTATTACAGATCGTTTAAATTTAAATTTTTTATTTTAGTAACTTGTTACTTAATTTTCCAGTTTTTTTTTAACAAAAACAAAGTAATTAGAAAAATAAGTATAACGTATATTTTTACTTTTTAATATATTTATTGAAATGAATTAAAATGATTTCGCTATCTTTCCTGCATTATTATATAATAAAAAAAGTAAGTAATTCAAAGATTTTTTATTTAATGTTAATTATTTTATTGTTTATTCAAAGTGCATTATTTTCTAAGTATGACATTTTTAATATATTTTTTCTGCACTTATTGTAATTAAATGTTATGTATTAATTGAAATATTGGGTGTGACAGTACACTGTCACACGTTGCAATTTTTACATAGGGATCTGACCTATTTTGTACTTTGTGCAATTTGGTCAGCAGGCTAGACTGAATGTCTCTAGTTTTATTACTGTGTAACAATGTGAAGGAGTTACGTCACTGAGCCATTTTACAACCATACCAGGATTGGCTAGGAGGGGAGATCCAGGAGGGCGGAGCGAATTCCAAGTGGTGGGTTTAGTAATTTATGTGGGATTGCAACCCCCACCCCAAGAGACCACCGTGGGAAATAAAAGATGTTCCAGATAATCACTTACGACTTTGCTATTGCCCAAGAAAGACGAGCAAATATTTACTCCAACAAGTCCCGTTCTCATGCGCCGAGAAGGAAAAGTCCCGAAAGCCATGACACTAGACGGCAGAGTTCCCACTGCATACCAACGCCACTGCGAACGGGAAAAGTCCCTGATGCCATACTAAGAAGCAGAGCCGCTGGAGACCAACGCCACTGCGTGCCGGAAAAGTCCCTGATACCATGCTAAGGAGAGCCACTGGAGACCAACGCCACTGAAAAGCCGGATCACCACGAGGCCACTGCATCACCAGAAAAGTCCCTGATGCAATGACTCTAGACGGCAGAATTCCCACTACATGTCAACACCACTGAAATCCGGTCATCTACGCACCAAACAACCCAAATAAATCACCTCAGACGTTAACTCTCCCCGCCAGTACACGTGAGTCAGTTTAGCACATTATTGCACATAACCCCCCAACCATAAGTTTCTTATATTTAATTGATTTAATGTGTCAATAAAGCACCGTTTAAAAGTAAGTTATTTGTATGTTATGTATTTTTCCAAAACAACATTGTTCATAATGAAACAAAAATAACACAACGCAGTCCAAAAAAATGTACTAACCACAATCCCTGCGACATTGGGTAAGGGGGGAGAAAATAGGTGATGAGTAAAATATGTTTTTAAAATTAAATATAGAGTTACACAATGTTAAACATACATTTTGATCTCGTTTTTTATTGTTGATTTACTTCATTAATGAAATGCATTTTAGAAAAAAAATCATTTATGGTTGTATTTATTCAAGTCCAAATGTCGATTTGTAGTCATTTCAGAGTACAGAAATATTTTAATAGTTTGGTACACGAAAACTTCTGTATATAAATTAGAAAGGTCGAAATACTTACGAATATTTCTGGTATGTGTATTGATAAGAATATTTTTATTATCCAATGTAAATATTATAATAGTCTATATTATTTGAGTTGTTTTTTTATGTTTAACAAAGTGAGAAAAATGGGTTTTAAAATAACCGTCAACCAAAATATATCTCTGTAAAAAAATTGGACGCTTTTTCTATTATATTAGTCAAACATAATCTATTAAATTGAACAAAAAAAATCATCTGAAGAAATAATTAAAAATAACATAAATACGTTATATATTACTGAATGAATAATACAAGTTATAATAACAGATGTTCGTTTTCGAATTTATAGATTAATAAAAAATGGCGATTTATTTTCTTCAAAATGGCGCTTTACAAATTGTTTTTAGAATATACTTTTATAAAACAATCCGTTAATAGTCAAATATACTGTGAAACGGTCAATGTTCTTTTTAATTCTATTTTATTTCTTTTAATTTATTATTTTGACTTAAAATGTTGTTCTAATAATGCATTTTTAAACTAAACATTATACTTTTGTCACTGGGGACCCAAATCAGATCCTTTTCTAGATTAGAATCATCTTCAAATTCTATTTCTGAATCGTGATTACTAATATTCCCAAACTCCCGAGTATATATTTTTTTTTCAACCAGAAAAAAACTTTTTTACTTTCAACTTTATGCATAAGAAAAAATCATTTGCACTCAGTAAGTAACGGCGATCGAATGCAACTATTTCAATAACGCAAAAAGAGCGCGGGGTGCAATTATACCCCCAGGCGTGACAATCTTACACTGTTAAAAAATATACTTAAAACTGAGTACTTGAACATACTCGTATTTCTTTGAGTACAATTGCATCATAAACGAGGATAAAGTACTCACATTTAATTAACCATCCTTTCTAAAAAATCAGCAGTGTGATTTAATATTCCTCATATCAGCTTCTGTTCAAGCCATCCTAACAAAGCAACCTGACAAACTTAAAATTTAAGGTCAGAAGATGGTTTTCCACAATATTTGACGTCGATTTCTTAAATAAAAACTGAGTTATTATAACTCAATTATTTTACTTCCCGTTCTTTTGGCACACTATTTTAACATTTCGTCTGTCTATAACTTATTTGAGTTGATCTGGTAGTTTAACGGATTGTTTTGGACTGCAGTGCATGAGGATATGTGTTTGATTCGTGGTAAGTCTTGGTTGCAAATGTCGATATTTATTGAAATTGATATACGAAAACAGTTTACGTAGGCATGCAACTGCTTTTTTTTATTCATTTTTACTCATTGTACTCATTTTTGAGTGCATGTCTGTTTCAAAAATGAAACTTATGTATTCGGAGCCATGATAATCATCGAATGTACTCCAAATTTAGTACATTTTACTTATTTTTGAGTACCTTTTTTTAACAGTGTATTGTTACAAAAGAAATAATGAACATAAGGAATTTAAAACACCTGGTTGAGGTACAGGGGAGTGTAAAACTAGACAACTGGAAAGAAGGGGATGACAAAGTCCACAACATACTGGATATTAATTTTTTTTAAACATTGGGGTCTACGTGGACCACAGGCGTGTTCTACCCAGAGAGTTGTAATTTTAAATAGAGAGCGCCTTCAATACCAGACTCTCATAAGGCCGCGGTGTCAACATTGAAAAGAAAAACTAACATCACGTGGTTAAAGCGCTGCCACATTTGGCGTTCAGACATCTGCAGGAGTTTCAAATTTGGCGCATTTTCTTCTTTTTTTGGTGATAAGGAGTTCTGTCCGTATTCAACTTTTTAACATATATGTACGTATTTACTTATTTCCAAACAATATGCGCTAAATATTTCCTCTTCATTAACGAAACGAAAATATTTTATTTGTGTTCAATACTCGAAGAAGCGAAACTCTTTATATTTCTCAGGTTTTATTGTTCATGTTTTGTTATTGAAGTATACAAAATAACAATTGAAAGAACTTCGCTTATGGTAATTTTTTTACATAAAAACGTAATGCAATTATTTCAAAAATACAAAGTAAGAAAAATCTCCTTAATATATCTGTTAAACTCCCTTAAATTGTGCCACTCGTTCAAAAAAACTATATTTAAATAAAAAATTAAACACAAAACCATATTACAATACTTTGATCTCGTTTAGTTCTTAAAGTTGCCAAGTAATATTGGCGCATGAATGATTGGCATTTCCACATATCACGTAGTTTCAATGATGGACACATGGAAATCAGCATTTTTATTCCTCTATTTGTATCATTACTCTATGGTTCTCCAATGTTAACTATTATGATTGGCATTCTAATAAAGCACTTTCATTTAATTTATGTGTAATTTTATTACTACTTTCAATAACACCATTCAAATTTATAAAACACAACTCAAAACTTTTAGATCAACCACTCCTTTACGACGTTTATATTTAATTAAAAGTAGCTAGAAAATAGGAATGATTAATTCATTTTTCTAAAATATATTTTGCTGGTACCAATAACACTTCTTTAAATTAGTTTTTGCTGAACAAATACTCTTGAACTAGTAAAAAATTATCTCATGATATACTAAACACTTGTTCTCAATCACCATTAATGTCCCTTGTGAAATAAAGTGAGGCTATGTCTAGGCCTTTTTTCGTTATTTTTTAACTGAATGCTTTACACTATGTGCGGATATTAATTAAAAGGAAATAATTCATCTTCATCTCTGACATCTGTGTTTTTACAGTGCTAAACCCACTCTAAACTGTCTAGTTAAAAAAGTTTTTTTTTAAATTCATTATGATATAATATTAATGAATTTTTCTCTTGCAAATATAGCAGGTTTCCTGTTAAATTGAAATTTAACTATTCTTGTAATATCTACTAGTTTTTTAGGCAAAATTATATTTTTATATAAGTTTTTTTAACAGCATTATTTATGTTACACGAAAAGATATATCTGGAAAACTTGATCTTACTGCAACATTACATTCGTGTTTGTTAGTTGCATATTGAGAAATAATGTTGTATTTATAGCTAAGCGTGTTTGACTTATATGGAATTTTTTATACTAGTATAAAAATTAAAAAAATATTTTGATAAGTTTTGTTTTAATACCTACACAATATTTTATGTACAAGGTGTCAATAAAATAAATCACTCTGTATTAGGCATTTGTAGTTAAATTTAAACTCAAAAATTAAAATTAAGAACATCGAAAGCATGGAGAAAAAAAAATTAAAAATCGTCCGTATTTTTCAATAGGGAATTTAAATCGCCTATAGGGAAAATCCAATAGGGAATTCGAATCCCCAATAGGGGAAATTTTGGTGCTTTTCGAACAGAAAATAGGTCTAATATATATAAAAAAAATTGCAATAGACACGCAGATTAACTTCGTGATTAAATGTTTATATATATTGAACATAATCAGGTTCTCCAGAGCAATATAGATTATGCTCAATGTTCTGACTTTTAATATGTACAACAAATTCCATTTAATTTGCGTCCTGATTCTGATGAAATAAGGTTTTTTTCCTTTAAGTTATCACTAAATTAATGTGTGCATCGATTTGAACTTTTCCTATGCATCTATTATATAAGTTTCCATTCGAACAGCTTTTAAATTTTTCCTACTGTCTATTTTTGGTACTAAATTATTTTTTATGGAAATATTCTCGCTGTGACTTCAGTATCTGAGGTTTTGTGTAATTCAGTTAATTAGGCTTAGCTATAGATATCTCTATAGATGTCCTGTCCTCTAGCTATAGATGTACTGTCTAAAGATGTCTCTAAAATAGAAATGAGGAATATATAGCTAAAACTATAGTGGCCTTAAACAATAGTCAGTTTTCTTTTTATGAAACAATAATGACTAGTTTTTGTTAAGCTTTAAAACTTTAAACCATATCTGTAGTTATCAGCTAAAGCAAAATCTGCGATTAAATTTTTTTAAGATTTAAAAAAAAACATATTAATAAATATGTAATTGGAAAGATATAGAACCCAACTAAAGGATACACAAGGGAAAATATAAACTTATTTTAACTGCACTTATGCACTACTAAAGAACATTATAGTGAATTTATATACTTAGGTCCCTCTCGTTTAAAATAAAGTTAACGACTAGAGTCATAGTTAATTTTTACTTTAAAACGAAATCATAATTTAAAAAAATATTTTTATAGTATTAATAAACAAAATATTTACAGCTTATTTTAAAATAAATTACATTACATTAGAAACTGACTGAAAACAGCGCACGAAATGAAGAAAAGCGAATTTGGTTTAACTATTTTCTTAAATAAATATACATTAAATAAATTTTTATGTTGCCCTCTAAGAAAACTTTAGTATGCACTCAAGTTCTAAAAGGTACTTTCACGTTTCTAGTAAACAATAATCTTAGTCATCCATCCCAAGTTCAAATAAGTAATTCATTGCAATGTTTAATGTGCGCAATTCACAACATCGTTAATATTTATTGCCAATACATATTAAATTACTTCTATATCTCTGAAAAGGATATTTTTCTTTTTAATTATTATTAAGCAGAATATTTATGACAGCGTAAAATAAATTACTTTATTTAATTATTCTTTAAAATATAAGATTGTGACTTCTATATTTTATCACAACTTATTAACTTATTGCTATATAAAGAAGATACTTACAAAATAACTTTAGTATCATTTGCCTGCCTTTTATGTATATATATCTTATTCTGTAATTTTCTTGTTTTGTTATCTCAAAATGCAAAAAAAGATCTTAGAAAGTTAGTATTTTTATTCCTTTGATAGCATTCTTATTTTTGAAATATAATGAATGAAATAACTATGTAACTTAAGACAGTAAGACAGTTTTCCTCTGAGATATTTATGATTGTTTTAAAACGGCAATACAAACGTTAAATTTTCGTTGATTTTTTATGTATGCTGCCATATATTTTTATTATGTCTATGGTTTCTGTTTTATCAGATAATTTTTATAACGATATAGTTAAAATTATATTATTACAATGCATTTTTCCATATTTAAAATGAAATAATCTTTCTAGAAAAAAAAGCGACTGTAAGGAAAACGCGCTAAAAAGTAAAAAAAAGAATTTTTAATTTTATGATTGAAATATTTGAAATATTGAATATCAATTTTATACTTAATACAACTTTTTGAAATCGGCGCCAAAATTTAGGTATGATTTTTGTAAATTGGCACCAACTTCAAAAACTTGTACTAAGTTTAAAATTGATATTCAATAATTACATTTTTTCAACTCATTCGTAAAATTAAAAATTATTTTTTACTTTTTAGCCCATTTTCCTTAAAGTCGGTTTTCCTGTTTTGTAGAAAGATTATTTTATTTTTCCCTTTTTAGTTTTTAATTTAGCAGGGGGCTTCGCCTCCTATTACTATTCACCAAGAAATTCAAGTAGAAACTTGTGCGCAACAATGTATATTGTAAAACAATCCCTATTATGGCAATAAATGTTGGTTAAACGAAATTTCATTGTTGTACAACTTCTGTGAAACAATGAAAATAGTATGAAATCGGATAAATTGTTTGAAAAAGTTCCGGTTAATCGACATTTCCGGAGATACAACAGCCGGATAACCGATTATTTTTTAACGAATTTTGCCTAAATGGATTTTTCTCTATCCAACAAAAAAAGAATTTTCGAAATCGGACAATATATTTTTTCAAACGGTCCGGTTAAAGGAGAATTCCTGATGCCGGATATCCGGATATTCTTTTCAAATTGCTCGCAAGTGAAACTTCCCCTATCCAACAAAAAGTAAATTTTTCAAATATCTGAAGTAAAAACAAAATCCCGTGAGAACATACATAAAACAAAAAAAATACATAATGGTCGAATTGATAACCTCTCGACTTGGCGCGCAATTTGGCGGTTTTAATTTAAAATTTCTGGCGGTTTTATTTTGGAGTTTTGGTTGGCGCGCTGTTCAGTCGGTTAATGAAGTGTTTCTAAGTTTTCATTGACTATGGAATTTAATTTGTTGTTTTAACAAACTTTTATAGTGGAAATAGTTGTACAATTTATGTATATTTAAAAACACATTTACACATTCTTTGTTGAAGATTACTTGAATAGAAACTGAGTTATTAAAATTCAATTACCTCACTTCTCATTGTTTTGGCTTACCTTTTTAACATTTGCTTTGTTTATAAACTTCTTCAACTAGTACAGCGGATATATCACTAGACTGCGGTGCCTGCGAATATGTGTTCGATTCCTGGTAAGCCGTGGTTGTAATTATCGATATTTATTGAAAGTGATTTATGCAGGCAGCATTTGTAGGCTAGCATCTGCTTTTTTTACTCATAGTGCTTATTTTTGAGTATATGCATTTTTTTAAAAATTGAAACTTATGTATTCGGAGCTATAATAAACATCGAATGTAATAGAAAACGAATACAGTTAACTTATTTTTGAATACCTATTTTTAACAGTCTATACGTTCTCCTTTAACAATTCTCTATATTTTATTTAAAAAAATCCGGCAGAAATAATGGCAGGACCCTAAACCGGACTTCCACGAGAACTCAATCCTTCCAGGAAATATTCCCGGACATCTCCTTCTCTCAAACCCCCCTTCCCCAACACCCACCTGCAATCACTCCAGCATCTGGCAACACTGCAATTGTCGTCCGCGTTTCTTTATCTCTACATTTCGAACTTCCACCCCCCTACTTCACCTTTCTTCCCATAGAAGTTGAATTCTTCTCCTTATCTCGGATCTCCATCCCCATCTGCATGTTTCTCAAGATCTTTTTCTTCTCTCCTCTTAGAATCCCTTCTCCTCTTCCGAGAGTCTTCGGGAGAGAGAGAGAGAGATAGAGAGGGACGGTGACCCAAATGATGCGGATGCTTTTTCTCTAGGAGGAGATTTCATCCTTTTGTTTGTAACTTGTTTTGTTTTTTGGGAGCAGTATCTCTCTCTCCCTCTGATTTTTTTTCTTTTCGTTACTTGGGGGGAGAAGTAACGAAAAGGGGGGTCTTCAGATTGTGAGAATTGAATGTTTTTTTTTTTTGTATTTGGGATTGGAATGGATGTTGAAATTTTATTTCATTTCCAGCAGATGGTATCGTTGTTATCTTGAATTGGATGGATATGGTTGTGTTACGCGATTGGATGGGTCTCATTTTCAAGTGCATACATATATAGTGGGTGGAAATCTTTTCGTCCCCCATTTTTTATATATATTCTCCGGTGTGTTGTGGTTTTAATTGGAGAAATACGGTATTAAAAATGTGAAATTAAATATTTTTAAATAATAAATTATACGAAATAATGCAAATATACAGGGTGTGCCAGAAGTACCTTTACAACTTTGATAAGCAATAAAAACTAAAATAAAAATGACAGTGGCGTTATGTTACTTATACATCAGTGTAGAGTGAAAAAGACAAAAAAATTCATTTCGAATTTTACGTTTTTTTTTTTATCAAATTTGTTCTGTTTGGTCAAACAATCACTGTTAAAAAATCCCACAAAGGGAAATACACACATGGTTTAAATAATATTCTTCAAATGGAGTGAACTTTGCTATTTATGTACTTTTCAAAAAGTAATTCTAACCCTGGCGTCCGCCATTAACATTTTAGTAAAATAACTAATTTATGAAAACAAAATTAATTAAAACTAATTATATTAATTGACATGCTTTTTAATAAAAAATTTGTGTTAAATAAAAACGTTAAATATTGAATGTATAAATATTTATTTGAGGAGTACCACAAGGGATCAATAGTTTGTAATGAAAAATGAAGACAGTTATTTCTAGTGAGTTTGAAATCATTTAATTACTCAGGCAATATGACTTTCCAGAAAAAGGGTTTTCGTTCCACCCTATTGTTCAGGTAACATCGACACATGAAGTTTAATTTGTACGCAGTTTTATTTTTCAAAATCATTAACAAAATATTCAACGTACCATTCCAAACCCATTAACGCGTTGAGCTTTCTCCTGAGAATGGGTGTATGAGAAGTATATTTAAAACTTAAACACGCAATAAACCTTAAAGGAAATAAGATAGTCATGTCGTTTGTACATGTAACAGTAACATGTAACATTTAATTTGAAAAATACAAGAAATAATAATTTTTTTAACAAAAAAAAGTTGTTTTTATTAAAATGTGTACAAATAAAACTTTATTTATGACTGTGATGTGTGTAAGGAACATAGCTATGTATCACGGATAGTGAAGACCATATATATATATATATATATTGAAAGGGGCAAGGAAAGTATCTTTTTGACGTCATTTTAGCTCCGCCTTACTATGGGCTTTTGATCATTCTCATTGGCTGTGTGTTTCAAGCATTGTTACTTAAGTTCGATCCCCGGTTGGGTAACAACTGGTGATTTAATTTTTAATTATCAAAATAATGTAAATATCTGTAAATAATCAATACAAATGCATTGACATGATGGTTCCGTCCCCATTTTACTCTTTCAAAATTCATGGACATGCTCTCGTGGCAGCTAATATTATTTTAATACGATTACTTTATTAAACAACTCTTTTTCAATTTTTACATACTAAATACAATCCTTAAAATATAATTTAAACTCTTAAAATTTAGCAAATTCTAAATAAAATTAACGATTATCATTTTTAAATAGTTCACAAAAAAACGAATAGATGGCAGCACGTCAAGAACCATTGGTTTAAATCGATTTCGAAATATTTTCTTAACGAAACAACTCTGCAAATCGATTAAAATTGTTTTTTGAAGCAAATTTTAACTGTTTTCTTTTAAATAAATTCATGATTAGTCAAAAACAAGAATTCTTGTTAAATTAAGTACTCCTTGTCAATAGCGTAGTCATCAAACGCCTTTAAAACGAGAGCATTAGACACGCCCACAGACAGTTGAAGGCGGAGGAAGACGTCACTATGACGTCAAAAAGGTACGTTTCCCCGCCCTCCATCAGAAAGCGCGAGAACCAGCACACCTTTTATATATAGTCTCCACTATCCTTGGCTATGTATGTTCTTTCCTTTAGGTTTTATTGCAAGTTAAAGTTATAAATGTACTTCTCATACACCCTGTACAAAATTTTTTAGATGAATTTTAAATAAACATTAAAAAAAGATGATTTCGTTCTTAATTTGAAGAATACTCATCCCTTTGATGCTCTAATGAAATTAAAATTTTAATTACAGTTTTTTTAAGTATTATTCAATTTTAAATGTTTTTCATGCTGCAGAAGACGACATATTCATATTCATGAGATTTAACACCATATATTTTATATAGCGGAATCGTTTACCGCAGTTGATAGGAACTCCCCATTCTCCACGTAATACAAATACCAGAAGGAAAAAATGGGTTAATAATCAACCTGCTCGAAACGCCTTACCTTGCTATACACGTTGGTGTGATACTTATCTTTAAGACCTCATTTAACGTAGAGTTATAAGGATTTTATACATGTCGTATTTACATATTCGATACCAGCAGTGTAAAATTATTTAAGGATAACGTACGTGTTTATCAGTTAGTTTATCATCAGTTTCCTTAGCAATATATATCAATTGAAAGTTCATAAAAATTTATACTTTTATGTATTGTTTAAAATACAGTAGAAACACTCTTATCCCTCTGAGGGTCAAATCACTTTAATCCTAATAGAAAATCTGCATTAACAGATTTAGAAATATACGAAACAAAAATAATTTTGCATATTACTATTCCCATGATAGTGTATAAATATAGTAGGAATATTCATCAAAAATGAAAGTTTATTAATTTTTAACATCAGTTGGGAATACAAAAATGGAATGCATTTTTATTTAAATTTTTTGATTTTTGCTTAATCATCTTTTATTCGCATGTAACTATTTTAATTATTTTTCGGAAAAATCATTCATATTCATTTATATTTTATTGTGATTTAGAGAAAATTGTATAGAAAAATAGGAATACAATTAAACCTTTTTCTCGGAATTATGGAATCATATTCCATCTCAGAATACAAATGAAATGTATAAATGCCCCAAATAAAATTAATTATGCATTCATTGAATTAAGATGTAAGAAATTGTATTTCAAAAACGAAAAATTAATGTGAATTTACATTAAATTAATATTTTAATAATATGTATTCAATACGATTTTGAACATTTAATGATAAAAGGTATCAGGCTAACGTTTCTTCTTACCCAGGAGCTTTGTTTATAAAACAATTACAATTGGAATGTTAACTGTTTTTCTGCATTGGTAATAATAGGTACTCAAAAATAAGTAAAATTACTAATTTTTGAATACATTCGATCCTTATAATAGCTACCAATACATGCATTTCATTTTTGAAAAATACATATACTGAAAAATGTGTACAATGAGTAAAAATAAATAAAAAGACTTAGACTGCCTTCATGAACCATTTTCATTAAATGTCGACAATTACAACCAAGACTTACCAAGAATCGAACCCAAATACCCAGGCACCGCAATCCAGTGCATTATCTTTTGTACTACCAGAACCGTGACCAGAGAGAACATGAATAACTTATAAACAGAAAACATGTAAAAAAAAGTGTGCAAACATAATAGAAAGTAAGATAACTGTGGTTGTAGATTATCTTAATACATAATTCTCTTACGCGGTGATTGAAAAACGCTGTTTTTCTGTACGCGGAGTGGCAACAGTTACTTTGATTACAAAATCTGTTGCGTCCGAATTTTTATTTTGCCATTATGTAAGCCATTTTGATGATTAACCCCTTCAATTCATGGGTAAATAATTATTTTGATGAAGTCAGCTTAAATTAGGAAGAATATAAGCCTTATTAAATTAAAAAATAGAAGTTTTGAAATATGCTTTTCCGAACTTTAAATGAAGGGAAATTGAATAGGCGCCATTGATTGAGGTGGGTTGGCGGAGCGTTAGCGGAGCAGGGGGCGGAGCCGAATAGTAAATATATATTATCGAAACATATATTTGGCTATCAATGTAAATATACACTAATTGTCAAGTAATAAATATATATTATCGTGATCTATTTTCGATAAAAGATCAATAAAAACACGTAAAAAATGTTTGCTGCATAGCCATTATATATTATACATAATTTAGAAGTTTTAAAAAACGTTTTCCATACTTTAAAAGAAAGAAAACTGACGTGGCGCCATCTGTTGGCAATTTTGAAAACTAGATTTCTATGGACTTCTTCATTTTTATGACGTATGAACTTTGTAAATTACACACTTATGGTAGGCAAGATTTATGGTAAGCTTAACTTCAATTATGGCCAAAACAAAGTACCAATAATGTTAGAAATTTAACTGAAAGGTGTGAAAATAACACGGAAAATAATAAATAATGGTAGGCTTGCCAGTGGTACCATTGTTTTCATTTGTAGTTAAAAATAAATTACTTTAAATGATTTTATATTGACTTACATGGCGAAAAAATGCAGGGATGAAGATGAATATTAATTTAAATTTACAATTTCAACTTTGAAAGTTTTTAGTAATATAATTAAAAAAGTATTGTTACTAGGACACATTGTTATTGTGTCCTACCTTTTAGCGAGCGAAGCGAGAAGTGGTTTGGGAAGCAAACCTATGAGGATTGCGTAGCAATACTCCGGGGGTTGGCGGAGCGTTAGCTGAGCAGGGGGCGGAGCCTCCTAGTATTTAAGAATAATTATATAAAAAAATAATATTCTTCTCATAGATGGCAGAATTGTTATCGGCCATAAAATAATTTCTCTTTTGATACCTCATGTGATAAAATCCTTTGCAACTAAGTGGCATAAAAACTATCTTTACTTCAGAAATAATAAATATATGATTATATTAGTGTTTATTGCTTTCCTTATATTTACATGTTCAAGTTACATACGCTGTTAGCAAGTGAAGTACTTTTACGTTACATACGGTTTTAGCAAGCGTCTTTCATTTCGGTCAGTAGTACTGACCGAAATAAAAAACTTTCACATTTGTTATTAAGCTATTAGCAAATATTTTACAGCGAAAAAATCAATAAAAGTTTAACGGTCTGCCCATAGATGATAGCTTTATAAACGGTAGAATTATCAACGGAATTATCAACAGGTCGTTAAAAACCCCCGTTAAAATCGAATTATTTTAAATGCATTTCCAAAAAAAACTTTTTTTTATTGAGATGAAATCAAGATTCGTCACTGGCCCAAGAAACTGTTTTTCTTTGGACACCTCATATGTTAATATTCCTTGTGTCGAAGGGGCGTTAAAAGGATATTTACTACATAAATATTATGTATGATTATAACCGTGTTGTTTCGTTACATATAGTTTTAGCAAGTGACACCTTACTGACCGAAACAAATGCCGTTTCACATCAAAAATATGTTATAACCAAAACAAGTTACACCTATTCCATCCATTTCATTCGAACGGCCATCAAATAACATCCCTTCACATCACACACGGCAACCAACCATTAAACTCAAACCCATCCCGACTAACTAACGCAACAGCCGCATTCAGAAATTCGTCATATACACATCCACATTAGAACGCCGCACTGGGCTAACCCCCAAATGACTATTAATGACGTTAACCGCTCGACTAAAACGCCTATCTTATCAACATGTGTCCAGCGCGGTCGCAGCGCCCATCTGCATGAATACAGCCGATTACGGAACGGTTCGGGCATTTCCGGGAGCTCTGTCGGGAACACTCGGGTCGCGAACCAAACTCGCGGATAATTCTCTGAATGTCTGTGTGAGTTTACCTGGGTGAATCTTGGGTTGATTGGATTAGAGGGTGGGGTGTATTATGGTGGTTTCATGTAATGTGTGAGGTTTTGTGTAATAGGGATTAAATGATGTTTAGATTAAGTTGCGGGATCTCTCTTCAAATATGGCTTGTAGAACTAAGTATTTGTAAGTAGTAAACTGAAATATATATAGCCAAATTTTGCATTCATACCTCAGACAGGATATAACACCTGTTTGCAGTGTGTTGGACAGATTAAAGTACATGGGTAGCCTCTATATAGAATAATATATTAAAATTGATTTTGCATTAGCCATTAGTATGAATGTTTAGATTGTCTTTTTCAGTTCAATATAACATCAAACTTGTTAGAAAGGCTTAAAGAATTTTAATAAACATAAAAATGCTAGTTAGATTAAAAATATATGTATAACATTTTATTTGTACACTAGACGTTCAGTCCCACACTGCTCTGAAATCCGTTACGACATACAAATAAATAAATAAAAAATAGTGTCTCGCACTGGGACTCGAACCCGCGACATACTATTCCGAAGTACATCTCTCAACCTTCTTAGCTGAAACGCCACATTTTAGATAATGAAATAATTATTTTTTTTAAGATAATTCTTTGTGAAATATTTCAAAAATTGTTAACATCACTTTAAAAACTGAACGGAATTCTACAAATATAAGCCTCAGGTGCACATCTTGAAGATGAATAGTACTTATATAAAATTTTGCAGTCTGTTATGCCATATGAAGTAGGTGTTTTGTGTTCCACATACATACATCTTTCTCTTATTATTATAGACGATTATTATACATAAAGTTTTATTTATACACGGTAATATATAATATTTTATTATTATATATTCTTATATAATTCACCCTACGTTGCCAAGCAAAGGACTCAATGGTTTTAAAATGAAATAATTCGGTAACGGAGATAGATATATAAGTGAAGCAAGTGGTATGTTTATTTTGAAAGCCTTAATTCAGTTACCATTGTTGCAGACAGGTGGCACTTTATGCTGCAATCATAGTTCGGCGAGAAATAAGATATATACTATCCTTTCGAAGCAGTCGTAGCAATCCCATCAAAATCGATTTAAAATGTTCACCTTTTGCAGTACATAAATGACGGAAACAAAGAACGAAAATATATTTCAAAGAAAATAAATGTGTCCTTCAATTTACCACAAAAAGTAGTCGCAAGATGTATGATCGGGAGAATATTTAGGCCAATCCATTTGTACAGCGCCACCAGGCGACAACATTTGGAACTAATTTTGAAACTTCTGTATCAGAGTTTTACGGCTTTCAAAATAAACACACAACTTGTTTCACTCTTCTATAGATCAACGTTACCATGCTATTTATTTTTTTAATCAAGGAGACCTTTGTTGGACATTCTGTAAGCTCATATGTTATGTAAGTAAGTAAACTCATAAAGTGTAATTTCTTTCAAAATTGTGTGTTTTAATTTTTAGTATGCACCATTTTATATAATTTATCCAAGAGTAGTTGTAATGACTGCAACGAAAATTCTTTTTTTCGATATAGATCCAAAATGCACATTGACTTTAATGTGTGCTTACTTGACCCTTTGCCAACCCACGTG